>NJCR01000170.1:0-490192 GCA_002234235.1 Fusarium hostae | reverse complement strand
ACCCTCCAACATTCAACACTATCATGTCTCACAACCCCGCGTTGGTGTCTCTAACCCCTCCTTAGTCAACACGAGCTGAATGTGTCATACATCTACTCACACCAAAGTAATTGGTTGGTAGTTGTTCTCACAATTGTGTCGAAACACGAGATTGGTCCAGGTCCCTACATACTGGGGGTAGTAATCGCCGGGCTTGTCTCGTATCTGCAGCATGAGCTTCCGCCTCTTTTGATGGCGCTCTTCATATGAGGTCCGTCTAGAAACAACGCCATTGGCTGTAGCCTTTGCTTCTCTTGTCTCTTGACCTTGGCTACGGCGAGCTGCCTCTTCTGGAGCAACAGACATGCTGTGAATGCAATGTATGTCGCACATTCAAGCGGGCTCCAATAAGCAAAGAAGTGCAGCGATTTGATGCTGTCGGTAGCGGGCCGGCATGCAGGTCTCACTGGTCTTTTCGTTTTAGCCAGGAACTTTGGTTGTGGACAGGACGGTTAATGCAAGACATGCTTTGCTGTCAAGAGATGCACAGTGGCAATTGAGTGAGGGGCCCAAGGGCTTTAAAACCGTGGTGTCATTTCCTCTTTGTTTAACCAGGCCTGCATCGTCATCAACACATGAACTATGCCAAGCAGTCAACGCACTCTTAAAATGAATTTCTTTGCATAATTTGCCGACCAAAAGGAAATTCTCAAATGATAAGACTGAGGATATTATATAGATCAGTTGTAAAGTGAAACTAAGCATACTTCCGCTCCCATCTTAGCTTTAGGCCGTTCAGTTCCGTCGTCAAAGCAATTTTCCCAACCTCTCACTCTGGATTGACATCGCAAATCCAGACCTTGACAGTCTTGATCGTTTCCAGGCGATCTGAACCACTCTTTCCACTTCCGTCTTGCGGTACATCTATAAATGGAGAATCTCTCGTCAAACCGGCCACGCTATCCCGAAAGTCCGGAGCTTTGATGCGTGGACAGATAATGATGTTGGTAATAGTGCAAATGAACATTATTACCGTCTAAATAATAGTCATAACGAACCACGGCTTATTCAACTTTTATATATCCTTGTCGAATTCTGTCCATGTTGCTATAGTATTCTGCCAGAGCCCTAGTACTCCTCCATCAAAGAGTAATCCCTTACCGCCAGCTAACACATTCACTTCATAAGTCGACATAGTAACGGTATTTAGAACAGTTGCGAGTCTTTGTTCAATGATCTCTGGTGAAAGAGAGGCGAAGCATCCAAGTTTGTTCGTAGTCTTCGGATCATCTCTATATCCCCCAAGAATTCGCTGGAAGACACCCATAGGGTCTCTCAAGTACATTTCGAGGGTGCTGGGTTCCTCAACATGATGACTCGCGCCTGTGAATGGTAGTTCCCGTAGAATCCCCTGCGACAGCATGAGGCTTGAGAGTGCCGTCAGGTTTCCTTTGATTGGATACGATGGTGTGTGCCTAACCCATTTGGCCTGACATACGAGGTCGGCATCGAATTTTGCTCTGCTACACTCAACCCCCATGTCGATGTATGAGGTACTGATATCGCAAAGCCTTAGCATTTGTGTAGTTTGGTATGCAGCGTCTGTGCATATGCCTCCCATGATAAGTTGCAATTTTGACTGTGGTTCCGTATCAAACATTGCTGTGAAATGCTCTGTCAGCGTTGAAGTGTTCGGGAAATCGAACCAGATATTTGGATATCCCATATTCGGTGCTACTTCACCCATGTATTGTTGTCTTAGAGGAACACTAGAACTGGTGTTGTGATACCATAGCGCCGTGGAACCGTTCCTGACCCATTCGCTCCCATTGAAGGCCTTTCCACACGCAAGAGTCTGATAATGGAAATGGACTGTCATGCTTGAGTTTCCCGGCCTTTCAAACGAGCCACCTCTGATCGGAAGTCCAATCAGTGAAGCATAAGGGACGATTTCATCCTCGGGGACAGATGTCCAAGCATTAGGGTCGTCACTGCCGTGTCCTGGTAGGAGTTCCAGAAAAGGAATCCGGATATTTCGCCATAGGTCTCTGCGTCCACTGCGAGATGCTTCCCACTTACCACCAAGGTCAGTAATGGTCTCATTGTAGTGTGGGCTACTCGTGTTGGCGTGGGAAACTAGGGTATCCTGTGTTCAAAACGAGGTAGAAAGAACGGTTCTCATATCTGAAATGAGGGATGCTCCAGCCGATGCTCCAAAGAACACGCTCGCTCCAGCGCGGTAGTACTGGTAAATCTGACTTCTGTTGCTGCCAAGCTAGTATGTTGCTGGTAGTTTGTAATCACAGGATTTTGCTGAATACCTAATGAGCGGAGTGCGGCTTGACCTCCTAAAGGACTCGGGGACCATATTGCGATAACACCTATAGCCCAACTACCAATCCATCCCATGGTGAGAATACTTTTCAGGGCAGAAGCCGTGGTCTGGCTGGTCAACAGGAACTCCAGGGAGCCTAGTGTTGATCCTCGTTCAGCACGGAAGAGCGCGATAGATTTAAGTAACGGCCCAAGGACGGCAGCGAATAAGATTGGCCACAAGGTGGAAGCAACGCTGAGAACCTCGAGTACTGTATCACCGAATGAACTCTGTTTCTTTCCGTGTATATAGCCCATCATGGCAAGGAGAACTGTTCTGCTGTGAGCTTTGGTGCTTCTCTGACTCCTGTAGCTTACCTGCATATGCGATAGGGATGAGAAGAAGTGGCACAGTCAATCCTACTCTCCTGAACCAAGACGGCGAAGATTTCTGAAGTGACTCTCCGATACCAGCAGAGGGTAGGTCGGAAGCATTTTCTGATACCCGTGATCCAGTCGCTGAGATGAGGCTTTTCAACTCCAGTCGTGTAGTTTCGTCCATGATGAAAATAAATTATATGTCAAACAACAAAAGGTTTGAAGATGCTGGCAACCTGCGTCCAGTGGGGGTCTCTTGTATTTGAGCTTCCATTGCACCACTAGTCATTAGAAACCGAATCTGAGGGACGAGAATACTTGGGAAAGTTTTTGGTAAAATTAGAGACTCTTTGCCTTGCTAATTCTTTCCACCCGGAGGCTTTCATCCCAAGGAGTCACATTCTTAAGAGACATGCGTCCAACTACATGACTGTCCTTAATTTTCGTTGGCCAGTTTTCTCTTATGTGTTACACAAGAGGCTGAAACTGTCCGAAGAACGCCCTCCATGTGACAACCGATGGACGCTGTTGGTCGAGAAAAGCACAGCCTGCCTTAGAGCTGAAAGCCACATGCAAGAGTCTCAGTAGAGCCAATGGTGATATCAATGAGGTCATCAGCCCAAATCTTTACTAATCCACAGAGTACAATATTAATCAGATGAAAATATACATAACTTGAAGCGGTAGAGTATGTTCAAGATCGATATTCAACAAACTCAGCCCTACGATGTTGCCACCAACGGTATGTTGAAAGTCAATACAACTCAGCTTATCGATAATGCCCAACGGATACGGAATTCCACTAGCTCAGTGATCATCTCTGCAGAATAAGCACTAGTCTAAGCCTCAAACAAGCCACCAATCGCCAATCCAGCGGCGGTCAGGCCCTTTTTGATGCGACATGCCTCCAAAACTTGGCACTCTTGATGCAAGATTCCCAAATCTTTACTCGAAGCCGCGAGTCGATGCTGATCATGAAGTAATGAGAATGGAAACTTCAAGAGCAGATCAGAGCCAATCAAATGTTTTTCGGTCATTTAATGGTCAAGTGGCGGGGATCAGCAGCTGAAACGAAAGCGCCTCGTAAGGATCAAGCTAATAACCAGGGTCCCCAGCTTACGTATTTTGTTCAATCTTCCCTCGGACTCTGAATGCGAGCTTGTGTCTCGTCTCTCAATCCAATCTCAATCTCAACTTGTTCACAGCCTCAACGATTCACAGCCTCATCCACGCCCGCCAAAATGTCGACCGTATCGCCAGAAACAACAAACGCGGATACAATCTCGCCTCCAAAATACACAGCAAATGCTGAATCCCCAAAAGACGAGAAAATCGCAATTGAGTACGCCAACTCCCCCAAATCTTACGCGACGCTGACAGTTGAATAGACAACCGAAAATTAACGACGAAAACCTCCCCGAAGTCGTCACCGAGCAAACCAGCCCAGCGCAAATGAGTCCTCCACCTGCGAGCGAATATAACCCCGTATCGACCGTTTCTCCCGCGCCGGATAGTATAATGAACTGGGACGGTACGCAATCGCCGCCCATCTTGCAGCATCCTGCTCTTGCGCAGCAGCAGTACGCTGGGCATCAGTCAATGGTCATTCCAGCGCAGCAAACACCACAGGTTCCAGTGGGAGAAACTGTTACGCCGTTGCATTTGTTGGCTGATCAGGCTGATATGATGGATTGTCCGTTTTGTCGACGGCGCGCTGAGACAAAGGTTAGGAAATCTGCTTCTTCAGTGACACAGTACGTTTCCCCCCAATTGATCAAATATACCTTGTCTAATTGAGATGTAGTATCTACGCAACCGCTCTCTTCTTCACGACTCTTTTCGGTGTCATTTTCCCATACGCATGTCATTGCGCGCCAAACATTAGTCATTTCTGCAAAAACTGCGGTCGCAAAGTCGCATTCAAGGAACGCGGTGGACAGATGGAAGCATTGGGCACGCCTGATCATTTGAGGGAGGTCTCCAAGTATCCAGCTGCTTAACCTGCGCAGAAATGAGCAGTTACGGGGGTGCAAGGCGTTGGTAGCGATCTATTGTCTAATCTAATGTTGCGGTTCTTCTTCTGCGAGGAGAGGTGCTGTCTCGGGAGTCTGTCTGTCTTTCTTCATCCCGTAGGATGCGACTGTGTAGATACCAAAAATACCCATGAATGTACTGAATGCGAATGCGAGGATGCCTTTGAGGGTGAAGCTGTGACTGTTAGTGAGCTCGCGTGAGGGATTGGGGGACGTACCCTTCTGGTAGACGTGGTGGAGGAACGTTTTCGCCGGTGAGGTCGAGAAGATCAGTGTTTCCAGCTGCGTTGCCAACGGTGGGAATACCGCCTGCTTTGCATGCGTCGAGGTGATTCTGGGGGAGTTTTAATGAAGCTTGTAATGCGAGGGGATCTTCAACGAATGTCGCGATCAATCCGGACGTGACGTGCCATTCGATATGACAGTGGAATAGCCAGACACCTGGCAATTAGCCTCGTTCAACACTCACTCGGGAGACATACCTGGGTTATCAGCCTTGAACCTCAGCACCACATTGCCATTTCCGTTCACGACGACTGTATCTCGTCTCATCGGTGTCTCTGCAAAGTCCACAGATCCATCAAAGTCACCTGCATCATCACCACTTCGATGCAGCACCTGAAAGTGATGACCATGCAAGTGAAATGGATGTCGTCCATCATCTCGGTTGTTAATCACCAACTGCACAATCTCATCCTTCTCCAACACAAAGCTATGCGTATACGTTCCGTAGATCTGAGGATTTTTTGCTTGCTTTCCACTCGTCAATGCAGTGTAGAGTGTCGGGACCTTTGGAGCTCGGTAGGTGATGTTGTTGAAGAAGGCATAGTTCGCGCCATCACGGAGGTTATCCATTATGACATCCAGCTCGATGCTTCTGCTGGGTTCAGGAAGTCTTGCCATTTCATCATATGGCACGAGATCCATATCATCATAAGGATCGAATTCATAAACGACAGATGGCTTGGGAAGAGGCTTTTCTTCGTCGTATACAAGCCATCCTGTGACGTTCCAGTTGAGATCGTCGGGAAGAACATCAAAGAGATCCTGAACGGTCAGCGATGCAAATCAAAAGAGTGACAAACTCACTGTATCCATGCTTGCAACAATAGGGAAGTTTGCCGATGAGTCTTCCTTGGTTGTTATCAACACACTGCATCGTTGACCAGCAGATAAATAAACCATATTCGCCTGAGCTGGCTTCGTGTATGCACCATCAACTTCAACAATCGTCATGTCATGTCCCTCAATCCAGAAATACTGCCCAGCAAAAGCACCAATATTCGCCAATCTCAAAAAGTACGTCTTGCCTGTTTGAACAGGTACGTTGAGATCTTGGGTCTCGTTCATGAGAGCTGCTTGAGGAACGGGCTCTGCACCCGTTGGGTTTCCTTTTCTCATAAACTCCGGTATCAACACCTGCATTTGATCGTGATACCAATCTGAGATGGTCATGATGAGTTCTTCATCGTATTTTCCTTTGAAAGGTGACTTTGTGTCGTGAATGATAAGAGGTCCTCGAAGACCATCGGGATATTGGCTTTCGGTGTGAGAATGATACCAATATGTGCCCGGTTGAGTAATCTATAAAGTCAGCTCACTCTCTGGCGATGGTATAAATCGGACATACCGTAAAGTTGTAGAGAAATGACTCCCCAGGCTGAATAGGACACTGCGTAACCTGCGACGGTCCATCCATATGATTCGAGCCATTCATAAAAAGCCCATGAAAATGCAAACTCGTAGACTGATTCCCCAAATTATTCCTCACGTTGACCAAAACCGTATCCCCAACACTCGCTTCAATCCTCGGTATCGGCCACTCCCCATTAATCCCTATCGTCGGTCTCTCAAACGCACGATCTGGATTCGCTCTGACCCAATCAATAGAAAAGTCGTAAGATACCGTCGCAGCTAAAGCCGCCGGCAACGAAGCCAATCTCAAGATCCTCATGTTGACTGGGGACCTGGATGGAAGGTTGGAGGAGGGAAGTGGATCTTATCAATCAGATAATCCGACGTCGGACGAAAGAAAAAATGTCATGTTATGCGCGGTTGTTTAAGATTTAGGGCTTCTCTTTGGACAGAATTTTTTTAGGCTGGTTTGATTTGACGGTCATACGATCAAAGTGGGCATCGTGTGACCCTTTAGTTCCAAACCCGGCCGAGGCAGAGACGAGCTTGGCAAGCGGTTATCGGAAATTCTGTTATCTGATCTTTCTGATCTTTCATCGTCACCATCGTCAAAAATGCTCGATTTATTCTCCGTGCCCGTATTCGTCGTCGTCTTTCGAGAGACGCTCGAGACAGCTATTATTGTTTCGGTCCTGCTGGCTTTTCTGAAACAGACGCTCGATGGATCACAGCGCGATGCTGGGATTTATAAAACCTTGCGCACACAGGTACGTTGATTGAGTCAATTTATACTACAATGTCTGATTCCTTAGGTCTGGCTTGGAACCGCTTCGGGTCTTGCGTTGTGTCTTATCGGCTCTGGCATAATTATCGGGATATTTTACATCCTCGGTAACGATACCTGGGCTGATCATGAGTATTACTACGAAGGAGTGTTTTCGCTCATTTCAGCCATCATCATCACCATCATGGGCGGTGCGTTGCTGCGCGTGGGGAAGATGGAGGATAAATGGAGGGCAAAGTTGGCAAAGGCGATTGAGACACCGGTAACGGCTCAGGGAAAACGAGCGTGGTTGGTTAATCTCTTTGAGAAGTATGCCATGTTCGTATTACCCTTCATCACTGTTCTTCGTGAAGGTATTGAAGGCATCGTTTTCGTTGCGGGCGTATCATTCTCCGCACCCGCTTCTGCCGTTCCTCTCCCCGTTGTCATGGGATTAATGTTGGGCGGGCTTGTCGGATATGCTCTCTACCGGTAAGTCAGTGAGTCAATTGGCGAACGTGTCTAACTTCTCAGGGGTGGTTCATCTGCAAAACTTCAATATTTCCTCGTCGCTTCAACCTGTCTTCTCTACCTCGTCGCAGCAGGTCTGTTCTCCCGCGCAATCTGGCTCTTTGAACAACAGCAGTGGAACAAGGTTGTCGGCGGTGATGCCGCGGAACTCGGAGATGGTCCTGGATCATACGATATCGACCGGAGTATCTGGCACGTCAACGTGAGTAGTCTCCAACGTCTTACGAACCCTGCTGACAATCCAGTGCTGTAATCCTCAGCTCAATGGTGGAGGAGGTTGGGCTATTCTGAATGCTGTTGTTGGATGGAACAATTCTGCTACGTATGGATCTGTCCTGGCCTACAATCTGTACTGGGTTTTTGTCATTGCACAATTTTCCCTCATGTCGTTCAAGGAGGATCACGGACATTACCCATTGCTCAAGGTGGAGGACACAAGGGCTGATTAATGTGTTGTTTGATCCAGTAAATACATTATCCATCGTGTGCGCCCAGATACTGTCTGCATGTCCTTTTGGCTGTCTTCGCCGAAGCGTGCGCCTTGTCAAGTGTAAATAGCCCACAATCGCTTCACCTGTGTCATCCTCTTCGCCAACTGCTTTCTCCAACCTCCCCAATTGTCCTTCAGTCGTCGTATCGCGGCTTCTTGCGAGGTCGTCCAGGTCCACGTGCAGTCTTGCGCTTCTCAGCAGAAGCGCCGCTAGCCAACTGCTTAGCCTCAAACTTCTCCAGCTCACCCGGTGCGATCAATCGCAGCTTATCCTCCTGCTCCCAGGTAGAGTCGTTTTGTTTGTATCCGACCCACTGGACCTGGTAGCTGCTGCGCTTCCTGCCAGCGGCGGGGATACACTTGAGGATCTTGAAGACGTGGTAAACGTCCAGCTGGGTCGCCTCCTCTCGACCGCCAAGCTTCTCCCAGTACTTGTAGACGAGCGTGGGAACCTGCTCTTGGAGACTCCATTCCGATTCCCAGGTGGTTTCGCCGCCTTCCCATTTGACTTTGATGTCGACGGTCGAGTTGTCGGGGTCAACGCGATGCTCGATGAATTCGTCAATCGCAACGTCTTCCTTAAAGCCGGGATTGGCTGGTTTAGGCGCATCGCCGTTGACCTCGACACCGTTCACTTCGTCTCCATTGAGCTTGTCGCCATTCTTCTCTGTACTCTTTTCGGCGTGTTCGGCGGGTGAATCGGAGACGACGGGGTCAAACTTCTTCGCGGGGGTCTCTGTCTTGGGAGTGCTGACTTTGGGGGTTCCGCGCGGAGTGCCAGCCTTGGGTGTGCCGACTCGAGATGAGGTTCGTGAGGTTGCGCCTCGAGGAGTTGTTCCACGGGGAGTGCCAGTTCTCAACGCAGGAGAAGCCTTGGTAGTGTCGGGCTTCTCGCGATGGGCCAGGCCATCTTCCTTAGAAGGAGTCTCCGCAGTCATAGCGTCTCGGGTCTTTAACGGGGAAGCTGGAAAGTCGTAGGGATCTGAATCGTCAGCGGAAGCGAGGATATGCGATAAGGAGAAATACCTTTGTTGGGTGATACCATGACTATGCAGCAAAAACCACGATAGTCGCGATGACTTTGCGATTGTTCGCGTTGAGTTGTGTTCAGTGGTTGTCGTATTGCGTCACTGTAAGTTGCTGGTCGCAAGTTGAGCGTGGGCGCGTTGACCGGCAACGCGTTGATATGGGGCTGTGACGCCACAATCAGCCACCACGTTTGCTGACTGTATATCGGCAATTGATACGGCTGCAGGTGAAGATATGAAGACAGTTTGCAAGGTGAAAGAGCTGATGTGAATGTTATCTTTGTGCCTATAAATTGCTAGTGTGACTGATTCACTGACCGTTAAATGGATCGACATGCAATTTGGACGAGTACGGGCCATGCCGCTTGTCATGACTGATGCGTCATCGTCAACAGCACACTGTCCCTGTCAATTGACACCTCCCAAGCTTGCCTGTTCTTATTGGCAGTTTTATAGCTGACATTTAGTGAATGTAGCAGGTGTCAACAATCAACATTCTGCGACGCACAACGATGAATTAGAGAGTCAGCAGTGTAGTCCGGCATCCTCGGCACACACGAGGCTTTGGGAAGTGACATGCAAACACATCTCAATGTTCAAAGTCACAAAGAATTACTTCATCGACCTCACCATGATCATTTTCATCGTCTTGAAGGTTTCGAAATCTTACAATGCTGATCCGCAATGTGGTGGCGGCTCCGGTTCATGTCATGAGATCAAACAGCGACAGAGCTTGACACTTACCCTATCTGCTAGGATCTCCAAACGTAGGATTCAGCACTCGATTGAATCAGATGGATTTATTCGTCTGTTTTGGTAAGTTTTGTATGACATTTGAAGCTGTAAGTTGTTTCCCAGTTGATTGTTGAGGCTCACCTGTCATGATGGCACTGACCTGCTCCGCCACGCAATCCAGCCAGGCTCCAGACAAGTTCAACATGGCAGCACTTCTTTTTCACTCAAACGTTCAAACTCCGGGAGATAATTGTGACTTGGTAGAGTGAAGTCCTTATTCTGCATATTTGGTTGAAACTTGAAGGGCGGAGCATGAGACCATGAGCTCGTGATAAGCTCTTTGTTCTCGTAATCTTGTCAATTGACTAAAACAACACGCACATTATAAACCAATCATACACAAAGATCTAATTTCTCTTTATTAGAAGTAACTTGCATAGCGAATAAGTTCAAATCACCTTTGTCCTCAGTTTAGCTATACTCTTGGCTCAGTTTGGTTTCCATGCATGATGGGCCAGGCACACCACTTGTGAGTTTTGGGGGTTTTGTCAGGCTCCGAAAGAGATTCCGACTCACTTTGAGGTTGTTTCAATATTTATAAGAGACACATCCGTCTAATTGAGTGGTGTATAAACCATATGAAGAATAGTGATGTGCTTATGTACTACAGAGCTTCAAAGTAGACAAGCAGGCACTAAGGTCAGTTGGTGCTGTCGGTTTTTCTTTCAATGGTATCAAATTAACACAATGTATAGGGGAAGAATAATGTTCCCCAGTGCTGACTTGTGATTCAAAAGCTGTTGCGTATTCCATGATTGCAGTATTCACGTGCTACACAAGTAATCCGAAGGACGAGAGCCAAGCTTTGCATCACAAACTCAACGACACCACATTAATTACAATAGCGAGACTTTAAAGTATAAACTATATAGCTCAAAAGGATATGAGTGGGTTCCCCAGTATGTCAAAAACAAACCACAGCTGCAGGGTAAGATCAAAGCGACATCGAAGCGCATGCAACCACTCAGCGAAAAGGAATTAGAAAAGCTCTCCCACTCACTTAAACGCCATCGGATCGAGTAGCCGGGAGATCATGCTAGGTTAATAGCCGCCAGGCAAACTAACGCCACCCGCATTGTCAATGATACAGTAGTGTCAGTCTCGATCGAAGTCTCCAGTGGGGAGATTTGTGATATTGGACACGAGATCATGTAAGTCTTACACTATCCAACTGCTGACCGTGGGATCTTCGATCTATGATCGATATTTTCCAGCTCTGGCGATGACTCTATTTAGTGGCTGAATCGCAAATGATCATCTCTATGATCTGAGTTCCAGATTATCTTGGCAAACAACATTCACGGGCAACAAACACAGAATAGGCAGTTAAGATCTGACATATTTCATCCTTCTTACAGCTATTCACGTGAAACTCGGTTTAAAGCGTGTGAAAGCGAGCAAAAATATTAATTTAAGGGACAATCCCTTGGCCCGGGCACGTCATCGGCCTGCATCCAACAACAAGTTAGCTTCAATATAAGCAAACCAATAGCTCAACAACTCACTACACAAAGCCAAGAAATACCACAAAATGTCTTGAACTTTCGCTCAAGCTATTGTAGATCAGGCAGGTGAGCTTCCTTGACGTGGTCTGAGGCAAAAATGGCGATATTATGGTAGCTCCCGGGTGGCAAGCAGGGATGTTCGGGGAGTACGGCCTTATGGGTTAGGAACAGGCTGAAAGGGAATGAGTTTATTGTTGTTGTTTAACTGCCTTGGGAAGTATGCGTGTTCATCACGCAATGGCTCGGGGAGTCTGGAGATGTCACACGAGGCGGTACTCCCTGTTACAGTTGGCCAGGATGAGTGTGGGATGTAATTTTCTTCACAAGCAACCACTTCCATCGAGTAAATCTGATCCTTGGCCCGGGCATTTGATTGTATACTTCAGACACTCAAACAAGAGTGTCCACACCTAAAATTGGAAGGCAGTTAAAACAAAGACCTGAATTGAGCCTCAACAAGCCGCAATCCCACGAGTCTGGATTCATATACAAGCGGCGCGATGCCCGGGAGACTTTTTCGCACCCATGCCAAGTGTGGATAAACTGTGCACCGTACCCAAACCTAATTGGCCGCATCGAAATAAGCGTGCGATCACCTCGGATCGCGTCATCGTCCTAGTCACTCTGAAAACACCAAGCAAAGATTTTCATGACACATTAGCTGCCCACCAAGAGCTTCACCCCATCCACTATCCGGTGATGATTGGTGGCTCACCGAATGGCACGATTCAAGGATCGTGCCGTTCTGGCGGCCTTCTAGACTTTTGGGTCCGCTGCGCTGTGGATCACCCATGATTTTTAATTTTTGCCTTCCCATGGGGATGAGTTATGAGGGAGAATTTGGTATTAAAGGGGATGGGGACCCCCTCTGTTGGAGACGGTCCATCAGAGATTGGGTTTTGTTTTGAAGAACTGAGTCGGAATCATGAGTAACGACGATCTCAAGGGTCTTGAGCCCAAGGCTAACAAGACTAACTATGTCGGTTCAGACAGTGAAGAGGGTATGTCTACAATGACAATACTCCAATGAGAACATGACTGACTTTACAGGCCGTCTTCAACATGCCGCCGAAAACAAACGCCAAATTGGAGTCTTGAGCGCTTCTATGCTCATCTTCAACCGTGTCATTGGAACCGGTATCTTTGCTACCCCCGGCTCTATCCTCGCTCTTCTCGGCAGTCCAGGTCTCGCTCTCATCATCTGGGTCGTTGGTTCCATCATCGCCGCTGCTGGTACGGCCGTTTACCTCGAATGGGGAACCGGTATTCCCAAGAACGGTGGTGAGAAGAATTATCTCGAGTTCATCTACCGCAAGCCCAAGTTCTTGGTCACTGGTATCTACGCTTCGTACATTCTTCTCATGGGCTGGGCTTCTGGCAACTCTGTTGTCTTTGGAGAATACATTCTTCACGCTGCCAATAAAGAGGTTGATCGTTGGAACCAGCGTGGTATTGGTCTGGCTTGCATCACCACTGCATTCCTCATCCACGGCTGTGCTCTCAAATGGGGTCTTCGTCTTCAGAACGTTCTCGGTGTTATCAAGCTCGGTATCGTCTTTGTCATGATCATCTGCGGTTTTGTCGCCCTTGGTGGTCATCTCAAGATTGATGAGAAGCCCAACAACTTCAAGAACGCCTTTGACGGTACTACTGGCAGCGCTTATGGTGTTGTCACTGCTCTCTACAACGTCATCTGGAGTTTTGTCGGTTACAGCAACGCCAACTACGCCCTCAGCGAGACTCGCAACCCTGTCCGAACCCTCAAGATCGCTGCTCCTACTGCTATCATCTCTGTCTCGATCATCTACATCCTCGTCAACATTGCCTACTTCGCTGCCGTCCCCAAGGCCGAGATCATCGCTTCCGAACGTCTCGTCGCTGCTTCGCTTTTCCGCAATGTCATGGGTCCTGCTGCTGAGCGTGCCATGTCGGTCTTTGTCGCTCTGTCTGCTTTCGGAAATGTCCTCAGTGTCATCTTCTCTCAGGGCCGTCTTGTCCAGGAACTCGGTCGCGAGGGCATTCTGCCTTTCTCTCGCCTCTGGGCTAGCAACCGACCTTTCAACGCTCCTCTCGCTGGTCTCTTTGAGCACTGGGTCATTTGCGTCATTGTCATTCTTGCTCCTCCTCCTGGAGATGCCTACAACTTCATTCTCAAGTATGTATTTGCCTCTATTCTGTTTGCCAACGTCGCTAACCAATCAGCCTCATCTCTTATCCTCTTGCGATCGTCAACACCTTTGTCGCTGGTGGTCTCGTCCATCTCTATCTTCACGGCGCAAAGTACAACTGGAACCCTCCGATCAAGGCAACCCTCCCCGTCACCGTCTTCTTCCTTCTCAGCAACATGTACCTGGTGATCGCGCCCTTTATCGCTCCCGACGACCCCAGCCAGAACCAGTACAAGAGCATGCCCTACTACATCCACTGCGTTGTCGGTATCGCTATCTTGGTCGCTGGTGCCTTCTACTGGCTCATCTGGGCCGTCATTCTTCCCAAGATTGGCGGTTATAAGCTTGTTCGCGAGACTCATGTTGATGAGATTGATGGTTGGGAGTCTAACCGCTTCCATCGGGAACCTATTAACAAATAATTGTAATTTGCTTTGAGTTACCAGCGTTAGACTAGATTAATACCCAAATTACTGCTTGTTCAACACAACAATTGACTTTCACTTGATGATCTTCATGGCTCACAAATAACCGCTGCATGTACTTGAACTATGACTAAGAATGAGGTACCGCGTATGCAACTGAGAGTCTGTCAATAAGAGCCCCAGAGTGGGAGTCGCGTATGACTTCACTCAGAATGCTTGACATCGCCTTTTGCTCGGCAGTATAGGATCAACTATAATCCGATGGCTTTGAATCAATCGCGAAATCAACACCAAACACCGCGTTCCAGCCGACATAGAGTATCACGTTCACCTCAAACCCATTTCTGTTCCTCACATCCGAAGCCGATCTGTATTCAGGGTCCGACCCGCTCAAGCATATCGGCGCCAGTTCTCCCGCCGAAAATGACGTCTCACCGGTCCTACTTCTACGCCCGATCGCCGCGCCCTCGGATCTACAATTACCCCCGACACTCTTCTTTAAACATATCACAAGTCGCAATCATGACTACACCAAACAAAACATCACAGCAATCATGTCGAAGCTACTAAGACTACGAGCGAGTCCAATTACGTGGGGAAGCAGCTTCACATCGCGCCAATTCAGCACAACAAGACCTGCGCTGTCGGTGCGGGGACAGTCGAAGCTCTTTACAGATGCCGATGCTGCGGTTGCGGATATCAAGAGCGGTTCAACACTGTTGAGTTCAGGGTTTGGACTCTGTGGAGTTGCGGATACACTTATTGGAGCGTTGAATCGGAGAGGTCGCGATTCTCTCAATTCGCTGACTGCTGTTTCGAACAATGCTGGTGTTGAAGGCAAAGGCGGCTTGGCAATACTTACAAGCGCTGGTCAAGTAGATCGCCTGATCCTATCATACCTCGGAAACAATAAGGTGTTGGAGAAGAAGTACTTGACAGGCGAATTGGCTATTGAGCTTTGTCCTCAAGGAACGCTAGCTGAGCGCATTCGTGCTGCTGGCGCTGGCATTCCTGCATTCTTCACACCAACTGCAGCTCGTACGTTGTCCGTCAATTGATTGAGCGAAGCTGACAGGTTAGACACCCTTTTGCAAGATGGTGAAATCCCTGTGCGACTGGACAAGTCTGGCGCTGTTGTCGAAAAAGGTCGAAAGAGAGAAACACGCGAGTTCAACGGTCGAACATTCCTCATGGAGACAGCAATTGAAGGCGACGTCGCTATAATTCGAGCTTGGAAAGCCGATAAGGAAGGAAACTGTGTATTCCGGTATGTCGACTCAACTGACTTCTCAAGTGATGCTAACGGATTAGATACGCAACAAAAGCATTCGGACCCATCATGGCAAAGGCCGCGAAACTCACAATCGTCGAAGCCGAAAACATCGTCGAAGTTGGCGCAATCGACCCCAACGACGTTGACCTCCCCGGAATCTTCGTCGACCGAATCGTACCATCTACAGCCGAGAAGAATATTGAGGTTCTCAAATTGAGAGAGGAGGGATCAGATGGACCACCCAAGGCTACGAATGAAGCGCAAGAGCGACGGAATCGTATTGCCAGACGAGCGTCCAAGGAATTGAAGCCTGGATACTATGTTAACTTGGGTGTTGGAATTCCTACGCTGGCTGTTTCTTTCCTGCCTGCCGATTCGACTGTGCATATTCAGTCTGAGAACGGTATTCTTGGAATGGGTGCTTATCCTACAAAGGATGAAGTTGATCCGTATGTTACCTGTTCCTGTTTGAAGCGTCGCTGACAAATTAGTGATATCATCAACGCTGGCAAAGAAACAGTCACCCTTGTCCCCGGCGCATCCGTCTTTGACTCCGCCGAGTCATTTGGCATGATCCGTGGCGGCCACGTCGACGTATCAATCCTCGGTGTAAGTACCCAATGCCCCATCCCACTTCCTCACTAACACCCTTAGGCCCTTCAAGTCAGTGCTGTCGGCGATTTAGCCAACTACATGATCCCCGGCAAAGTCTTCAAAGGCATGGGCGGCGCAATGGATCTCGTCGCCAACCCAGACAACACCAAGATCGTCGTTGCCACCGAACACTGCGCCAAGGACGGCTCATCAAAGATCAAGCAGCAATGCACATTACCACTAACAGGTGCACGTGTTGTAAGCACGATTATTACAGATCTTTGCGTGTTTGAGGTAGATCGTGAGCAAGGCACGCTTGCGCTGACGGAACTTGCGCCGGGGGTTAGCGTGGATGAGGTTAGGAGTAAGACGGATGCGGATTTTGCAGTGGCGGATGATTTGAAGCAGATGGAGTGATACCAAATAGAATTGTGATGATGAACTTTTGTATCGATACAACTAAATGACCTTTTGTGTGATGAATGGAACTTTTGAAGATTCGTCATTGAACCCTGGTGGCTTGGAATAAAGTTGGCTCCGCTGCGGGGAATAGATTAAGGTTAGGAGTCTATTGCGATCGGCAGGGCGGTTGAACGGTTTGTTGCGCCATTGATACCTTGTTATAGCGAAGGCGAACGCCAGTGCCGATGGGGAAGGTCCTGGATTGATTTGCTGGGCAGGTAGCGATCGTCTGCGGTGCTCAAAAGTTTGCCCGATGTTTACTGTCGCCAAGAATGAGGAGATGGTTTATATAGCAGTGCAGGTTGCACGTAGTTCAATCGACGACACGCATCAATCATGAGATACTCAATCGTTTCCCTCCTCACGCTCGCCTTGGGCGCCATTGCTGTTCCCAAGACTGAGATCAAGTCTTATGATGGCTATAAAGTCTTCCGTGTAAACACCCACGGCAAATCCGCCATCAAAGAGAAACTCACCCCAGTTACTTTCGATGAGTGGGAACATGGCTACCAACACGTTGACATTGTCGTCGCGCCCAATGACATCAGTGCCTTTGAGAGTCTGGAGCTTGAGTACACCACTCTTCACGAGAATCTCGGTACTTCTATCACAGGTGAGAGTGTATCGCGCAAGAAATGGAAACGTCAGGCAGATGATGATTCATGGTTCGATGAGTTTCATAACTATGAAGATCATATTGACTACTTCCGTGACTTGCATGCGCAATTCCCCAATAACTCAAAGCTGGTGTCTTCGGGGAAGTCGTACCAGAAGAGAAATATTTATGGGCTTCATCTTTGGGGTGATGATGGGCCTGGAAAGCCTGCTGTGCTTTATCATGGAACTGTTCATGCTCGTGAGTGGATTTCTGGTCCTGTGAGTACACCGGCCTTGTTTTGCTTCGTCGCTGACCTTTAGACCCTCGAATACATCACCCTCCAACTTGTCAAGGGCTTCAAGAAGGGCGATGAAGATGTTCAATCGTATCTGAACAAATACGACTTTTACATCTTCCCCTTCGTCAATCCCGACGGTTTTGTAAGTTTTGCACTCATATTGACGGATTAAGCTAATTGTTAGGTCTACTCTACCACTGCTGATCGTCTCTGGCGAAAGAATCGTCAACCTCCTCCCGCCACCGCAGCCAACCAATCATGCTACGGTCGCGATATAAACCGTAACTGGGAATTCGGCTGGGACTCCAACAAGCGCGGTGCTTCAACCGATCCCTGTTCCCAGGTTTATCGCGGTGAAAAGCCCGCCGACACCCCAGAGAACCAAGGTCTCGATAAATTCGTCCGTCAGCTTCGCGATACCGTGGGTATTGCGCTGTACATCGACTGGCACAGCTACGGACAATACATCCTCTCACCCTTCGGCTACAAGGAAGATCTTTACGCACCTGAGCTTGGAAAGTGGACCAAGGCTGCTGCGCTGGTCAGCGAGGCTATTCGCGAGAGCACAGATGATCACACGACGTATACTTTTGGACCTAGCGGTGCTGTTTTATACGTTACTACTGGCGCTGCTCCTGATCATGTTTATAGTGTTGGAGGAGCTAAGTTCTCGTATACTATTGAGCAGCGCGATACCGGTGAGAATGGTTTTGTTCTTCCGCCTGAGCAGATTAGGCCGAATGCTGAGGAGCAGTGGGCTGGACAAAAGGTGCTGCTGTCGCTGTTGGATGAGACATTCTTTGATGGAAAGGGTCCTGCTCTTTACCAGGGACAGACTTAGATGGAGGTGGAATGTTCGGTTCTTGTATATAGTTGAGAAGTCAATTGAGGTGGCGGAGGACGCCCAAACTTTGCGGTCCTTCAACGTTGAACTTTACAGCCATTCCGAGATCGAAACAGTCGCGAGAAGCTCCATCGCATCAACTCAATTGCTTAATCGTTCAAATGCATTGTCTATAGTGATTTCTATCACAGCTTCGAGTCTCTACCCGGCGCAAAGCTACTTCCACCAATTGCCTCAACAATCTTATCCACCGTATTCAAGATCCAATGCCCACCCTCATCACTAGCCAAATACTGCACAGCCTCTTCACTCTCTCCATCCTGATCGTTCTTATACGTCCCATCCTCAAGCGCCTTTCTCAATCCAAACACATGCGACAAAACCTGCGGTCCAACACCAGTCTGCGCTCGTAAACACGAAATAGCAATCATAGAGGTATGAACCCGTCCAAGACTCGCAAGCGTATCGCGCTCCGAAGCAAGAGGATCCGACAGAAGAGCAGAGTAATGACTGCTTAGGATATAAACGGGTAAATCGGGATGCGCAAGCGCTAGCTTTTCGAAGAGCTTATCTTCGTACGGTCTGTAAATCGAATCCCATAATCCTTTACCGCGCGCTAACGCCTCGTCGATGTTTTGCGATGTCGGTTGTCGGCTTGGTTTCGTGCAGAGTTTCGATGTTACTTCTTCGGGGAGCGATGCGTGGAATGCATTTAGGGAATTGATCGTTCGAGGGATGCCGTTGAAGCTGATGCATTTAAGACCGACTTCTCGGATGAACTCGGCATTTTGGACAGCGGAGTTGGGATCTTTTGCGGAGGCGACGCGATGAAGAACGGGTAATGAATCGGGAGAGTTAAGCGTAAACGTCGCAGCGGCCTAAGTTATCAGTAAATAAAATTAATGCGACAATTGTGGAAGAACGTACAGAAACTGTTAGCCATGACTTTGGACCGAGGTTCCTAATCGCAGCATCGTTTGCGATAGCCTCGTACAATTCCTGGACTTGCTTCGGCGCGGGACGAGGGCCTGGCTTTGCAAAAGGCGCATTGATAAGCGCTTTCAACGAGGTAGATAGTTTCGACATGTCTGCTTGTTTCTCGTTTGACATTGTGTTTCTGCCGAGGATGTATTGTCGGTTTTGTGATAATGACGATGATGGGCGGAAGTCAGAGTTGGAGACCGAGGGATGGCCCCACCTTTTCTACGGGGTTCAGAATGGATGTGCGGACGGAGCTAGATTTGGAGACCGAGGGCATGTCTAAGTGTACAAAACAATGAGATGGAAGGGGATTGAGAGGAGTAGATTAGAGTGTGTTGGGGTAGGATATTGTTGAAATGAGTTCTGATAAGAAAAAGGAGCCTTTCTGGCTTGGGTATGTTCTTTTGAGTGCGTTATGGATATGACTGACTGTTTGTAGTGGTGCTGCGGCTTGCATGGCCGTTTGCTTCAGTATGTTTTCCTCGACGATGGAGAGCTTGACTAACACGTGAAGCTCACCCTTTGGATCAAACGAAATAGCAAGTTTCTGAATCAACACGTCTATCTATAAGCTAACCAGTCAGTCGCATGCAAGTACTCAAAAGCAATGCCTCCATGCTCAACGTCTTATACCGCTTCGCCGCACGAGATGGTAGGTCTCCCACCCTCCGGCAAACACCCACTAATTATCAGGCATCCCATCACTCTGGAGCGGCTTATCAGCTTCCATCCTCCGCCAAGGGACATACTCAACAGCTCGTTTCGGCTTCCACACTTACTTCTCAGACAAACTGAGAGGATACACAGGCAAGAAGCTCTCAGTTGCGCAGAACATTGCCTGCGCTGGTGTAGCCGGTGGTGTTGCAGGTTTAGTCGGCAACCCAGCTGAAGTTGTTCTCGTCCGTATGTGTGCAGACGGCGCAAAAGCTCCTGCGCAGCAATTCGGATATGCTCATGCTTTTGATGCGCTGGCGAGGGTTTATAGTGAAGAGGGGATGAGGGCTTTTTGGAAGGGGATTGCTCCTAATATCGCGAGGAGCGCTTTGATGAGTAAGTTTTCTGCTTTATAAGTGGATGCTACTAACAATTGTAGATGTCTCTCAGATCGCTACGTAAGTCTACTGCTTCTGTGGGTGTCTCAACTAACAACTCAGATACGCATCCGCCAAACAATACCTTCTTGGCATTGGTTTCGGCGACGATACAAAAACTCATGCAATCTCCTCTCTAGCCGCTGGAACAATGGCAACAACTCTATGCGCACCCGCAGACGTTCTCAAGAGTAGAATGCAATCTAGCGCTGGTAAAGAAGGCCTAGCCCAAGTTTTGAGCACTGGTCTTCGAGAAGAAGGTCCAAGATTCCTCATGAGAGGATGGACACCTGCTTGGTTAAGACTTACGTACGTTTTTCGTTTCTTGTGCTGAGTAAAGCTGACTTTGTAGACCGCATACTGTTTTGACGTTTGTGTTTATGGAGAAGCTTCGACAGCTTACTTCGATAGATTGGTTAAGTGGAATTAGTGCAACTGAGGAGACTCTGCGTTGAGAAATGATTCAAGATCTGATTTGAGCATGTAACTCGTTTGTTGATTTATGTGGCAATTATATACCAACTTCAGGCCAGTAAAGCCATTCGAAATTCGTCATATCTTCCCATGACAGTCCCCCAAACGACGGTTCAAAATCGTTTCCAGGCTGATTCAACGCTTGAACGATCTGATCATCCGACATAGCTGAGAACTGTAATGGTTCAGGCCATAAAGCCTGTTGATCTAAAAAGGTTGGAGTCGTAATTGGTGCTTCGTTAACGATCGGCATTCTCGGATCTGAGATACCGTCTCCTGTCGCTGCGCGTCTGACAATCTGTTTAAGATATTTCCCATACTTGATGGAAAGACCGTTGCGATGCCTGGTGACTTTTCCGATTCTTTCGAGAACTGTGGCTGTTTCGTCGATGAGGTTTCGGACACTTGGTGCCAAGGATGATCCCCCTGTTGCATAGGAACTTATTGTAAGGGCGAAGCAAGCTGCGAAGGAAATCATGATGGCTGTGTTGTTCGGCATTGACTGGAGTTGTGATTCGCCTTGGATTGCAGCTCTCATAACGTTGAGGGCGGATGATAGACCAGCGGTGTGAAAGAAACGGCGGACTTCGAGAGGTGCGGTTGGATGGTTTATCACTCCGCCGTAGATAGACAATCGGGTATGTGTGACGAGAATCTCGACGTATGGAGGAAGACGGCGATCTGATGGTCAGCATGATTCTTGTCAAGCAGCTATTGATCTTACCTGGCCCCTTTCCAATAGAAACTCCCCATTCCGTGTACCATTGATCAAAGAACCGTTCAATCGACCCTTGAATTCTGCGACTGTTAGCTGGGCCAATGATTTTGGGGACACACGTACGACTGCGCGATTAATGATCCGTCGCTCGAAGCCATCTGAGATCCATCGCAAAGAGCACGAACAGTCGCAAACAGCGCATCCAAATCTCTTCTTAGAACTGCCATGGAAACAAGATGACCATCCAGAGGATCAGCATATTCCGAACGATGCCAATTGTCACAATCTTTCAAAGATCTTGTCATCGGTACTGAAAACGGTCGTCCTCTAGCCAACGACATTCCTCGCTCAAGAACAAACAACGAAAGCCAGCATCGTTCTCGGTTCCTGAGGAACAGTCGTCCTTTTTCTGACCATGGATCGATTTCGGGGAACCCATCCATTGCGAGAGCAGCTCTTGGGTCGAGACAGTCACCCCTCGCGAGGCCAATACCAGATCCAGAACCTAGCATTTCTGGTAAGACGAGACTCTTGTGGAGTGATAAATCTGTAGCAACTGTATTGGCGATCGAGATATAAGTGCACGTCTCGTCATCAGTCGAATGTTGTCCCGGAAACATCCATGGGATATTAACCATGAAGGCAAGAACAATTTCAACTGATCTGTATCGATTTACCATGACTCTATGTGCAAGAGTTCTAGCGTGATTTGATAGTCGTTTTGAGAGGGCTGCTGCTGATGGCATGAAGAGTGCAGAGGCAGCCATGATAGACGTGTAAAGAAACGCTGATCTTGAACGCGTGAATTCGACAGTGTATATCCTCGGATCAAGACCCCATCGTGTATGCGCGAGGTTACGGTGAAAACTAGGCGGTTAGTACGGGCTAGAAACGGAGCAACAAACTCACAAGTTGAAAAGCTTATCTGCTTCCTCCTCAGATACAAGGCCCAGAGAAACAGGATCAACATCAGGCCCAACATCGAGGTGAACTTGCGCCGGCGCAAAGAAAGCTTGGATTTCATCCTCCGTTTGACCCTGCGTACTAGCCGTATGCGCCTGCTGCGGAGAATTACCATGTCGCGACTCAGGTGACGGTTGAATATACGATGCCCTCGCAAGAAGCTGCAGCGGATTCTCTGCATCGTCGATAGCAAGACTCTGCTGCGTTCTCCGAATGAAATCAGGCATTGCTACAGGATCTTGCTCCTCTTCCTCTTCCGAATACGCATCTTCATCGCCATCACCGCTGACACTGTACCCACGAGTAGTCGCGTGTTCAGGTGTATTCGCATTGCTGAGCAATTCCTGCAAATGGTTCAGAATCCTATCATCTTCCGGATTCTTCTGCGACGCTGATCGAGCGCGTTTAACAGCCTGGTCAATCTGATACAACGCCTTGTCCAACCCAGTTCGTTTACTGACAACCCAAGTCAGCATTGATAGGCAAACATGCGGGGATGCTTACTTTTTAATGCCCTTTTGCCGTCCGGGATGATATGCAGGACGCACACACTCGCAGTCAAGCTGTATGCATCTCCTGCATCGTTCCTGGTGAGGTTTCCAGTCGCATTTGATCTTTGAGCGACGACATACGAGACAGGCTGCTTGTCTCGGACGCGGCGAATCACCAGCTTCGAGCGGGGATGTCTGGCTCTGAATGTCAGAGTTCCGCCCCGCCATGGTACAAAAAGTCGGAGGTTGATCTGTTACCGAGAGCACGATGGGAAAATCGATGAGGTGATGAGAAACAAAGTTGGGTAACGGGGGGGATGGGGGAGTTGAGAGGCGGAGACGTTTCCGACTCGAGTCAGGTATGGTTTCGTCGGAAACATACATGATTGGTCAATGTTTAAGCTTCCGATATTGACTCGCAAGCGGAGATGCATATTCAACGTCTGACTAGTAGACATGAACAAGATTATGCATAGTTATTTGATCCTATCGACAAGTTGTATTACTTGCAGATACATTACCCACAGAGATATCATGTCGCCATCGACCCTGTCGAGCACGAAATGAACGGACAATCGCAAAAGTGGAAATGGCCACTGACTATATCGTCGGGCAACTTGCGATTCTAGCCTGATTCGGAAGAGTTGTGCACTAACCTTGTTTCAATCCACAATTGATACTCCATTGATGAAAATCTGTAAAAGAATGGCGATATGAGAGGGGTTTATAAGAGGTGAGGGTTAGAATTTTTTTTTGAAATATGCTTAGAAGTTTGTGTATTCGTCAAAATGTCGTCCAACGCTGTGATCGAATCGGGCAGCGATAAAGATGTCAAGGATGTCACTGAACAAAGCGTCGAGCAGTCTAAGCCTGTATCTCGGTTTACACGATGGTATCGCAGTCCTTTATTCAATGTTATAATCGTTGGTTTGATCTCCTTCACTCAACCAGGAATTTGGAATGCCCTCAACAGTATGTTCACCGTCATCTCGCATTACATCGCTAACAATTGTAGATACCGGCGCTGGTGGTCAGCAGGAACCATACCTTGTCAATGGCGCCAACTCACTCACCTTTGGCATCATGGTTTTCGGATGTTCCATCTTCAGTATCCTGGCCAATAAGATTGGTCTGAAATGGGTTCTTGTTATCGGTACCCTTGGATATGCACCCTATTCTGCTGCGCTTTACACCAATAACAGATATGGTGTTGAGTGGTTTGTTCTGCTTGGGGGTGCCACTTGCGGTATTGGTGCTTCTGCGCTTTGGGCCTCGGAGGGTGCTATCGCTTTGGGATATGGTGATGTAAAGGATCGTGGAAAGTTCAGTAAGTTGATATGATCTGATTGTGAAATTCCTGTGCTAACCCTTGTAGCTGGAATTTGGCTTGGTCTTCGCGAGCTTGGTCAACTTATCGGTTCTTCAATTCAGCTCTCACTCAACGTCGACTCTGGAAAACGCGGCCGAGTTGGATACACCACTTATCTGGTCCTCATCGCGCTTCAATTCCTCGGTCTTCCTCTCGCCCTTCTTATCTCACCTCCCAACAAAGTCATCCGCCCTGATGGCTCCAAGCTGCCTCACACCCAAACCAACAAGAGCATCAAGGAACAATGCAGGCGATGGGTCGCTCTCATCAAGCGCAAGCAGTTCTTCCTCTTGATCCCCATTCTCGTCGGTTTCAACTGGAACAGCACGTATCTGGGCATTTATCTCGTCAACTACTTTTCCGTCCGAGCACGCGCTTTAGCTTCGTTGACTTCTGGTATTGCTGCTACTGGTGCCAATATCTTCTGGGGCTGGTTCTTTGATCTCAAGTATTTTAGTCGACCTCAGCTTGCTAGAATCACTTGGGTTTTCTTGGCTGTTACTATGACTGCTCTGTTTGGTTGGCAGTTTGCTATGGAGTTGGAGTACCGTAACGCCAACCCTGCTGTTACTCTGGATTGGGACCTCCCTGGCTTCGGTCGCGGATTCGCTGTCCAAGTTCTTCTTCGGCAAGTTCATATCTACCTACACGGGAGAAAATAGGTGCTAACAAATCAGATTTATGAACGAATCCCACTACATGTTTGTGTACTGGATCATCGGAACTTTCTTCGAGGACGTTGAGACTCTGACTCTCGCTGTCGGCCTAGTCCGATCTTTCGAGTCTCTTGGATCATGCTTGGCATTTGGTGTCGGTGCTGCCAAGGTACCATCTCTCACCAACCTCATAGTTGCCTTTGTCATGTTCTGCATTTCTCTCCCTTCCACCTCATTCGCAGTTTTCCTTGTCCCTGAGCGCCCGGCAAACCATGTGCTTGATAAGGATACCGAGTCTGAGGAATAAGGTTAGACTTGATAGTTAGACTCCGAATATCATTTTGAGACTCTCCCACTATGTATTACGGTCCCCAGTTTTCTAACTCGGTATCTAATCGACGGCGGATCCGATCGGTCGTGATCGCAATGCAGGGTCACGGCGCAAACTCCTGCTGTGTGGATGAGGAGATCATTCAATCGCAAGCCGCACGTATTGGTCCAGAAGAGGAAGCTGATGATTGAGAAGAGCGCCTGGAAGCCAAGTACACATACACACTTGCCAAGCCAGCTGCGCCGTCATATCCCTGGCGGCTGGCACGGGTTGCAGGCGGCATAGGGCTGAAGAGCTTAACATATGAGACGACAGCCAGGTATACCATTAATTGTAAGGATATGAAGCGAAAACCCCTATCTATGAATAAACCTAATTCAACGGCGAAATCATAACTTCTTCTAAATCCCTATACCGTATTGTCCCATTCTTGAACGCTCGAACCAATCCTCGAACCTTGTGCTGAAGAGGAGTAATCCTTCTCATCTGCAGAAACTTGCGAACCAGTTGACTAGTTAGACTTAAAGCTCCCACAATGACACCAAGCTTGAAAAGGATTGATAAATCACCTGGTGAGGTGGCATATGGCAAGGTGAAGCAAAATGCCGTCCTAAGTTTGTAAGCAACGAACATAACGGAACGACGATACATACCATGCGACAACGGTGGGAGATATAGCCTTGATGTAAGGCTTCTTCTGTCTTTTGATATTTTTGAGAATACTATCGAGTTTCATAAGATCCTGGATCGCGTTGGTTTGTGAGTGTCGAGCATTCTCATCCGCTTCTGAGTTCCTGGGCGGGATAGATCTCACATGAAGGCCAGGGGGGTCATCATGGTTCAACTCATCATCCAAGCACCGGTAGTAGTTCTTCAAATGGCGATTTGCGGATTGTCTGTAATTTTCAAACTCCTCGGATGCGTTGATATCACGACCGCGAGGGAGGTCTGCAGCACTTGTCGATGCTGGTTTGCTTCTGGCATCCCCATGCTTCGTAATAATGCCATCCATTTTCCCCCTTAAACCTGAGAATGCTCTGCTTGTCGAAGCTTGTGCTTTCTGATCCATTGCTGATAGAGACGGAAGTGCAAACGTGGGAAGAACGCCCTTAAGATGCGAGCTAGTCGTAAACATCGCGGGCAAGGTTCTGGAGAACAGCAGGGAATACTGCATGTTGATTGGTCGTCAAAAGAACAATATATATCTTTTAGGTCCGAACACAGGTTGAATCGGATATTATTCTCAAGACAATGCAAAGTGGCGCTGAGCTAACTGAGCGGTGCAGCTGGGACATGGACAGGATAATCAAGGGCACAGTCGGGTGAATATCTATCATATCAAAGAGAGTGATCTATAAACTCTTCTTGAAACAGCCTCCGCGTAATTATAGAGTCCCTTTATTTTAAAAACCCTGCGAATTCGTTAACTTCTGTTGTTATAATGATCCAGCTGATAAGGTCCCTCCACAAACTCTGGATTCAACCAACAAAAGCATCACGTGTGTGCCTTTGAGATATCGCGTGCATTGACCCAGTGAAGAGCTCGGTGCTCACTTTCACAAATGAACTTCAGCCTGTACAGAAGTAAATACATTCATTAGTCTGCTATAAAGGTATCAATCAAATATCACTATCTACAACGACCTATCGCTCGGACTTTCAGACCTCATCTGAGTCGTAACTTGCGTCTTGTTAAACTTAGTCTCCCCATTAACAAGACTCTGCTCATCATTCTCACTATACTGCACATGAAACGTCCTCTGCAATTCAATGCCTCCATGTTCAGGCGTATGTATAGAATCACCTGCATGAGAAGGCAACTCCACGCGAGCACGACTTCGACTCATAATATGCGATTTCCGCCCGTAATGTTCTCCGTAGTTGTTATATTTGCTTGAATCGTATGATGAGCCTCCAAGAGCGGGAAAGAGACGGACGAGAATGACTCGCAGAGCGGGCATGGATGCGCAGATGATGCCGACGTTGATTTCAACGGTTGACCAGATTGAGATGTCGGTTTGGTCGTATGTTGGGTTGCGAGATGAGCCGAGATCGACGAGGAACTGTAGACGAATGATGCTCACGACGGTGACACTGAGAAGTTAGCTGGGCTCATTGAAATTGAAACATGACTTACAAAGTTCCAACGATAAACATGGCGGCGACACCAATCTTCTTTTTCCAATGCAGTTTGAGTTTCCGCAGATACCACATTGGAACTGCAAGCATCCATACATCCATAGCAACACTGATAGATGCATTGGCCCAGCCGATATCAGTTATGTTCATGCTGATACTGTTAGCCGAGGTCTTCGCGTCGAATTGTCAACATACCATGTTCCCTTATGCTCTCCATCCCAATTCAACCAGAAATAGCTCACAGGCGTACACTGAAACGCCGCCAAAAACACAAACAAAACACCAAAAACACTATTGAAAATAATAGTCCCCCAAAGAAGTTTCTGCGCCGCACCCGGAAAGATCCTTAGGTAAAAGAACAGCAATGACGTCTTGAGCAGCGAAACCTGCGCAAAGTAGAAAATCTCAAGCAACCAGAAGTAAAACCCAAATTGCGTTATGTCATCAAACTCGAGCGTCCAGATATCGCGGCCTTCTCCGTGTCCGGCTGTTCCGTGGATGTTCATCGCTGTGGAGGGCATGCCGAAGATGAGCGTGAGCACGATGAATAAATCGTCGAGACCGAGTTCCGTTTTGGTGAAGAAGAATTTGGACCAGAGACGGAGAGCGGTTGCGACGCCGGATATCACGCCGAGGACGATTGTTACGTTGATGAAGATGGGGGTTTTGTTTCGCACGGGGACTTGGCAGTAGGTGGAGGTCATGTTGAGCGTTGCTATTGATGTTAGTTAGAGAGGCGACGTGAAGGTATGGGCGACGTACTCAGACTGTCTCTGACGTGACATGCTTTGGCTGCGCATGCCTCTGCTGTCTGGATGATGACTTCGGTCGAACACACGCATTTCACATCGCTCGATTTGCACTCCGACTTCGTGATGGCATCTTGGTAGCAAGGCGCCTACAACATTAGCATACACCAATCAATTGACGGGCTAACCTACTGCACAAGCGGGCAGATTGGTCAACAACTCTTTCGTTGCATCCGCTGCCACTGCCAGGGGCACAAAGGCCACCAGAAAAGGCACAGTCCACTTCATGCTGATCGACAAACGTTTTACAAGGAGGATGACCCGCGTGCGGACCCCAGGGGATATTTAACAGGTTTGCTTTAGCTAGATCTAGGGGTTCTCACTATATCCTTGGGCCTTACAGTCATCGTCTCAAGGGATCAGCGTAACCCCACTGCGTTCGTCCCGTCAATTTGGAAGGAAGTTAAAACATGGATGATCCGGATTCTTCCAGATACAGCGTAACATCGCTTACAGTTGTCCCTGCAGGGGCTAATAATTTTAGTTTATTAATTGGCGCAAATGCGTGTTTAGAGTATCTCGGAACCTGTACTGTCGCTGACTGGTAATTTAGTTTGGGCTAAAATATCAGGTACCGCACTAATCGGCATGGGGCTGCCGGCTTCGGTAACCTCCTTTTTCTTACAAGAGAAGACCGGAGTTTCAAGTCGTGGATGAGGTCCAATTGTGGAAGGTCGTCTCAAGGTTAGTCTAATGCAAAAGATCCTCGACACTTCACATCATCTTGGCATGTGCCCAACGGCCCGATCCCTGTCTTGCCAAGGATTGGTTGGGCTGTAGACGGAGATCATCTCAAGATTTGCTCTAAATATCTGGGAGGAAATGATCAGCATATCACTCACTCAACTGAACTTGTTAGAGGCGTTAAACCTCGAGTCAGCCAAATGCATGATTCTGTAACCGAACTGTTCCGTAACAACGCCCCCCTTTGTTGGTGAGTTTGTGCTTCATCATCATAACTCAAATCAGCCTGATAAAACTCGGGTTAGCTTGGTCCGACCCTACCCCAGGTTTCAGCTCAACGCGGCAATTCAACCGAAGACGAGGAAATTTCCAAAAGCTTATCAGAAAAAGAAAACATTATCCCAAGTGCCTGGTTCGCGGTCTATTTTTCACATGCAAATTAATAGCTTCGGGGGATTGAACAGAATGGGTTCACTCTCGAGAAACAAGGTTCTCGTACTATTGTAGCGTTTTGCGGAGGTGATTCATTTCCATCCTCCCCTTGGTGAAGCCATTGAAACTAGAAGCTAAGACCTGTCCAGACCGCTACCCTTGTACATATGATAGCTAGTCATGATCCTAGGGCTGTTACATCAACGGTCACTGAGGAATCTGGCAGAAACTGTTCTGTCAAATACGGGGTAGTCTGCTTTGCAATGATGTAGGATTTTTAATTCTCTCTCCACTTGGTAGTCATTATTTGACTATAATTATGTTACTTCGCTCGTGGTTGTTGGCTTCAATGTTTTGTAGGCCTCCATTGACATGGGTTACTTACATATACCCTTGCTATCGCCTCGTCTCTCATTAGAAATGCAACCTCGACTGATGCACTGTTCACCCCTGATTGTTTGACAACGTGTTCTAGATTGCTTGCAGGTGTCCCATGTGGCCAAAACCCCTGCGTCTCTCAGTGGCGATGAAGCATATCTGGTAAGCATCTCGCGTGGCCTTGACGTAAAGTGCTCGCTTTTATCCGTCTACCGAAAGCTTTGGCCTCGAAAGAAGCAGATTATTCCTTTATGAAGTAACATGTCCAGGTGGATAAGAGCATATCGTAGGGCGGGTAGCAGATCCTCTCGTAGCCTAACGAGTCTGGATGTTTGTTTGGATGCATTGAAGATTGACGCAATGAAGCACGTCCGTAGTAGTATCGCTTGGTTGTAGCGATAAGGTTACCTGTTTCAGTGAACGAGTCATGAAGGGATGAATCAACAGGATCCGAGCTCGACTTTGACATTGTGAAGAGTTTAAGCAATAGTCACCAAGGCATCTGCGAATTTGCAAGGTCTAAGAATAAACCCATGCGGATACTTGACACCTGCGTTCCGATTCGTTGTATAGTCGATCAAGTAGATTGATACCACAGGTGGATAGTCCGAGTTGTCCTCCAGCTGATCACCCTGTCTTGTCCACAAACGGCCGTAATATTGTCCAATCCCGTAGACTCTGTTCTTTATTGCATTAAGCTTAAAGCCATATAGGCTAATCTAGTTATCCTGTCTAGAACCACTACAGCTTTTGTCTAATCTTTGACAGATACAATCCGGGACCTCCGCAGATCCTCTCATAATTATAATACTATTTTCTTCCCGGGGAAGCTGCGAAGACATTATGTAGGTCAGAGATTTGTCCATAGAGAAGACTTTGTAACGGCTGTTCTGAAGATTTGCTTTTAAAATAGTATTTTCGCCTATAGGTATTGATTGCTCATCGTCATTAAAGTCCTTTGGTTCTGTTCCATGAGTTCGTGGCGTTGGAGTGGTTAAACCCATGTCCCGTGCTTCGTAAGTTCTCGACGTTATACAATGCTGGCTTCTTGTTTACCACGCGGAGAAGTCCTCCTTATTGACTCTTTTAATGATCAATTGGACTCTGCTAGTAATGCTGGAGAAATGACCCCGTATCATTTTTCAACCAGGCTGGAGGCATAGCATGGCGCTCCTTTTGGAGGCGGGTCGTAAACTGTCCATAGAGAAAGCCAGATGGAAATACCAACTCCGATATGAGGTCCAGTGAGGATGCTAGCTATCGTCAAGGATGCTTCTGCCCAGCCGGACAAGGCGGACTTGGCCGTTTCACTACCGGAATCTTCCCCGGCAGCCCACGTGGGGCTCAATCGTGGGGAAACGCCAATGCTTGGGTTCCGGGTAGGTATCTCAATTATCATCAAGTTCTGTTATCGATAGTCGAGTATGAGATGCGTGAATGGGAACTTAAACGCTTGAGTTGCTGAGATAGAGTTGTCAACATGAGATGGAGATTGCTTCATAACCTACCCTAAAGATGGAATCATGACGTCAGATGGAACATTGCTTCAAACCTTCAGAAGCTCAATACCATCACAACATCAATTAATTCTTCGCATCTTCGATAAACTACACTTTAAAACTTTTCACAATGTCTCTAACACCTCTCTCATCCCTCCGCGTGTCTAATCATCTCATCCCATCACACAACCTAATCCCCAATTGCAGCATCCACCAAAAACCCCTTCTTCACTACCACGCCGCCTTCAAACCCCCAATAACCGCATCAAAGATCGAATCGCACCTAACCTCACTCAACGTGGTAACACCGCAATGGCGCTACACAATGTACTCCCAAACACACTTCCACAGCACGTCCCACGAGGTTCTCTGCATAAGCCACGGCAGAGCCCGCTTATGCTTTGGTGGCGAGGACAATGAGGGGAGGGTTGAGCCGGTGGTGGAAACGGGCGATGTTGTTATTGTGCCCGCGGGAGTGGGGCATCAGTTGCTGGAGGATTTGGACGGCGGGTTTGAAATGGTGGGGAGTTATCCGACGGGGTGTGATTGGGATATGTGCTATGGCAGGAAGGGTGAGGAGGAGAAGGTGAAGGCTATCAAGAATGTGGAATGGTTTCGGAAAGATCCTATTTACGGGGATGAAGGGCCTGCGACAGAGGTTTGAGCACGAGTCACGTTTGTGACATGTGCCGTGGCTTCCGGAGCATCGAGATGTTAAGCTTTCACTGCAAGGTACAAGCCGTAGGTCAAATCATGTATTCAATCTATCATTACTATCGTCCATTAATCCATACCGTTCACATAACCATTGACCATCAATCTGACCAAGCTTAGAAGTTCATGACAAGGGCAGCACCACCAAACAAGGCGCCGAGCGCAATGGCAGCCGTGGCCTGAGCAGCGCCTTCAGTTGAGGTCGAAGGCGACAGACCAGTGGCCTCTGCTGTGTTCTCGGGAACGCCCGATGTGAAGGGGATGTCGCTGACGGAGCTGGCGCCGGAGAAAGCGGCCTCCTGGGTGCTGGCGGTTGGGTTGGCGGTGGCAGAGGGCTTGTCGGGGTTGAGGGCACTGACGATGTTAGTTGGGTTTGCAAAAGCGGATGGAACAACTTACGCATCAATGACATGGACGACACCGTTGGCGATGAGGACATCAGGAACAATGACCTTGGCCTCATTGACAAAGACAGTGCCGTTGTGAATGACAATATTAAGCTTCTCGCCCTCAGAAGTGGTAAGAGAACCGTTCTTGAGGGTTGAGCTGTAGCCAAGGGTGTTGTTGACAACGTGATACTTGAGAATGCTCTCGAGATCAGACTCGCTCAAGTTGGAGAGGATAGATCCAATGTTGGCAAAGGCGCTGTTGCTAGGAGCAAAGACAGTGATGTTCTTCTCATTGGTGAGGTTGGTGACGAGCTTGGACTCGGTGAGAGCGCCAGCAACGGCGGAGAGGTTGGCGGCGATGGCCGTGTCGGAAAGGTTCTTGGGAACAGCGAGGACCTTGTTGATGATGTGAATGACACCGCCGGTAAAGTTGAGGTCCTGAGTATGTTAGAGAGAGTTATCATTGATGAATTGAATGACTTACAGCCTTGGTGACATTGGACTGTTGACGGAAACCACTGTAGAAGCTAACAGTATCGCCCATGGCCAGAGCCTCGACACGCTGTCCACCGGTGACATTGGCATATGTCGCGTTGTTGAGGAGCGTAGGGACAAAGGCGGGTGTGTCGCTGATGTTGCTGGCATAGTAGGTACCGTTCAGAACGTGGTACTGAAGGATAGCAGCGACGGAGCTGGGATCGTTGTCGACCATGCGGGCAACAGCAGTGTCATTGAGGAGATCCTTGATGGCATCGTTGCTTGGGGCCAAGATGGTGACATTCCTAAGACGGCCAAGGTCTCTGAGAAGACTGGGCTGGGCACGAAGAAGGCCTACATGGTCAGCTTGTATCGAAAGACAAGATACAATAACATACCGCTGAGCTCAGAAAGGGTAGAGTTCTCAGACTCAAGAGCAGCAGTAAGGTTGGGACGGCTCTGGGCAGTAGCATAGCCCGAGAGGGCGAGGGTGATAAGAGACTGCAGCTTCATTTTGATGATCGACTAGACAGAGTTAATCTTGGATAAACAACACAAACCCAAAACACGGGGGGGAACACACAGCTTAAGAACTCCTCGAGAAACAAGCTCGACAAGACCCCGTTAGCTCTCGCGGCAGCATCCTGGCCAATTGGTAAAGCTTCGCCCAGCAGGAGCCTTCGCGAGACCAGACTCAAAACAGAGTCAATGACATAGACCAAGAGCTCCCGCGTCATCAATGGTCAGAATGGTGAAGTGCTACTCAGCCCACGCCAAGGCTCTTGGTCTGAGACGAGGTCAAGGGTTGAAGCTCTGTCGTAGCTTGCCGTGTGCCGAAAGCCGGGGAAGCTGTGCTTTCGGGAGTTGCAGTTTGGAGTCGCACCTATGGGAGAGACGTGAATTCAATTGGATAACGCGAGAGATTCCATTTGCTATCGTAACTAACTCTGCTCGTATTGACCTCGAGAAAAGCCTGTTTGTTGAATCGGTTCAAGGCGTTGGAGGCAACCGAACCGCGTAACAGACAACCTACACAGACAATAGCTTCATTCTTTTGCTGGTAATATCCGGAGCCCTCAATGGGCTGGAGTCAATTCGGACTAGGCTGCAAGCTTCCTGAGCCCGGAACCCCACACTCCACAGCCCATCGGGTGTCGTGATATCGTCATAGATATTAATTAGGGTATCGCAACAGTTCAATTTTCAGCACAGCCGACTTTTGTTTTGACTGATTCTCACTCAATTGAAGACGCTGCCAAGGACTCGGCACTGTTAGCGCTGCATTCCAGCTGTTCCATAGGGTGATGAAGAGCTCCCTTCGACTGCAAATCGGCCAATGCAACGCCAAGGGATAAAGGGGATGTTGGTCAGCTCATGCATGGTGAAAAATGGCCGGACATGGTTCAGAGTCCAGACTGTCGCAGAGTTTGGCAAAATTGTTGGCAGATGCCGATTGGTTTGGTCGTTGGGTGAAGAATTGATCACCAATTGACTGGACAACTCAGAGAGGAGGTCCAAATGGATCGGCGTTTTCCAGTTTCACTCTCTTTGTTTCTCGCAAATCATCCCCGAATACTGTGCCGTCCTCGTTGGCTGCCGCCTTCTTTTCTTTGTTCATAACTTGTTCTCGTCTCGCTCGTTGAAGATTGACCAGGTTCGCTCGATCGGGATCACGACATTTCTGCAGTTTCTTTCGAAGTGGTTTCATCGCTTTGACAATCTCGGGCTACTTCTGTTAGTCTGGTTCATGCCACAAGCTTCAAACATACCGTTCCCCAATACTCTGTCATTCTCTCGGGAGGTTCCTCTTCAAGCATCTTGCGGCAGTTGTCCACAGCTCCAAGAATCTTGTCTCGCATGTTTGCAAATGCTGACTCCTGACTAGCATTGCCGCCTTGACCAGGAGTCGGGATCAAAGTGTCGAGCAATCCGTGGTCCACCATGGAAAGCGCCGCCATCATGATTTGACTAGGCGCATAGTGGAAATATGCGTCTGTCACCAAAGGACTGAACTTGAGAATGTCTCGCGCTCGAGCGTGCGCCTTGTTGATTCGCGTCTCTTCGTCTGGTAGCCTCCTTCTCAACTCTAGGATAGCACCCTCGAGCGCTCTGAAAGGATGTCGCACATCAAAAGCAAAGCGGATCCCCTGGCAAAGGAGAAACTCTCCTGCTAGAATCTGCTCCCCTGTTGTGTTTGGGAACTTCTCCGAAAAGGCATTTAGTTTGTAAAAGAAACCTTCAGCCTTGCATCCAAAGAAGAGCGATGTTTTGAGGAGGTCGGTCGCAGGGTAGGTCATGACCGAGTTGGTCACGTAGAATCGTCGCAGAAAGATAGCGGCCGTTGCTCGAATCTCAGTTGGAAGTTCGCAGAATTGAGCCGCACGAATTAGTTCGACGGTGAAGAACTTGACGAGGCGTATCTCTTCATCGGGGGTAAGAAAGTCGGGCGGAGGATCTGTCGCAAGTCGAGGAGCGATCTGTTCCCGAGCGAGGGAGTTTGTTTTTGCGCGTAGTTCTTGTAGATTCGCTGGCGTAAACGACCAAAGCCGATACTGGCTCGACTGCCTGTAGCGCTCGTCTTCTGTCGCCATTCTGTTGTCGTGATGATGCAGAACCAAGATGCTCATGAGGGAGCTGCCTGCCAATTGTTTTGGTTGTCACGTGACCTTATCTTATCAAAATGATCGCTAGGGACCACACCTCATTAAAATAGCCTCATGTTCAAGCTCAAATTCAATCAATTACAGACGCATTCGCGTGATGACTCTAATGTCCAAATCAAATCCAAACGCCAGCCAGATACCAAATTTACCAATTGACTCCCTAAAAATCCATCAATATCCCAAGTTCTCCCTTCTTGCGGGAGGAGGAGGCGGAGGCTTCTTGGCCCTGTTGGGAGGGGGAGGCGGTGGCTTCTTTCCAAGAGCCAGACCGCTCGCGCTTCGGCTTAGACTTCCATAGCTAGTTGCAGGGCTGGCAGTGCGTTGTTCCCAATCTGGACTACCGCTTCTGCTTGTTGAAACATCATCAGAGAATACATCGTCATGTCGTCCGGATGAACCGCTGTCAGTAGCAACGCGAGCAAGAGGAGCACCTGGTACACGAAGGTTGGCCAGTGGTGTAGCTGTAGATGAGGAGCGGCCTTCAAATGTAGCGGCGCGTCCAATCGTGGGTCGTGCAGGTTGAGGAGGAGGAGGCGCAAGGCGGCTTCCAGGAGAACGATGAGGAATGCGAGCGGGCTCTTGTTCAGGCTCTGGCTCTTCGTAGACGGCCTGATGACGAGGCTCTTGCCAAGAACGAGCAGTGTTGGATCGGCTTCGACCGATCTTAGGGGCACTGGTAGGTGAAGACGCAGCTCCAGCCCAGTTCTGACGAACGCGGCGCAACTCTTCGGCGCAGCGCTCATGGTAATCAAGCTCAGCGTCGAGGAACTGGGTCAGGGATGTAATGTTATCGACCTCGGATTCCTTGATGTCTTGCATACGACGAAGGACATCCTCGCTGGTCTCCTCAAATTTGGCCTTGTTCATGCGAACCTCTTCTTCGATGCGGAAATCGTCACGGCGGGCCTTTTGCAGCTTGTTGGTGCTGGCATCGTAGGCGAGACGTCGGCTCTCAAGCTTCTTGCGGGCGTTCTACTGTCGTTAGCGTACGCTTCATCGAGGTAATTGATTGACATACCTGGTACTCTCGCATCATCGCCAGACTCCTCTCGAGGTTGTCCAGCCAAGTAGCATTGGCGCAGTCGACATAGGAATCCTGAATACCGGCAATGCGCTCGTTGGCGCGACCCAAGGACAACAGGCAGTTTCCGAACTCGGACTCTTGCTCAAAATCCTCGCCGTGAGTAGCCATTATACGGCCAAGAGACGACACGGGAGTGCCGCGCTCCTTGTCATCCAGAAGCTCATTGCGTCGGGATAACCATTTAACGTAGCCGCTCATAGATCGTTGCATACGCTCCATACCTGGGGTCGTTAGCCATTGCAAAATCAACGATCCGTGGGGAACAAACCATCTTGTCGAAGAGCCATTTCGGTCTCTAGATTCTTGAACTCATCAGAGTGAGCCGTTCGGGCCTCAGCGCCCATCTTTTCACCGGCCCATTGAAAGGCTCGGTCAATCTTCTTTGTGAAATGCATATTGACTCGTTCGTTATCGTAATGTCGGATCCAGTCCGATAGTTATTCGCGGGGTCGTCTGGCGCCGTCGCTATTATGCAAAGGTATAACGAGGGACAGAGGTAAGTTGTAGAAGTAAAAGAAAGAATCTTTGAGAGCGAGAGACGGGGTAATGAATGATTGCAGAGTACGAACAAGGGGTAGGAGAAGGGATGGGATGCTAGGGTGGCGAACAGTTGGGGCGTATGAGATGGAAAGGACACGACCTTGAAGGTCTTGACTGAATCCTTGACTGGTTCTGGTGATGCGACCTCAGGTCCGTTGGGAGTGAGCGGCTTCAGGGGTGCTTGTAGTGGTGTGGAGGTGAGGTTGGGGAGCCCAGCCCCGAGGTTCAAGGGAAAACCCCTTGAAAAGTCCCAAGCTACAGTGCGTTGGAGTAGTTTAGCTTATCTTATCGCCCTGCAGAACTCAACTCAACGGGGATCAAAAGTCTCAGGAATTGCATTCATTTGAATGAAACGGAGCCCGAGCAAACAAAGCGAATTATTGAAACAGTAATTACATGTGACGTTATTATTGAGTCTGTGGAATCTTGATCACGTTTGACAAGGAGAGACGTGGTGCCATGGGCAGGCGATGGGAAAGCCAAGAATGGCATGAGAAATGAATTTTTGAGGCGAATCGACCCCAAGATTTGGTCGAGGCAATTTTAGATTATAACGTCGAATACGTACAGGGAAACCGGCCACCCCTAGAAACCGACCACTACAGCAAAAGTCAGTGGATGCCTGAGGCCCACCTGGTTTTTTCCCATATCAAAATCCCAGGTGGCTGGTTTCCCTGTATTCGATGTTAACCTACGGACACTTGAGTGAACTCTCTTGGCTTGGCTGGACTGGACTGGCTGGGCGCTTCGGACATGGCGCGGCTAGAAAATTGATCTGTGGTCCATTCGATCTGGAGCATCGTGTAGACATGACACGGTGACGGTATCGCGCTGACGTATTGTACAGTCAGAGTTTCTGAAAATAGGACAATCGCTAAAGTTAATGTGATGTATAGAGTCTGTGCTCGTAACGAGCCTATACTCGCAACGAGCCTGAGTGAGATGGATCCTGATACGAGTACGGATCAAATCTGTAACCACGTACTGGCGTCTTGGTGGCCCGTGCCTCCAATGGCCCCTGAGACAACGGCGCCAATAGCCTGCGGTACCGCTACACTAACAACGGGAACTGTCTCCGGCTGGGAAAGCCAAGTTGGTGATCCCCACCACGAGATAGCGAAATGGAACCTACGCCGTTGACTTCTTTATCTGGAGGTGAGTGACAAGGTATGGATAGATAGGTTGATTGAATGCTGCGTATATAGACCGCTATAACCCTCATTCAGCCTTCAAGTCGAGATACTGTATCATATCGACTCCCACAAGTTGACCGCGTCTTTGGACTAGAGAAGAAAACTCTGAAAGCTTCTTTAAGCATACCATTCTCCATAAACTAACCTTACTAGAAAAGGTTCGTCGTTGGGACAGTCGACACCACCATTCTATCTCTCTCTCTCTCTTTCTCTCTCAGTCGATACCACCCACTGCTGATCTTAACAGCAGTGCCGGCCCGTCCAACCCATCGCCAACCTCACCTTTTCACTCTCACGTTACCCTCGTGTGTCCTGTTCAACCCCGCTTCAAAAAAAGAGCCGCAGGGCAGGAAAATGATCGACCAGGTTCTTAGAATTTATCGTTATCTCGTTATCTCGTTCTAGAAAACCCCAACCTCCAGCCTCGTTGGGAATAGTTGAACTGTGTGCCGCCTAAAAAGGGCCTCGCCCCGTCATTCTTTAACCGCTCCACTATATACGGGGGGGCATTCAGACCATTACCTTCAACTCTCCACTAACGAGCTTGCGTAATGCTTCACGGGAGGAGGAGGAAAAAAGCACGCAAGACAATGGTTTCAATCGGATGCTGTGTGGTCTGTTACATTGCAGAGTACGACGATAGAAACGCTTTCCACTTGCCGATCTCATTCCCATGTTTTCGTCTGACACCATGAAAAAGCTGGGCCTTGATTTATGCGCTAAAATACCGTAGACTCGTCTGGCTCAGACTTCCCCAGAATTCTGAGCGTGGCAGGTTTGGCGCGCGCCAGTATTGGATGATCCATATTTTCCCTGAGGCAGTGCTATTTTTGCTGTGATCTTCATTCATTGCGATCCGCGCTGGTGAAACGTACATGTGCGCCATTTGAGACGATTGCGTGGCACGAGTGATGTGATCTGTAGGGTATGGACGTATCGATTTCAAGGGTTGAGCGAGGGTGATACCATGATTGACGTCTGTCAGCATCCCTTGTCTCATCTGGAAGGTCCCTTATCGAGTTGATGATCTGTAACTCGGTAGTTTTCCGGTAAGAATGGCTACAGTACTCTTTGAAAGGTCCGTCTGTCAACCTCAACATCGGTGGTTTGCTGCTATGTACTCGTGAGGTACATCGTGACATTCTCATCCTACCAGCCACTCCTCAGTATATACACTTTCCGCAATATCCGCACTCTTGATCACACGCAGCATAATCACTGTCACTATCCGATTGCGCCGCCATGAACTCTTCCTCGGGCTCCGAGTCCTCCGGATTCTTGATCTCACTCCCCAACCAAGCCTCCCATTGCTTCCTGACAGGTTCAGACAAGACGTCACCTGCATCCGACAGCTGTTTGCGAATCTCGAGAGAACCGCTGTTGGACCATACGATCTCCAATCTACCGTCTTTCGACGCGTGGGCCTTGTCAATTATGAGGCGCAGGAGTGCAGCGAGACGCTTGAGCGATGGCTGGTTGAGATCCTGCCACTCGGTGATGTCGGCTTTTACATTCTTTATCTCAATGTTTGAGCCTCTGAAGAGGCCTCTCTCGTGGTAGGCGAGGAGGAATTGCGTGACTTGAGCGATCCACAAGCGTGGAAGTTGTTCGCCGAGATGATCTTTTCCACGAGCCATGACTGATCGCGTCTTCAAGTCGAAGACACTGCTTTGAGGGACAGATTCACCTCCATCTGACACTTTGAGTTTGCCAGTACCGTTTGACAGCGTTTCAGTGATGCCGAGGCCTTCCAATTCGTCAAAAGCGTGACCCTTGACAGTCTTGGCGACAGGACTGGACGAAATGTAGCCATCGCCTTCGAATCGCACCATCAGATCAAGACCACCGAATTGATACGAAAGGATTCGTTGATGGGATGTTGAGCGCTTGACTGCAGAGTCCCAGGTAGTATAGGCCTCCGGGAATGTATGCCCGAATCCTCGTACACCTTCAATCTTCTCTCGCGGCGAATTCTCTCTCCGAATGAGATGTACAGTTTCACCGACTTTCTCAACGAGCATGCGAAACGGACGATCCAGATCAACGCCTCGAGCAAAGCGCAAGAGGTTCCCGATCGTGCTTCCGCATGCAACGATGTTGACGGGGATAGGGTTGGGATTCATCTTCATTACAGAGATAATAGCAGGTTCAAGAGGATGTTTAGGGTAAGCTGCTGCGTTGACATCGCGATAGTAATCGCCAGAGTCACCGGGTAGCTTGCTTGGGCCTTTGGGAGGTGTCCATCTTGGAGGTTGACCTGCAAATATTAGGCATGCCTTTTTCTGGAGCGGTTCACGTACCTGGGATGATGATTTTGGGAAAAGATGAGCTGATCCAGTTGTAGGATGCGACGACTTTGACGTTCTCAATCTCCACGTGGTCGCCATCGCTTTTGAGGCTGTCTTGAGTGATGCGCTCAATTATATCTCCGAGTGGAGGTGCTGGTGATGAAGTCACGAGCGTGGATGCTCGCCATGCGCCCGAACTTGCTTGGTGTCGTCTGTACATCAGGAAAGTGAAGTTTATGAATGAGATAGATATGGAAATGGTATTATATGACAAGTGAATAGTGTAAAAGCTTCGATGAGTGAGGTTGATGAGAACGTGCGAGATGAACAGACAACTTATAGGATCTTCGATGCCATTCACTTATTCTTCGTAACACCAGGAGGCCTACCAGACAATTCACTGGGATGCTCAAAGTGTTTGCCTAATTCATGCATTAATTACACTTTGCCCACCCTTTGTTGGTTGCAACAACGCTGGCCCGTTTCCCGACCGTTACTGGGCTGTGAAGAATAGGCATTCTTCATTCACGTATTTCTGAAGCAGGGAGCCGATAACAGGCTACCTCTAGTCAAACAGCCCACTAATTTTATCTTTAGATATCCCAAATCTGTCTAATTATTTTTTGCCATTTAGGACTGAGGTCTTGTTGTACTGCACTGGAGTTAATTGCCAAGTTCTTCCTGTCGATGTCTCCGCCGTGAGCTGTGGGAGGCCGACCAAAACAACTCAGAGCCTGATTGACAGCGAATAAAATGCATTTTTCATTCACATCACACGGGAGGCTTTGTCGGCCCCATGCATCTTGTTGGCTACCGTGGCGATGCTGGTTGGGTGAAGTCAAGGCTGACAGCCACAGACAGCTTCATTTGCGGTACAAATTGAAGCTACATTCGCTTTCACTCATTTGATGTCATAGTCTACCTCTATAATCCTCAATTTTCATTCCATCATCATTAAAATCATTGTCATCGCTGTCATGGTTCTCGTGCAAGACGCATCTGGTTCTCGAGCCGCAAAGCTCATCAAGACATTCTGGGCCGTCATCAAAGGCGAACAACAAATCACGAATGCACACTCTGCAAAGTTGTTTCTACAAGCCTGCGAGATCTACAAGGATAAGAACTCGTCGGTTAAATTTGTTGAGGTCTTGATCTCAAACCCTGTCGGTATCGCGGCGTTGGAGAGAGCAGTTCGCGTTGACTTGAGTCCCGGCTTCATCAACGCAACTGCATTACCATTCATCCTGACTCTATCGGGTGATGGTGTCGCTGCTCTCAGCAATGGTGGTTTCCTACGTCAAATGCTGACTGCTATCCTGGAACCATCGACATTCTGGACTGCTGTTGTGGATGCTTACAGAAGCGACCAACTTGACAATGCTGGGCTTGAAGCATTTGCGTGGCTGTGTCTACAGATTATCTCGGATCAAACGAGTTTTGGTCTGCACAAGGATGCAGTCAAAGAATTGATGGAACACAAGTCTCTTCTCAAATCGCAATCGCCCGAAGTCAGGAAAATTGCATACCGCATCGACAAGATCATCAAGATCTTTGCCCAGCCCGAAACTGCATCCACTGGAATCACTCCTGGAGGACGTCACGACAATGATCACGCCAACTTCCGCGATATCTCAATTTATCCGACCTCTGACGAGCTTCTCTCAACCGATCCTCCATATCTCCAGCGATTGGCGGATGTCTTTGACACGCCGATGGAGACCCGAAGCCAGAGTTACCGCGACTGGCTCTTTCGTCTCCTTCGCGAGGACATGCTTTCTGAACTTCGAGGGGATCTTCAAGCCGCCATGGGCCAGAAGAAGAGCAAGCGACGTCCTGTTGCATTGGGGGAATTGAGACTGGTTGGGATTAATACCGACCATGACATGGAGACCAAGCACATCCCCCCATATGCCCTCTATGTCGCATGCCAACAGGGCATTAATTTTCCGAATAAACTACCCAAAGGAGGGAAGAAGGCATTTATAACTGAGTCAAAGAACTTTATGAAGCATGATTCTTTCGGTGCGCTTTGCTGCAACGACACCATCATCGCATTTGGGTCGCTTGTTAGGGATGTCACCAATCTTCTCAAGACACCACCCATCGTCGGCATCAAGTTTAACGATGGTTCAGGCCTCAAGAAAGCGCTAGATATCCTTCAGGGTCCTTTTAAGGACCAAGTCAAGTTCTTCATAGTCGACACTGCTACCTTTGCCTACGAACCGATCCTCAAGCGATTGAAGACCATCGCTGAACTGCCTCTTGAAGCTCAATTGATCGACCCAGAGCAACCCTCCGGGGACGGACCAAGATCGACCAACTTGGACATCTTGCTTACCAAGTTCAAGGCTGCTTTGGATTCAGAGATTAAGATCAGGATACCTTCAATCTTGAAGCTAAAAAAAGACATTTACTTACAGGGTGCTCAGCTGAAGTCGTTCATTCATGGCATCAGCAGCAACCTGGCTCTCATTCAAGGTCCGCCTGGTACAGGAAAGTCATTCTTGGGCGCGCTCATTCTTTTGACCATTCTGCGATTGACAAAATCGCGTATCCTTGTTCTGAGCTATACGAACCATGCACTTGACCAATTTTTGGAAGATCTGATGGACATCGGCATCAGCTCGGATCAAATGGTTCGTCTGGGCTCCAAGTTTACTGAAGCCACCAAGCCTACCCTTCTGAGAGAATACGACGGTCAAAAGAAATATTGGTTGAAGATGGAGGAGAAGAACATCCTCAACACCCTTCGGGTTGAAGAAGCGAGTCTCAGCTTGGAGCTTCAAGAATGCAGCAGAAAGCTTGCCGCACGAGAGGCTAATCCGGCCGATATCCTGGAACATCTTGAGCTTTCCGAAAATTTCAGCATAGCTTGGGAAGCTTTCCAAGTGCCGGAAGACGACGGATTCCAGATGGTTGGGTCAGACGGCAAGGCAATTGAACCGGCGGGTGTGTATCAGTATTGGCTGGACGGCGGTAATGTCAATGACCTGGGAAATCTAGGCGGATCTCTCGACCAGAGATCTCTTACCGTCTGGAATGCTCCGCCCGCCATGAGGAAGCAATGCCATTACGAGTGGTCGGTCGCAAATGGTTCGTGAGGAACAGAGTGCCCGCTTCGTTGACCTCAGCAAGCGCTTTAGTGATGTGAGGACCGAGATCAAGAGTATTCTTGACGAGCGCGGTCGAAGAGTGCTCAGGGACAAACAGATCGTTGCGTGCACGACTACTGCGGCAGCGATGTACCAATCCATCATTGAAACGGCCAGTCCTGATGTTATTCTGGTTGAAGAAGCGGGAGAAATCCTTGAAGCGCATATCATTACAGCCATGAGTGCCTCAGTGAAGCAAGTCATCCTAATCGGAGACCACAAGCAACTCAGGCCAAAGGTCGGCAATTACTTATTGACAAAGGAGAAAGGCGAAGGCTATGACTTGAACGTGTCGCTCTTTGAGAGACTCGTTGTTCAGGGTCGCCATTTCACAGCCCTCCAAGAACAGCATCGCAGTCATCCAGACATCTCACAATACCCTCGCATGCTGGCCTATCCCGAGCTGAAAGACATGCCATCGACTTCCGACCGCCAGCCAATCCGAGGGTTGAAGAGTCGGGTGACATTTGTTCACCACGAGCGACCGGAGGATACCATGGACGATGTCGCTGAGCGCCGGGATCCCACAGCCAAAGCCAGCAAGAGGAACCTTCACGAGGCCATGATGGTTCTTAGAATGGTTCGCTATTTGTCGCAGAACGGATACAAGACTGAGAATATGGTTGTTCTCACGCCGTATCTAGGACAACTGTTTCTTTTGAAGGAGACGCTTCGAAAGGAGATGGATCCATGGTTGAATGATGTTGACAATCATGATTTGGTGCGCGCAGGATTGGTTACCCAAGCGGCAGCCAAAGTGAACAAGAAACCGCTGCGTCTCTCGACAATTGGTAAGTCAACAGATACCCAGCAAGTTCAATGCTGACAAGACAGACAATTACCAAGGAGAAGAATGTGACATTGTCATCGTCTCACTAACACGCAGCAACGCATCCGGAGACATCGGATTTCTGTACGCCCGCGAGCGACTTGTCGTCCTTCTATCACGTGCTCGAAACGGCATGATTCTCTTTGGTAACATGGAGACTTTCATGAAGAGCAAGAAGGGCGGTGGAATGTGGACGCAGTATTTTGATGTTCTGAAGAAGAATAACTCTATCTTCGACGGAGTACCTATCCATTGTGAGCGCCATCCTGAGACGTCCATGTTATTGAAGTTACCGGAAGACTTTGATAAGAAGTGTCCTGATGGAGGATGCGCTGAGCCTTGGTAAGTCCGCACCCACGCGCTGGATCTTCATTTCCCCTCCCGCTCTCGTGGAAATACTATTGCGACTTCAGTGACACATCTAACCTCATCACTCTAGTAATGCCCCATTGAGCTGCGGCAAACACAAATGCCAGCGACGCTGCCATCGTGTTCAAGACCACTCCAAGATCGAATGCTATGCCAAAGTTGAGAGGGTTTGCGATAAAGGTCATAAGTCCAAAGTACCTTGCGGAGATAAGTCCAAGAGCTGTGCGACCTGCACGACAGAATACGAAGAAAATCGGCGACGTATCAAACGCGACCTCGAACTCGAACGAAAACGCCAGGAGCTCCAGGACCAATATCGCTTGGAGTTACAAGAGATTGAGGATGAGATTGATCACCGCCGTCGAACTATGAAGTACGAGTCCGAGGAGAAGAAGCAAGCAGATGAGCTCAAACAGAAGAAGGAAGAGCTCGAGTCTCTTCGTCAAGCTGAAAGCAACAAGAAGAAGATGAAGGCGACCCAGAAGAACGGCCCGCCACCTCGAAGCCCGGATCCACTATTTGATCCTACCTCCAATGCAGCCAATGAGTGGAAGAGCATGAAAGAGGTTGAAGGTGCACGCAACGCTGCTTTAGATAAGCTGATGGGGATGATCGGTCTGGAATCTGTCAAAGATCAGATACTGTCGATCAAGTCCACAGTCGATACCAAGATACGTCAAGGGCTCTCTCTTGGAGATGAAAGATGGAGCTGTTCACTGCTTGGCAATCCAGGAACTGGTGAGTAAACTACAGACGACGACTCGCGAATGATGCCTTGACTAACTTCTCTACAGGCAAGACGACAGTGGCCAGAATCTACGCCGAGTTCCTCACGACTGTTGGGGCAATTGCGGGAAACTGCTTCAAAGAAGTGACTGGCTCTAAACTCGCCAACATGGGTGTTTCTGGCTGTGAAAAGCTTCTTGAGGATGTCAACAACGATGGTGGCGGCTGCGTCTTCATCGACGAAGCATACCAGTTGTCATCTGGCAATAGCCCTGGTGGCAAGGCAGTGCTGGATTATCTTCTGGCAGAGGTCGAAAACTTGAGAGGCAAGGTTGTGTTCGTCTTGGCAGGATACAGCAAGGAGATGGAGTCCTTCTTCTCCCACAATCCCGGTATTCCCAGTCGATTCCCCATCGAAATGAAGTTCGAGGACTACACAGACGAAGAACTCCTTCAAATTCTTCAGTTACAGATCCATCGCAAGTTCAATGGCACGATGGCTGTTGAGCAAGGGGTCGATGGCCTGTTCTGTCGAATTGCTGCCCGTCGAGTCGGTCATGGTCGCGAAAAGAATGGCTTTGGCAACGCACGCGCCGTGGAAAACTGTCTTCAGAAGATCAGTCAACGACAAGCAGCGCGTCTCCGAAAAGAACGCTGGGCAGGTAGAAAGCCGAATGATTTACTTCTCACTCAAGAAGACATCATTGGACCAGAGCCTTCCGAGGCCTTGCTGAACAGCAAGGCTTATCGGGAGCTTAAATCTTTGATCGGCCTGCAGGAAGTCAAGGAAGCGCTTGGTGTCCTCATGGATACCTTGAGAACAAACTATGAGCGAGAGCTTGCGGAGCAGCCTCTGGTAGAGTTCTCGCTGAACAAGGTATTCTTGGGATCGCCCGGCACTGGAAAGACTACTGTCGCGAAGCTTTACGGAGAGATCCTCAAAGACCTGGGCTTGCTTTCGAATGGGGAGGTTGTTAACAAGAACCCAGCTGATTTTGTTGGGGCTGCCCTTGGTCAATCACAGGCTCAGACCAAGGGTATCCTTGCTGCAACGGTTGGAAAGGTTCTTTTGATTGATGAAGCATACGGACTTTATGGAGGAGGCCCAAATGGTTCTCTCGGGAATCAATTTAAGACGGATGTCATCGACACCATCGTTGCCGAGGTTCAAAGCGTGCCAGGCGAAGACCGATGCGTACTCCTGCTCGGCTACAAGGAGCAGATGGAGGAGATGTTTCAGAACGTCAACCCTGGCCTTAGTCGACGCTTTCCTATCTCTTCTGCCTTTGTCTTTGAAGATTTCGATGATGTCGCGTTGGCAAAGATTCTTGATCTCAAGCTGGGAAAGACAGGCTTCAAAGCAACAGTCAAAGCCAAAGTTGTCGCGCTGGATGTCCTTCGACGTGCGAGAAATCGCCCCAACTTTGGAAATGCCGGTGAAATCGACATTCTACTTGGAAGAGCTATGGCTAATCATCAGAAACGCGTGTCATCTGGGCGTGTCAAGAGACATGGGACTTTGGGGCCAATTGACTTTGACGAGGAGTTTGATCGCGCTGAAAAGGGCGATACCGACGTCAAGAAATTGTTTGACGGTGATGTTGGGCGAGAACGCCTCATATCGATCCTTCAAGGCTACCAGACCCGTGTTCGCCAGGCCAAGCAACTGGAAATTGACCCGGAGATTCCCTTCAACTTCTTGTTCCGCGGCCCACCTGGAACTGGAAAGACTACAGCTGCGCGCAAGATGGGCCAGGTATACTATGACCTTGGTTTCTTGGCTAGCACTGAAGTCATTGAGGTCTCTGCTACTGAGCTCATCGGTCAATATGTTGGACATACTGGACCAAAGGTACAACAGCTCTTGGACAAAGCTTTAGGGCGAGTCCTTTTCATCGATGAAGCATATCGACTGGCTTCTGAGAGCTCTTTTGCTAGAGAGGCTGTCGATGAGCTCGTGGATTGCGTGACGAAGACAAAGTATCACGGCAAGCTTATCATTATCCTTGCTGGCTATGTGCAAGACATCAACACTCTGTTGGGCATCAATCCTGGCATGTCTAGTCGGTTCCCGGAGAGCATTGACTTTCACCCTCTCACTCCTACTAGCTGCATTCAGTTGATGACTAGTCAATTGCAAACCAGCAAATCGAAGCTCAAGGGCAAGATATCAGTGGACTTGTCGTGCTTGGAGCGCCCAGGGAAGGAATTCTTGGCTGAGTTGAGCGGCAAATTCAAGGGACTGTCGGAGCAGGATAGCTGGGCAAATGCGAGAGATGTCAAAGAGCTAGCCAAGAAGATGTTTCACAAGTTTGATCTATCTTCTAAAATCCTGGTACTTACTGAAGACCTGATTCGCAGCACTATGGATGAGATGATGGCGGAGCGTCGGGGTCGAATGACAGACAAGAAACCAACTGCTGCGAGTGAGATCGCCAAGGCACTCACAGATATACCCACGTTCACACCACCAGCGATGACAACCAGCGCCACCACGGTCACTGAGGAAAACAATGAGAATGAGCCGGAAGAGGAGCTCCCAGATATCACTGTTTTCCATGGCATCCGAGACGCCGGAGTAAGTGATGAAGTTTGGGAGCAGCTTCAAAAGGACAAAGAGCAAGAGGCCAAAGACGAAGAAGAATTTCGTCGTCTCAAAAAGGCTCAACAGAATGCAAAAGACGCTGACAGGGAGAAGCTTGTACGTCAGATTTTGGCTAAGGAGGAGAAACGGAAGAAGATTGAGGCGAGAAAGGCAAAGTTGATGAAAATGGGAGTTTGCCCGGTTGGATATCAGTGGATTAAGCAGAGTGGCGGTGGGTTTAGATGTGCTGGGGGTTCGCATTGGATGTCTGATGAAGATATTGATAAGATGTAGGGATGTGGTTGGACACGTACCAACGTTCTGTGGAGGAGAATCGTATCAACCAACGCGTTCGGCTTATTGGAACCTATGTATGACTCGAATCAGAGGGCAGTTTTAGCAGGCGCTAAAGTTAATGAAACCACCATTTCAGAGCATACATCACATCACTAAATGTCACATACAAGCTATATGGCGTAATGGGGTGTCTGCTCGTGACGAATGCATCCGGAGAGGCCTTCCAGGAGACTTCAGGTTGATCTGATGCGCGGTTGGTCTTCCTCTTGGGTACAAATGAGGCCAACTGGACTTGGTACCTCGTTCATGTCCAGGTAAGGCTTGACAAAACCCGTTAGATGACCATCCGCCTCGGAAGGTTTCACAGCACTCCACGTGTGTCCATTTACGGTTGAAAGTGGTGTGTTCCTGTAATCTCTAGTTCTAGGCAATTGGACTTGTAAGCTATTCTCTTTCTAATGTCGCTTGACCTCTCTGGGCCTTCCGTAGGAGGGTTGCATAAAGAAGGCCTCAAACATGCGTTACTGCATGACATCCTGATATGCAGCAACCCTCCCGATAGGGTGAAGGGAGTCATTTCAACCCAAATCTCAGTTACGTCGCTTGCCTGTTGAAATGGTGAATAATACTGTCCGTGTGGCACCAGCTCCGCATTTGCGTCGCTCAATACGCCCGTGCAGCCATGATATTTTCCCTTCCAGACCGCTGTAATTCCTATTAGCGGACAGCCTGCTTTGAAAACTGCTAATACCTATAGGTATGATTTAATGGAGAACTGTTCGTTTTCAACCACCCTCCAGCCTCCTTCAACCATCTGATCGACCATCGAAAGTTCCCGGTATCAGCTCTTCCGCCATTGCGTACCTAGCTCAAAATGACCCGGAAAAGACCTGATCCTATTGGCCCATGTGATGCAGGTGGCGTTTTAGCTGCTTAGGCTTGCATCAATTTCCACGTAAGAGTCAATGTGATTGGTTAACCGTCACGAATGCACGCAGTTGTGTTGCGTATTAAAAAAAAGAGCACGAGAATCAGGCTGAGAGCCTTTGGGGAGTATAATAGGGATGAATTCTCATCTGTATCTCTAGCTCTACCGGGGTAGACTACCAAAACACTACGAAAGCTCTTCATCATGTTTCTCTGCGGGCTAAATCGTTTATGTATCCTGTTCCAGCAGTTCAAGCCCTGCACGCAAAGAAGAACGACTGAAATGACCGAACCAAGCGTCCACAAACATCCAGCAGATCAAAACTCTTCCCAATCCAATCGCAGTCCAGCCCCCACAGCAGACGCCAAGCGAACCAGGGCTGACCAATGTGATTCCCGGGTTGGTAATCAGCCTAATGCACCTCTACACGGATGCGCCGCACCCTTGTCTCTCAGAAATGACATGGGCTCTCAATATCTATCTCCAGATGATACAGAAGATGAAGATGATATTGACGACATCCAGCCATGGGATCAGGAACTTGCAGCGAGCGAGTGGTTTCAGACTAAGAGATTTGAGCTTAAGACACATGCATTTGCAATGTTCAGGGAGTGGAAAGAAAAGATGGAATACATCGCACCGCCAGAGGATGGGCTGCCTCCCCCAGAACGCTTCAGACCTTCACTGGTGCCATCAATGACCCATACGCGGACAGATGATGAACATGATATCAGTGACGAAGAATTAGCAGCGATCTCTCGTCCTACCCGCTCCAGAGCACTTTTCCCTCTCGCCTGTCCTTTTTATGTCTATGATCCCGAGAAATGCGAAAAGTGTCTACTTCAAGGCGACCTACGAAGGATTGAGGATCTGGCCGAACATTTGTTTCAATGCCATTCACGCCCATGTTACTGCCCATACTGCTACGAGACATTTGACACACAGATTCGCCGCGATGATCACGTTTTGAGGGAGAAGTGCCAGAAGCGCACTCCCGGCCCAATATTTGGGCTGACCGAGAGCCAGAAGACGATGTTACTTGACATAGACACTCAATGTACCAATCAGAAGGCACTTTGGTTTCGAATTTGGTCCATCGTGTTTCCAGAGACGATGGAACCTCGGTCATCGTATCTGGACCGAGACTCAGGGTTAAGCATCTCCATGATGCGCGATTTCTGGAACACCCATGGGTCTAAATATATCTTGAAGTCTCTGGAAGATCAGGGAACACCGCCAGATAATTCTAGGAATCTTATGGGTATCTTGTATGAATCGGTCCTGGAGGACCTATTAAGTGGTATCATTGACGAGCGGAAATGCTTAGGGGTGTCGCTTGCTCCGGGGTGAGTGAGCTTGGGATCGGCTCTTATAACAACAAAGGCATGTAATTTCTCTTGATTATGTCGATATCAAAACAAACTAGCACTGTTCCATTTCCTCAAATTTACTTTTAAACCCCAAAGATGCGATTCACAGGCTAATGCAAACCTTGAGGCTGATATACTTGCCTCGGAGTAGATCCAATGACGAAATATTGACCTGGGCCTGTCAACTACAGTTCAGATAGTGCAAAGTGATAAAACGAATCAAATTTGAATTGACCTATTGAATTGCAGTTAACCACCGAAAAAAAAGACCAAAAGTGAAGCTCGAAAGCATATCTATCCCCAGTTTGAGAGACGTGAGACTGTAAGCTAACATGAGCAACCTCCCACGTTTCTGTCTACTCCCATCAGTATCTGTATCATAAACTCGTAACCATATAGACCGTCGCTTTTCTGGGTTTATACAATGACATCTGCACTGAAAAACCTCTGTATTCTCCATAATAACAGACAAGAAAAGTAACCGAAACAACATGCATAGCAAGTCGACTACTGTGGGCCGCCATGCTGATCGGAGTTCCAGTTTGTAGGGTTACTCCAGGACCAGTCCATGGCTTGCTGAGACGAGAAAGTTGGGGCTGATTGACCAAAAGCATCATAGTCTGCCTGTTGCAACATCAAATCCCGCTGTTGCTGCTGGTCTTGGACTATTTGTTGCACCTCAGAATCTGCTTGGGACTCGCCAAGGTAGATTCCATTTACGATCTGATCGAACATGGGCCTGGGGTCCCCCATCGATGTGAACACATTGTTAAGGGCCTGGCGAATTGTATACTCGCCCTGCTCGCGGGGTACAGTTGTCTCGACATATGGCGAGGCCGGAACGGTCCGAAATCTTGTCGTAATCAGAGGTGGGAAACACACTCTCCACATTGCATACCACTTGGCTACACTGCCAGTCGCGCTATCACGTTCAGCTCTGAGATCCTTGAACTCTGAAGGGAGCAGCACACCGGTCTCCTCAATACCTGCTGCATAACATACAATGTTGTTGCAGTGGTTTTGGAGGTTACCCTCCGCGCTGGGACCACAGAACTCAATGCGACACTTTGTATGGTAGAGTCTGATGCCATTGGCGTTTGTGCAAGCTCCAGCCTGCTGCATCTTCTCCTCGGTTTCGGTCTTGTCGGCAGACTCAGTGTCACGGCGTCTACTCAGCTTGATCTCCCGCAGCAGATGGCTGCGCCCGATGTGCTGGGAGACATCACTAGGTCGACGCAGACGAAGACTGCTGCACTCATGGTACTGTAATGGGTCGGTCATGTAAAACGGGCATCCAAATGTTTTTGGGGGTCGTTTGTCACCAAGAGGAGGATACCGGTAACCATCTGGTGGCGGTTGTCCGTTGTTTCCCCCTCTGCCTTTCCCACCTTTACCTCCACCGCCAGAGCCAGGATGCCGGGCGTCTTTACCCGTACTCTTTCCTTTATGGCCAGCTTTGTCGGTTTTCTTTGAGGGAGCTTTGTGACTGGTGGTTCCATAGGTCTTGTAATGGCCATTGTTTGGAGGGGCTGATTGGGGTATGAACTTGCTGAGTAACTTGTAGAATGTTGGTCGAAAAACAGTGGGCGTGGCTTGATGACCCCACTCAACCAATGGGTAGTTGAGATCACTGTAATCTGCTGTGGGAATACCGTCCTTGAGGCTGATATCGCTGCAATCTACAGTTGTTGATGATCCATTTATGGCTGCAGCTGTTTGCCATCGATGTCGAGAAAGTTTCGGTCTCAAACGACGCCATCGAATCTTTGAAAGCCGTGTGCTCGAGGCTAAAGATGCCAAGGGCGCTTCCGAAGATGGTCCGTGATGATAGGATAATTTAGGAAGCATGATGGACGGGGGGCGGTTAAGCGAAGAATTTGAATCTCGGGAAAATTATGCTGTGTCTTTGTGAAACTTGAGTCAAAGAGACAATACTGTTGAACTCAGGCAACACCGGTGTCTGCACTTACTGAAGCACACGAGCGAACCTACGAAAGACAAGCTTTGAGGTGACCTTGAAATAATAAGGCAGTAGTCTGCCTCTTACACAATGGTGTAGGCTTTTTGAGGCTCTGTTGTCGTGCCCATCATGAAGCAGGCTCTCTACACACACGCGCATAATTGCCCAGGACGGCTCACACAGCCGCGGAAATAAAATAGCCTTGCGTGTTAGGCACATTCTTCTTCGACCTTGCGATAAAGGTCTGCAAGTAACTGTGGCTTGAGTTCTTATCAAAAGAGGAATAGCATTGTGACACACCCCATTATTGTTCTCACCGGTGACCTGATGATTCAGCTTCGGAACAACCAAGAAAGTACAGGACAACTAGAAAATATGAGACTACCTAAAAGGCCCTGCCTTCGTTCAGCCATGTCCTCCGCAAGCGCGTCTTGTTCTACACACATGCGGAGGGTTAGAATGTCTCTCGCTGTTGCGCAGGGGGATTCAATTTGTGAAATGAATTTACAGCAGAGGCCTCCTCGAGGTGTCTCTACGCAAATGTGGAATATTGAACTGCAGAACATCCCTGTTCGACGATTTCATTTGACGTAGTGTTCCACCACTGATGCTGTGCGACACATCAGCGCCTCTCATTCGCCGCCACTGACTCAGCGTTTCCCAATCGCCAAGCTCTGAAAGTTCGCATTTGTGGTTCGTTTTAGCCATAATCGGAGCTCATTAGTCGAGTCCTTCTGGCTGTGCTGTTAATCGGCATTTGAGGAATTGTTCAGAATTCGATTACGCGGTTGTGAACAGTATCATGTCATGGTATCCGCGGTTGCGGAAGATGGCGCTTGGGAAAGCAAGTACTAGTTATATATACACTTGATAGAACTTTTGATCCAGAACGTAACGTTTCCCTGTGAATTTGTCACAAAGTCAATGTCTGCCTCAGCATGCCCTCCTCTATCGCGACTTCAACGAGGTCTGTCTCAAGGACCCATTGTACCAACCCCTGCTCGCTAACTGAACCGCAAATACAGTGACCAAAATCAATCAAGTACGCGACAAGAATCCAATGGGCGTATACAGATTTGGCTGTCGGACGAAGGGCTGGATCTTCAAGGCAGGCTGCTGACCGGACCAACACCATGGCACAGCCCCATAGTCCAACATCAAACGATTAGGAATCAATTAAGACAAAAGCTCTAAGCCAGACTGAGGCGGATGTCTGATGCCATGGATATTTGAAGGCGATCAAAAAATGCACCATTTCTTTGTGATTTTAAGGCGTGCCATCTTAGCATAAGCGACTAGAAGATCCTGAATTAGATACTCACAGCATATCAACCACGCGTGTCAACGCTACAATAATATTCTAATTTGACATACCATAAGCTGGAATAATCATATTGGTCCACTCATTTCGGGAATCTGCATGTTGCACATCTTTTCATACCCCGCCCGTATTCGTAGTAGATTGCCCATGTCAAGAAGACCACCGCCCGTTGCCTTGCGGCGTGTATTTCCACCCTGAAACCTCCGCAAAACAGATCAGCTGTATTGTTCTCTAAAACTTCAAGCTTCTTTCCCCTTACTACAGGCGGTGTATCACGACTTGGCAAAGTGCATGGCCTCACAGTAATCAGACCCAGGTTTCAATCTTTCTACAGCACGTCTACCCAACTGTAACCTTATTTGAGAGTCCATAGGATTGCACGATGATAATTGGTCAGACCGATGCTTTCGAGCCGAAGGTATTTGTAAGGTGTTCGAACGAACCCAACCAGATTAATCGTGCTATTACCGTCGGAGCGACGGACAGAGAAATGGCCAACAACAAAACTCCAGGGCCTTTTATACTGAACAAGCAGTTCGACAATCGGCAGCCTCAACAGTCCTATGAGATCTCGTGTATGACGGATGCAATCAAAGACACGCGGGGCCGCCATGGGCAAGTCCTTGATCCGCAGAAGGAGGCCTTCCGGGTTCGATGTATGACAAATGCCGCTCTTCTACGGAATCCAGAAAAAAACTGACAATTTACTGCATATCACAATGAGCCTCCAAGTTCGGCTACGACAGAGTTTTGCGATAAAGAATTTCTGGTCTCTAGGCTGCAACTTCCGCGAACAACCCAGGAGGGACCGACGGATATTAGATGCTCCCAAAAAGTTGAAAATCCTCGACAAGAAAAAGGTTCATCCGCCAATGGGGAATATTTGGGGGGCCCGGGAATGGTAGGATTAAATCCGACCTTGCTTCCAAAAAGGGAATGTTGGGAGCAGCCTTCCGAGGAAGAATATCAGAAGGAACTACACCTTTCAGGTGACAAGACGACGGCCAAATCTTTGAATTTGAAGAGACAGGCTCAGGAAAGCAAGGCCCCTCATAAAAGGAGCCGTACCTCCGCGGCAACCGATACTAATAAAAGGCTCGAGACATTCGCGTGTCCGTTCTACCGAAAGGATCCAGAGCGCTATCTTGATTGTATTAACCTGAAGCTGAATCGAATATCAGACGTTAAGCAACATTTGAAGAGGCGGCATACATGGAATTATTCGTGCTCCAGATGCTTCAAGGGCTTTTCGTCGTCGAAAGCACATGAGGATCACGTACTACAACATGCTTGTGCGATCACCGACCGTATAAACAACGATGGCGTTTCACCAGCTGCGCAGGAATCTCTAAGATACCGCGTCGACAGAAGTTCCTCTTCTGAACTCCAATGGCATGAAATATGCAGGATCCTATTCGGGAAGCTCGGGCAGTCACTGAACCCGCATCACGATGGTGTTTTCAAAGAGATAACAGGAATTATCCGTGGCATCTGGAAGAACGAAGAGCAAAGTATCATCTCTAGTTTGAGGGAAACACGAAATGTACCTTGCGCTGATCAACTACGCCCGTTACTGTCCGAAATCCTTACCAGAGTTGAAGATTGCTTTGAGCAAAAAGAGAAGAAACCTCCAAAAGACAGTCCGCATGAAAGGTCCGAGAGCATCCAATTTACTCCAAGAAAATCCCCAGAAGAGGGAAAACTGGAGCATGACAGCGAACCTTCTTCAGGGCTCATCAATATCAAGAACAACAACGGGCCGCTCGAAATCAACGAGCCTTATAATTTACCAATGCAAGGCTGGTCTTATTCAACCGGTCTCGACACTTCAAATAACATCTTCACTTATTCTATGCTCCCGGAATACCAGAATCAGCAGGTTGGGTGCCCGTATATGAATCTCTCAACAGGTCTGCTTCATCCTGATGATGGAAGAAATTGGCATTTTATGGGTCCAAATCATATTGATTTAATGGAGAATATCATGGCACATCAAGTTTCCTTGGAGGACTTTACATTCACAGAGGACAATCTCCTTTCAGCTCAGATGCCGAAGATGTTTGAATAACCAGTCGAACGTCTACCACACATGCCCCAGAGCTGTTCTTGAGCCCCAATTCTCGTTGAACGAAACAAGAAGAAAAAGAACGAATCAATTGTTGAGAGTCAAGAAGTTTGAGGCAGATCGAATATCTTGAGATGGCTTGGTGGCAACGACAGGAGATTTGTCATCACGTTTATGGAGCTCAACAACTTGGACCTGCTTTTGATGGGGAATAGTGACGAGAAGTATCTAGTCAATGGACAGCTGCAGGGTTGGATTCGTTTACAAGATATCATAAGCTTTTACTATCAATCAATTATATGGAGAGCATCGCAGAACCGCCAATATATTCGGCAATTATGGCACAGCGTAGTACTCTGAGTGATGCATAGTAACTCACAAACCGAAAAGATAGAATCAACGTTCCGATCTCTTTGGCTGACAACGATACCATACCATATCGTGCCTGTTGAAAATTAGAATTCTCATGGGATAGCGGCACAGACAAAGATCCCGAAGGCCATAGACACGCACAGGAAAATCATTGACTGGGAGTTGCCCTCGAGCGCCAAAAACACGGTCAAACCATTATCACGCCACTAAACCCTGTCCTGGCAAGGATCTGCCTCAGAGCAGAATGACGACAGTCAGCCAAATTGTGAGATGACTTTTGGATCATGTGAATTTAAGCCTCTGGGGTTTCCCCGTACCCAGCGTATAGAAATCAGCAGCTTTTAGCGATCGGACCACGCAACCACCATTCGAGTTTCACAGTCATGAACGACATGACCTCAGCACGAGACGAAATTATCGGGATCAGCCGGGTTAATTGAGGATAAAAGAGAATTGGACCGCAACTTGTGAATAGCATTCATCAATCCAATTGACTACCAATCCAATTGAACACAATTCAAATCACCACTGAAGCCATATCATTATTGAACAAACACAATAATCATGACGACAAATTCATTCGGCTCAGCGCTTCCCCGCTTCGATTTTCCCCGCCAACCCTCGGCTCCAAAATTGACAGCCCAAGCGGCTCGCGCATTCCCCACTGTCGCCATCGCCGCAACAGCTGGTACGTCTCCATTTCAACGTCAACTTCAATTGACAAATACTAACAATGGTGCAGCGGCTTATTACTACACATACTACTACGCTCCCAGTCGGGAATATCATATGTACACGAATTCTTCTATACAGAATAGTCAGATGTTCCAAAGCACAAGGAGTACAAAGCCAAAGGCGGAGATAACGCCTTCGGAAAGGATGGAAGAAATAGGTTTATGGTGGACGGCATATTGAACGGAAAACACCCGTGATCGAGGAGAGAGAGAGTTTCGTTTGTCTTGATAAAGTAGCAGGGCTCTTTCTTACAGGGCGATGTATTTCAGCTCGGCCTGAGAAAGCGGTATCGGTATGCCTGTTTTATAATATAGTTATACTTCCTCATCTAATTGAAGTTTGCACACGGCAGTATAGCTTCCAGGGGCATGTGCGATGAGAGAAGAGGCGGTAATGATACTGACCCTTTCTTAAACTATGTTAAAGCAGCGTAATTCAGACCCATCCTCAGAGAATTTTGTGTGATCGGTACACAGCCAACCTTCTCCAACAACCTCCCAGCAGTCGTTGTTCCTCATAGCCTTTCGAATTACAATCAGACGTTCGCATCCCACAAACTTAACAAGTATGTCGCCCCGACAGGCTTCCCTCGTCACAACACCTATAAGCCCTTGTTTCGTGATAATTAAACGCATTTGCGAAGCCGAGAAAGCATATAAACCCTCATCCACCTCATTATAAAACCGCAATACAGCGTCGCGGGGAGTCATCAGACGAGCACACTCTTCATTACTTAAGCCTAAAGACCGATTCAAAAAGTTTTCGACGAACGGGTCGAGAAACCAGTCTAAGTATGTTCTCCATGTGTCTTTGTAAGTTTCTCTGGTCCACGAGGGTAGCCCCTTTCCCCCGACCTGAAAATCCTGATTATCAGCTGTCCAGCCACCTAGGCGAGTTCTCAGCACTTTGGAGATTCCAATTTTTTGGTCACTGATATAGTCTGTCAGGCTGCTTCCAGAAAGGTTTAGCCCAAAGCATAGTGATTTGACAATCGCAAAAAAAGTATTGTCGTCGCAGCCATAGGGGTTCGACTGTGGCGTATGTTGGTTGATTGTAACTTCGTGAGACGGTCGTGAGGAACCACCGGCTTAGCAGGGTGTTGTGAGACCTTCAAGGACGTCTATCAGCTTACCTCGCGCGCTGAGAACATCGCCCTGAACTCGAGGTAAATCGTAGACTAGGGGGCCCACTTCTGGCAATGTGCTCCTTCGAATCGTATAGTCAATCCATTCCCGCGATCGTATATCGTGAAGATTAAGCCACTGCGGAACCCAGGATGGGAGAAAATCGTCATTTCGATCATGCCTGAGGCAAAGAATGTATAGGCTCCCTGTCTTTTCTAACAAGGATGTAGCCATGTGCTGATATAAGGCTCTTGGTGAAATACCATATTGGGGATATCGAACAAATCTGTCGCCATCATGAGCCAGGCCAAGAAGCCCGTATACCTTATCAAGCTTATCGGTTGCCAGTAGTGACCGGCTACGCCGCAAAAGGTCCAGCAGATAGACCGGGGAGCCCCGTATGAAACCTTGACGTAGGCTAATGAGTCTTGTGATGCATTCGACCCCCTCCCAGTCTTGTGACGCGATGTCATCATTTCTTCCCACCACTGATAACGATTTCATGAACCCCAGTAACTCATTCCAAGTGATGCGCCCGTTCTGATAAAGAATGATGACACTCGATGAGACAGCGAACTCCTGTACAACCCAGACTCTTCGCCAATATGCATTACCAAAGAAGCTGGCCCGCCCTTCATCTGACTGAGTGATCTTAGCTGTCGTTGGATAAAGGAAGGCAAGTTCAATGTTTCCACTGAGCCAGACTACAACCTGCTCGGCTGTGCTGAATATGGTCTTCATCCGATTGACCTGCAAGCCTCTCTCTTGAAGATCGGCTTGGTTAATGCAAATCGCGTCAACCCAGTAAAAGCCCGGTTCTTTTTGCAGGGTTTCCAGAGCCGCCAGTAGATTTTCAGTTACTGAGAACTCTTTTCCATTTAACAAGATTGAACTTTCGCGTTTGTTGAGACCCCAGCAATACGAAAGAGCTTTATATCATGGAGCCTGATGGATAGGTACTGTGTGGAGCTTGCATACTGGTTTAGAATGCGTTGACATGGGGCTGGTAAGCTCAAGTAGTCTTATTCCGTCATTGTGATATGATAGAGGAGAATAACGGAATTCGGTGTTTAATTGTGCTGACGATAGCAATACGTGCTGTTGTGAATTAGCCATTTTGGGAACCAAGTGAATTTTGGGATAAGATGGAGATTGTGAGATAGGAAGAAGTAAGGACAGACCCTATTTATTAACAAAATACCCCGAATAAAACAATTACCCTGTAATATAGCGTAGTGAGGGGTAGAATGCATGCATATGCGTGTGCCAAGATTCCGTTGGAAGTGACGGGGCTGTGATAATCTGGATGTACGTGGCGAAGCAGCCTATGAGGGTTGCCGTTTTTGCTAATCTTGATATCGGGCTATGGACTGGTGCCAGAGGAGATTGAAAGTAGGAAAGGGAAAACAGGGGAAAAGAAACTACCACCCAAAACATTGTCAACTTTGAAGACTATTGTGTCAGTTTTTCTGCCTCGCCAATCACAGCGATGTGCAACTGGCAACATGCAACCAATAAGCCACGGACAGTTGGTCTCGTCCGCTTGGTAGCATTCAGCCCATCGATCATAGGTTTTTTCCCATGTCGGGAAAACATGTTCATTGGCTAAACTTGTGCAAATGCAGTACCCGGACCCCACAGCCTCTTCCAACACTGCCGCCGTAACGTTAGGCATACTTTATCTAGAATTTGTGTCACCCTTACGTATTGCTAATTGAAGAGCGATAGACTTCAACAAGGCTGGCAACTACAAGTGTAAACATATGGTTGAGAGTGAAAAGAAGCTTCAAGCTCATTGTCCTTTGACAATGACGCTATAACTCTTGTTGACCTATTTACCCCCGCAACCCTCTTGGCTTCTATATCCTCTGCTCTTTCGAATAAGCAGATTTCGTTGCTTTGCCTCGTTAATATCGATATTTTGGCAAGCCTACAAATATCATGGGGCTGCTGAAGTTCGGACTGCAAACCTCAAAAGGTGGTTTCAAATTTGCAATTATCACCATAGGCACCAAGACCTACAGCTAGTAACATAGATTCAATACTAAGAACCTGTTGTACAGCCAAACTCACAGATCGTTGGGAAAATGCGGTTATAATAGCCCATAGGCTGGGAATAGATGCCCTAAAGGCACCTGCATCAGATCTCATGGTCGTAGATCACTTCAATTTGTATCAACATTGCAGAGCTAATTAAGCTTCAGTTAACCTCATGTAACTCTCTGGCTATCGCTATAGAAGCCGGAGTTGAAGGCCGGAAGCTCGTATTCAGTCTCTCTAACTATAGCCGCTCCTTCGGAATGAGTAATGCTAGATATGAGAGTATAAAGCCAAGGGCGGAGACAGCGCCTTTGCAACGGATGGAAGAGATAGGGTTATGGTGGACGGCGTATTAAAACTGAGATACCTATCCTGGAAAAGGAATATTGTTTTATAGTAACGAACAGATCAATTGATACATGTGATATTGGCGTTAGCTTCCAAGACAGGCAATATGTTACCGTAAACAGGAATAGAAATAAGGAGATCCTTAACACGCAGGAACTCTGGGGTTCTTCGATAGGTGTCAGGGCTATGTTGGTGAGAAGAGCACCAACTTTGCATTATAATATTAACAAGCGAATAAAACCGTTTATCATCACTTCAGTAGTCACGTAATTATAAACATATCAGTAAAGGCTGTGGTCATGATATCAGAACAAGTGGATTCCAGCTACCAGGCAAAGAGCTCGTGACTACCTTGATATACATTGTCACGATCCAGCCATTCCAAATTCCACCTCAACGTTATGACTACCCTATGTGGCGACGCAAACGTTATAATTAGCCCACAGATTGGTGCACTTGGCACCAATAGCAGGATTCCACTTATATAGCTGTGCCATAGTAATCTTGTAATAGTTCTGAATCGAAGTGCAGGTTGTAGTCTTCCGTACTAAGTGAAACTTCTTACAAGACTCAGTGACTCCGCTCTGAACTGGAGATGGCGTTTTAACCCCATTGCTAGGCTTGGTTGGAGACGGCTTCTGACCTATAACTCCAACACAGACATTGTACCCAGCCCAAAGCGCTGTACACTTGGAGTCAACAGCGGGGTTCCACTTAGCGATCTGTTCCATCGTGATCTTGTAGTAGTCCTGGATTGATGCACATGTTGTAGTCTTCTTCACCTCGTGAAACTTGTTGCAAGATGTCGTCATGCCGGGCTGAATCATCGCAGGTGTCTCGATGCCGTTGGAAGGCTTGCTGGTTTGTACTGGCGTAGCGGCATTGTGCCCGATAACGGATACGCAGGCATAGGCATCCGCGTAAAGGCCCGTACATGCAGAACCGACTTTTGTATTCCACTTATTGAGTTCAGCCAGAGTGATGCCGTTCTTCGAAGCAACGGTAGCACATCCTTCGCCTGATTTGACCATGTAGAATTTGTCGCAGTTACTGACAATACCATGTTGGAGTGAGTCGGGAGTTTTGATACCTGTGTATTTCCTTGTTAGCAAGATAGCGGCGCAAGAAGGAATTTCTAAAGAGACTTACCATTGGAAGGCTTAGTAGGTGAAGGTTTCGAGTTGGGCTTTGTGGTCAAGGGCTTTGGCTCAGGTTTCGGTTCAGGTTCAGGTTCACTGGTCGACTCGACGCAGTAAGACCTTCCAAGAGTCATGCCCTGGCAATCATCTTTGATCGAAGGATTCTAAAAGTTGAGTTTTGTCAGTTATGACCTTGGCTCGGTTCATTCTTACTTACCCATCGTTGAAGGTCTTCGGATGAGATGTGATAATCTTCCAGAATAGAATCACATGAGACTTCATCATCATAATCCAACCACCAGCTGCAGGATTTCGATGTTTTGTTGTCATGAGGGTTCGCAGGATTCCAGCCCCGTCGGTTGAGAGGATCGCGGACAGCAGCACCATGAGCTACATAGCAAACTCCAAGCAGAGCGATACTTGCAGCAATGAGGATTATATTGAGAGACTGCAGAATGATGCGTGAGATCTAATGGATTTGGTGGTAAAGAGTGAGAAAAAAGGGCAGATTTATAACTCAAGGCCCGAGTCGTCAGCTTGCAACAGATGGTCTCTCGCTGAACATGGCATCGCTATTCTCGCTCTTACGCATGTCCTACCGCATCAATATTTGGCCATTCATGAAAACAAAATTATCCATCTCGCAGAGGCCTGAGTGGACATGTTCCACAGCGATGACACCATGATTCATAATTGGAGGACGGCCAGATGAGGAATGCGCCGAGACTTCAGTAAAGTATTCGAGTCTTGTTCCACCCACGAGCAAAAAACTGCTCAACTAACGGCTTTCGCGAAGCGTCAACTCGTACCGAGGTCCCTTAAACCGACAACGTGAGGAACCACATGGAGATTGTGCTAAATGTCTTAGAAAGAACCTGGATCCATCCCTGGATGCCACTACCCGTTGGCTCGAGCCAACGGGTAGACCCTGAATATCCTTGCCCTTGTTATCCGCTTTAATATGGAGCCAGGAGCACGGCAAGGAACAAGAAGTCCCTGCAGTACCGTTCATTAGCTCCAAAAAGGTCCGAGCAAGTGACACAACCAACAATAGCCTAAAGAAGTAAGCTTGATGTCGACTGATGGAGAATACGGTTTCTAGTGTCAGTCAAGCAACTGGGGTCGTTTCACCTCTCCAGGGATCCGAAGACTCGTGGGTTCGGTGCCGCTGATACTAATACACTCGGAAGATGCTGGGTCTGATCTAATTTCATTTCAGTTGTTGGTGGCTCGGCTCCATTGATCCTCGGAACTCTCAAAGAATCAGGCATCAGTTGTGCCTGTCAAAGGCCGGCTATTGCCGACGATCCGTTCTTGGTTTTGTTTCAGTGTCTTACATACCTAGTGTGCCTTTTGACGCCAGTCTTGATTTTTTTCATTAAATAATTTGATAGATGATACATTATGAACAGATCGTACTATGCACTATTGCTGCTGAGTCTGTCATTGTACATAGCCCTAAGCTAGATATCTTCAGTTGTTAAAAGATGACATGAGACTCTTATCGTCTTTCGGTCCAAGGTTAGGATTGCAATCGCTATGTGTCACCTTATCTTATAGGGTATGGTAGAGTACTTCCCGTTCTAAAATTTGAATTCGAATATATTTCAGCTCCAGAATCTTCAACTAGCACATACTCAAGCATAGACCCTCTCTAACATGAACTAACATGCCTTACCACCATTATTTACACTTCGGAAATTGACACAGTATTCCCATCATTTCCATTCCACCACCACAACATTCTGAAGATAAAGCGCTCTCAGTTTGCTCCTAGCATTTTCCTGTATTAGCCAAACGAAGGGCCCTTTTGGAGCCCCTGAGGGAACCCAGGTGTCCTTGTGCCTTCTGGCCATACGTCGGGTCCTTGGGGAACACATTGTCCTCCCAATCATTAACCCTCTGCTTGAAAACCGCAGGGCTGATTTTGTTGTCTGCAGCAACTTCATCCAGGTCAAGTACAGCGGTTGAGCTTCCCTTCTTTGTCCCCAACACGAGCTCATATAGTTCAATCTTGAGGTCTTTGAACTCAGCACTGGCTTTCATAGCGGGGATGCGGTACAGATCATAGTCAACCTGGCGGGTCTGTACGACTTTTTCAACACATAGGCGAGAATTTCGCACGTTGATATTATCGCCAGGGAGCGATTGGCTAAATTTGTAGAGAGCCTTGCTGACCTCCGGGAAGAAGGACAACGTAACTTCCGGCGCTCTTGATGATACCGCGAGTTCCATACCACTTCTGTGATACAGCCTTCTTGTCTAGGAGATTTTGAGCTGTCCTATCGTAGTATGTTGGGCTGCCTTCAGGCAGATTCCAGCCTCTGCGTGGAGGAGGGACAACTCCTTTTGCATCTCGGTTGGTGAAAAGGATAAATTCCTCAAATGTCATGGTACCATGACGTCCTTTCCCAGACTGGCCTTGGCAGATTTCGAGCTTATCGACATTGAGCTTGTCTGTGCCTTTGAGGTTGCCTCCAAGAGCATCAATGTTGGCTTGGTAGGCGTACCAGATGGACATACGCTCGTATGCGCCGCGAATGCCGCCGGCCAAGGCATAGACAACGAAGAAGAGAAGAATTAGACCTAATGAGAGTCTCATGGCAATGATAGTAGAGTGGAACTAGTTCCGCGAAAGGAGTGAGAAGTGTAATAGCAATAAAGCTGAAAAGAATGACGAAGAGACTGGAATTCAAGAGAGACGAGTAGAATGAGATAAAGAGTAGGCAATACTTTCAACAAGCGATAATTAAGGTCATGGGAACATAATCTACCCAGAATCCAACGTTCTTATGAGCTACGGATCATTTGATGATTGCTTTAGCATAGTGACAGGTGCCATCGAAATGAGTACGTTTCAACAAGAGTTCCTTTGACGACGTTCAGGCATAATTTGATTTAACCCCACTGATGCAGGGACTGGTAACATCCAATATGACATGGCATTTTCCAACTGATAAATGAGGCCGGTGACTTACACTACCTGCCCTTAGTGTAGAAGTGAGGCCCACTGATGTTGGCGCTAGCATACTCGAGGGACATGAGCTCCACGACTACAGGCAGAGACCTTGCGCTTTCACGGGCCGCCCCGCCTTGGAACGAAGGGTTGTCCCGGTGTATATGTGATTGGTCAGTATGGGCTCGGTAGTGGTAATTATTACGCTACATGTTTCCACGGATAATGATTGTAAAGGACAGCCGACGACATCTGATCCGCTCAATCCCTACAACAACACAATGCAATCCTCGCCCCTGAGAAACGTGAGGCTGTTTGGCCGATTCTTGAGATTGTTGTTGGTGATTGAGGGCTTGGCGAGCAAAATTTTGCATGTGTTGGTTCAGTCGCAGTGAAATCGGGCTTGGTGAAAAATCTTCTCGGTGAGTCTGCATCCTTGTGATATCTGAGCACCATGCTAGGGTATGCTGCCAACAACAGGGGCTTGGGACATGTGTAAGGAAGCAAACCCATGGCAAAGGTTTAATAAGGATGTCTTCTAATTTGGGAGTATACATGATAAGAGCCCGATATGTCCTTCAGGTCTGCAGTAAAAGCATCCTGCCTACAGAACAGTTCACTCCTTTCATTTTGGTCTTCTTCTCTCATTACTGGGCTTCCTCTCAAGCTGTTCACTCCTTCATCAACCAACCTTGTACATTCGTTTAAAAAGAGAACATTCCTTTTCATTCTTTTATAACTGAGATGCGGTGCATTTCTTGGGCGCGTATCTCCGGTGCGTTGCTCGTGGGAGCTGGCCTTGTAAAGGCCGAGTTTGCAATGCTCAGTGCTGAGAACTTGCTGTGCCCTACACCATGTGAGGGTACCATGCCAGGTGCTTGGACTGTCTACAACTCGGTTGACAGCTTGTCTCACTGTCAAGAGCCTATGATGTTCGATTTCTCCGTGATCAATCCTTTAGATGACCCAGAGACCATCGTTCAAATTAGAGCTTGTACTGCTAGCAAGACGGTCAGACAAACCACTAAGCAAACTCGCGAGGCGCCTGCGGCAGTTGGATACTCCATTTCGAGTGCGCAAAGTGCTTAGTGGTTGCCTACCATAGAAAAGCATAATGTTGCAGTCTCGATGGAGAAGATACAAGCAAGAGCCTTGTCTCAAGATGCTAGGTCTGATCAAGGAGACATGTTTTTCAGCTAGTAAGTTTACTCCGATTTATTCGCTTAGTCTAGATAAGAACTCTTCTGATTGCTTCGAATTTGCAGCCTTAACGGAACTGTAGTCGGCATCTACATCGGAGCGCTAGTCGACGTTGCGAGCAGTATATCAGCGCTTTCAAATGCGGCTAGCAATAGCATCGAATTGACTGAAGCTTCTCGAGGCATCATTCAGGTTTGTGGTGGCAATCGTACCTCTGATTATACTATAGGTCTTGTTCACAGTGGCGACGGCAATCTTGTATTCGTTCAACATTCGGTCAAGTCTTGGGCTAAAGCCAGCTGTGCCTCGACCTCCGGTGCCGCAGGAACAAAGTCCATTGACCACTTGAATGTATCAACAGGAGTGATCAATCAGTACAACTCTCATTCCAGGCGACACTCCCACCCTCATTCCAATGGCCATTCCCATTCCCACTTTCACTCACATTCCCATCTATTCAATCGAGCCACATGCAGAACAACACGTGTTGCTTCTGGGGACTCTTGTGCTAGCCTCGCTACCAAATGCGGCACCAGTCCCTCCGGATTCACCAAGAACAACAGCTACAACAAGAAGCTGTGCTCTACGCTTATGGAGGGGCAAGTTGTCTGCTGCTCTGCTGGCTCGCTTCCTGACATTAGACCAAAGCCCAAGTCCAATGGTGAATGTGCAACACATGACGTTGATGTTCGTTACGGTCTCACCCGCCTGTCCACTTGAACCAGCTAACCTGTGCTTTGCAGCAAAATGAAAGTTGTGCATCTATAGCGGCATTCAATGGTCTCAAAATCGCCGACCTAGATGAGTTTAACAAAGAAACATGGTGAGTGTTATGTGATCGGAGGGAATACTAGGTACTGACATCCTAGGGGCTGGAACGGCTGCAAGAATCTCTTGCTGGGACAGAAGATTTGTACGAGCAAGGGAAGCCTTCCACTCCCAGCACCAGTTTCAAACGCCCAGTGTGGACCGACCAAGCCGGGAACCAAGATGCCCACGGAGAACAAAAAGCTTGCTGATTTGAATCCTTGCCCTCTCAAGGCTTGTTGCAACATTTGGGGACAGTGTGGTGAGTTTCGAACTACCCAAAATGCCAAGGACAAGCTTACTAAGGTAATATCTTCACAGGAACGACTAAGGACTATTGCACCATCTCTAAATCGACTACAGGTAACCCAGGTACGTCCAAGCCTGGGGAAAACGGCTGCATCTCCAACTGCGGCATGAAGATAGTCAACAATGAAAAGGCCCCAGACTCCTTCAAGAAGATCGCTTATTACGAGTCATGGAACCAAGGCAGGCCCTGCATGCACATAGATGTCCGGACTATCACTTCTGCGTTCACGAGCGGATGGACACACGTTCACTTTGCCTTCGCCAACATCACTAGTGACTACAAGGTGAGTGTCAAGGATACATATGGCCAGTTCAAGAACTTCAAAGGCTTGAAAGGCATAAAGCGAATCATTGCCTTTGGTGGATGGTCCTTTTCTGTTTGCGTGGATACATATACCATTTTGCGAGAGGCAGTCAAACCTGCCAATCGTGACGCCTTTGCCAACGAAATCGTTCGTTTCGTCAAGGACCATGACCTTAACGGTGTCGACTTTGACTAGGAGTATCCAGGCGTAAGCACCCCCATTACTAACCCTGCCACGATTTTGCGTTCCTAATGTTGCATTTACAGGCCCCGACCTCCCCGACATTCCTAAAGGTAGCCCAGACGAGCCTGCAAACTATCTCAAGTTCCTACAGCTTGTCAAGAGTAAGCTACCGTTGGACAAGTCTCTCTCGATCGCCGCACCGGCTTCCTTCTGGTATCTCAAGCAATTTCCTATTACTGCTATCTCTAGAACGGTCGACTACATCGTATACATGACATATGACCTTCACGGTATGACTTTGCAGCATCTCTACCTTGTTAACCCCCGCTCACAGATTGTTAGGACAATGGGATTACGAAAGTCCCTGGGCTAGTGATGGATGCCCTAAAGGCAGCTGCCTCAGATCTCATGGCAAGTCGCCGTTCTTGGTATCACCAAATTGCATAACTAACAGTGTGCCAGTCAACCTCACGGAAACTGAGAGCTCTCTTGCTCTGGTTACAAAAGCCGGAGTGGAAGCTCGGAAGCTTGTAGTCGGTGTCTCCAGCTACGGCCGCTCCTTCAAGATGAGTAGCGCCAGATGTAAGGGTCCGATGTGTACTTTCACCGGCCCCGAATCGGGCGCAGCGAAAGGCAAATGCGCGGATACTGCTGGTTATATCTCCAATGCGGAGCTTGAAGCTCTAATCCATTCTCATTCGGGGGACGTTGAAAAGTGGCATGATGCAATTACGGACAGCGACTATATGATTTTTGACGGTAAGAACATGCCCAACGGGCCAAGTAGCTTCATCACTGATTGATCCTGTGATACAGATACGAACTGGGTTGCTTATATGAGTGAGAAGACCAAGCAAGGACGAACTTCCAAGTACAAGGCATGTAGCCTACCCGGGGTTAGATGAATGGTGATGCTAACAAGGAAACGACAGAGTCTCAACTTTGGTGGCACATCGGACAGGGCGATTGATCTTCAAGAGGAGTGGGCTGATACCCATAATGTTGACAGTAACGACGACGAAGATGAGGAAGGTTGGGAGAGCTTTGCTAAGTGCAATAAAGCGTACAACTCCATTGATGAGATTCCTTCGTCCACGTCTGGTCGCTGCGTTACCCTGTACATTTTAGGCAGTCTGTCTAAAGAACTGGCAATCGCCGTCAAGGACTACAAAGAGGTCTCCAAGGGATATGATGACAAGGTAAGATAAGAGAGCTGGATTGGTAATGCTACAGCTTGCTGACTTGGTTGCAGTTCAAGTGGTATGTTGATTGGGTCAAGGAGGGCATCAACGAAGCTTTAGACACATTCATGAAGGTGAAGTCCGGCGAAGGCAACAAGTACATGGACTGTGAGTGGACTTCGCCAAACAGCAAGGGTTCCGGCCCTTGCACCGACGTTGACCTTCGTGTTCCCATAAACACACCCAAGGCTGCCAACAGGCGTTTTATCACGTACAAGATGCGCGATGAAGAGGGTTTCTACGAGGCTCTTCTGGCGAACCACGGAATTGAGAAGGGTTGGGTAGAGTGGAAAGACTACGCCAACCACGACATTTGCATCTGTCCTAACGGGCCGCACGCTCGTGATGTTGATGATGAAAAGGAGCCTAATAGGCTTGCTGCCGGTCCGCCATGCCCTTGCGAGGCACGCGCAGGTTTTACAATGCACAAGAACTACCCGCGTCGCATTCAAGATGCTAGCAAGATCGACGTCCCTAACCCCAAGTCCATCATCGATGAGGCTATTCCCAAGACTGATGAGCTTGCTGAGCTTCTCGGCGAGTCGTACATCGATGCGCTGAACGATGATCTTGACGCTTCCGGCGAAGATGCGGTCACAGCGTTCAGCATGCCTGTCTTTATGCTTGAGGATGCCATTGAGTCCATTAAGAAAGTCAAGGAGATCGGAGAGAAGCAAAAGGAAACCAAGACACGTGAACTTGTCCTTAGCATTCTCAGTATCGTCTTCGCGGTCATTCCTTTTGCCGGATCGGCGGCTTCGGCTCTTGGTGGCGCCGCGGTGATTGCCCGGGCAGCACTCATTATTGGGGAGGCTGGTAGCGCTGCACTTAGCATTGTCGATATCGTGGAAGATTCAGCGTCGGCTCCTTTCGCCATTCTCGGTATGCTCATTGGATCCAAGGCGTGAAGGTCAAGGGCCCTAGGAAGGCCTTCAAGGATGCCGCCGATGCTCGACGGGCGCTGAAGGGCAACAAGCTCGACGCCTTTTCCCCCGAATTCAGGCGCAAAGACGAAATTGTGCAGAGACTTCTGAAGAATAGCGACTCATGCTCTGTCAGTTAGATACATTTGTTAGTCTAGAATAGCTGGACCCCAAGTATTCGTGGTTAGAGGTGTCCGCCGAGTGTGTAGCGACAGATGGCTTGCCCTCGTGGCCAAATGAAATGCGCCTGCTCTTTGATTGAACGACAAGTCGCATCTTGAGCCAGTAAATGAAGAGTGGTTCTGCCATATGACACCGCTCATTTGATACCTATAAGTTCAACGAAGCAAACTGTGTTGCTCATTCTTGTTCCTTCAAATAATTTCCTTCTCCATATCTCCACCATCATGCTGATCAAGGACCTTGAGAACCTGCGGGACGGTATCCGCCCCCTGGACCTTGAAAGATTGCGAGGCGCCATACGTGGACAGTCAGTCCCTGAGAACTTTCCTCATGAATTGGCATATAAATGTCTGGTAGCCGGAATTCGGCATCATGATGGTTTCGCTCTCGAAATCCGGGGCAAATTGTTACACCAATCCATCGAGAGAGCTTTCAACGCCCGGGATATTATGAGTGGCCGACTTCCCAAGATGGAAAAGCCAGAAGGCATCCCATATTGCTTCTGGTACCCTGACGTTCCCAGTCAAGACACTCTGCGACAACTCTTGAAGGACCATCCTACATCCTTGATGCGTTACCAGGTTGGGCGTGCTTGTGCTGTTGGTGGTTACGTCGAGCTCTACAAGGAGCTCGATGTTCTCCCTGATGTATCCATTGCGGAGGAGGCTCGAGACAATTTACCTGCCTCGAAGGGTATCTACGAATTGGTGATGAATGCACCCATTCTCTACCGGGTCATGGACGATTACAATCTTCGTCTGCTTGACAAGCCCCAAGGCGGGGCCTATCTCAATGGGGACACCTGCGTGCGGTCGACACTGAACAAGAGACAACCACTTCATTACTAAATCTTCCCTCCGCCATTCGATATCACCGAGGACTGGTGCCTTGGGGCTGATGGAAAGCGCTTAGAAGAGAGAGCTATCCCGAGCGACACTCTGAGTCTCCTCTACGCTCCACTGCCACGGCATTTACCCACAGTTGACAAAGACATCCTCATTCTCATGGCTGCCTTCACTGGGAACATCGACCGATACGCCCGACTGCGAAGGGAACGGACTATAAACGGCGAGATGCAGTGTATCGTACGTGGTATTTACCATGACACTCTTTTCGCCCGATGGTGCTACGAACAGCCAGAGCTAGCCGTGCTCCGAAAGTTTGTCCATGCGCGATTCATCATGAATGATGACCTCACCTGCTTCGATTACAATCAGCCAGTCTCTAAAGATGATCTGCCGCGCATCATCTGGTACCCGCAGCAGGCAGATCCAACGACCTATATGCAGCTCTTCCGCCTAATGCCTGAACTGAAGCAGCTTGTAGCTCAAGCATTGGTCGCATGCAACGAGCCACGTGACTTCTTGCGTCTTGAGCCGGAACTGACTGAGGAGATTTACGGAGAGATAACAAATGGGGTTCACTCAGACTTGTTCCGTGAGTTCATTGATAAGCGAGTATCGTATGAAGAAGAGGGGGAACTGGCAGAATGGACCGAGCTTCCGCATGATGTCCACGACGTCGCTCCTTATGATCATTTGATATCGAAGGAAATGAAACCGCACTTCAGTCATGGTCTCAAGGAACTCACTTTGGATGATGTTGGTTTTGAGAATAGAGAAGTCTACGAGCCTGATACGAGAGACGCCAGAGATTTGATACGCTATATGTCTGCATTCCCCAAACAACCGGGGGATCATTATCGAGAGGAGAGGGAGGCGATAATGAGAGAAATAACTGGAAGGATGAGGCAGGGCTCAGATGTTGAGACACTCCAAGCTGATAGTTAAAAAATGGCAATTAGTCTTTGCCTCTGCCCATACACAGTCATGGCATTCTCATGAGCCCAGGTTAAGTCGACCGATTACCTCCAATGAATGCAACATATTGACGTTTTTTACTGATAGAGTCGAGCAAGTATTGAGTGCCTGTTGCTGCTCCCAATCTGATGCATATGTTCCAGACGAGCCTTTTCAGTGGAGTATTTCCAAGTTTTGTCAAGCCGCGGAGCTTTGTAAGAGCATTGCATAAGGGTTGCCTAGGCACCTTGTTCATTCTGTGGTTCATGTTCATAATTTGTACAAGGGATAACGCTTCTCACCCGCCTCAGCTCGTGCTCTCAGCCATTGCGTACGGCTTGAGTCCCCCTTGACCTGATATGTGAAGCCGACCTCGTGCATTAGCAGACATCGTTATGGCCGAGAGCTTATAATCATCGCACAGAACTTAGCTGTAGATGAGAGACAAAACAAGACGTTTTACTAAGGTATTCTCTGTTATCAACACCTTAAACTTTATTAACAGTAGATAATTTATAAGCTATTTTATAAATTCTATAATAAACTTTGTAGACTTAGGCTAGACCGGCCCTTTCTTGTGTCACCCCCAAGGTTGCGGACGTTCAGTTCCTTCCCCTGAAGCTCGTGAACAGCCTCCCGCTTTCCCTTTCTGCCAATCCTTCGTCATAACTCACGCTTGGGAAAGAACTGTCCTACCCTTGGGCTTTGGTACCCGAGCAAACCGTATGCTTTCTCTCTCTTTAACATTTCCTCTTTTTCCTCGCCATAATCATCATCAATCACCACTTTCTGGTTTTATCACATTCGACCATTGCTTCAGAATACGCGCCACAAGATTATTACGCCGCCTCAACCCATCGATCCGACACTCCCATGGAACCAACGAACAGGCCCAGGTTTCCGCGTACTGAGAACCCCCCGAGCTTCTTGGAATGCCCATTTCACAAATACAATAGCATCCAGTTCTACTTATGCAGCGGCAAAACCCTGAAAGGAATGAAATGCCTCTGGGAACATATCACATCGGAGCACTTGGGCGACAAAAGCTCCACAGACTGGACTTGCGCAAATTGTCGCAAGGATTTCCACACAAAACACGGTAAAGTCTTTGAGGGATAGGAGCAACCTATTTGCCTTGATCAGTCACATTGCGTGAGGACTGGGCCGGGAGAGTCTGGCGTCTTACTTATTTCAGAGCTGCAAAGATACATGAACGCCACCAGGGGTCAAGAGACCGGGGCAGCATGGTATAAACTGTAGCACTTCTTATACCCTGATTTGGAAAGGCCAAGGACACATTTAGTGGAGGTCGCGGTTCCTTATCTTACTGCAAAGGCTCGAACCAAAACGTTGGGCGCCGGTGATCAAATTCTTGTACTGGACAACATATACGCGACTCACAACTGGATGAGTAGTGATGCCTCCCAGGAGAATGGAACTCAAACTCTGCAACAGTACCCCGCGAAGCCCTGGCCAACACCACCACAGGCCCCTCGTCTACAGCTCCCTTATAACGGAACTCAAGCTCAGCAGCAACACCTCGTGAATCCTCAGCAAGCACTACCACAGTCTTCTCATCTACAGTTCCCCCAGAACAATTAGTAAAACTTCCCGCCCAACAGAGTTATATGTCAGCGTTTACTTACTGTCATAGCCAAAGCCAAGATCTGCAACGACCGCAACAATTTTACGCCGGGCCAGCGCCTGACAACTATACGCAAACTTCATTTTATCAGCAGCCACCATATAGTTCTAGCCCACAATCGCTCTGTGGCTCGCCTCAACCTGACATGACATCTGCAGAGAATCCTAGCGCACCGGCGAGCTCGGTTGGACAGCAGAACCTCGGTGCTACTCAGCCTCAACACCGGGGACATTCGATGAAGAATCAATTCGACAATCCATTCGATTCGCCCTTCAATGAGTTCATCAATACATCTATTTCGGAGGAAAATCAAGCGGGCCATGGTCAGAACAACAATGAGCCATCCCTTGATATGGATAACCAAGTAGAAGATGATGGTACTGATCTGATGGAGTGGATGAAAGGTTCTGGGCTTGGTTGAGGCTCAAAACAGTAATTATGTGGAATAGAACTAGAACTCCGTGGGTTCTTCACTTTGTTAATACGATCAGCCGCCAGAATTCTGACAATACCTAACAGTATCCTCACCTGAAAATACATGATTGCATGCTATTGATGAGTTTTAAATGGAATATGAGACGATACTAAAGTACTGAAGAACTTATATCAGGCGATAAACAAGATCCATTTATTATTGACTAAATATTGCAGCAACAAGATACACTGTGCCTTGTTGTTAGCCATTTGTCATATGATGACACCAATCTGTAATCCCGACTCCATAAAAGCATCACTTTGTAGAAACAGTGTTAATCTCGTTGAAAGAAAGCTCAGGCTGCTTGTCATGATCGAGTAGCACAGCTGGATCAAAGATACAAAAGATCAGAATAGCAACTGCGATATAAACACCATCAAGACCAATAAAGTATCCCTCTGTCTTCATCAACTTTCCATCCCATCCTTCGAGGAGTTCAACCGTTCGGTAGATGCATCGGATGTAGACAAAAACGACGGACATGATGGTGGCGTAGATGACGAAGCGTTGGCCCTTGACGAGTTCAAGACCTCGAGTTCTCAAGACAAAGATGGCAAAAAGGATGCAAAAGCCGGTCATGCTGACGAGTTGGAAGATGATACCAGCGACCATCAGATTGGCGCCTGGCTTGGTATCTTTGCCTTTGTTGGCTGCTCCTGAAGCCAGACCGCCGCCGCCGGCCTGAATCAGAAGAGCCAAGACATCAACGACGAGGAAGATCCAAAGGTAAAGCTTAGGTCTGATGACAGAATATTGAGGACCGACCGCTTTGATGAAGTAGCCCAGCGTGACGTAGATCGCGGCAGCGACGAAGATGGGGGCGACGACGAGGGTAGTGATCTGAAGGAGAAAAGCAATCTTGTTGTATGCGCATTTCGACGACCACGTTCGACCAATCCAGCCGATAAGTTCGATATACGAAGAAATGGCTAGTAGGTACGAAGTGGCTTTTCGCTTCTGGAACGATCGAACGATGTGATAAATCCCCGTAGCGGCAAAGATAAGACAAAAGACGATACCAGCCGCTAGACTAGGAACATAACCGTAGGCATTCTGAAGGCCTGGAATAAGGTCCTTACAACCGTTCAGAAGATCGCCTCGAGCGTAGGAGCCGTCTGCTATCGACATGATTGCTTGGATGAAGAGTGAAGAATACGAGCTGAAGGCCTGAAGAAGAGCGAAAACCAAGAGCGAAAACTCAACCCCCAGAGTCAGCCATAATGAAAGGTAATGCGGAGACGGATCTGCAACAGTCCCCAGGACCAACAAGTCCCTCAGAGTTTCTGCTATTTTCGAGTCATTTGCTGGCCCAACACCGAGTCGTGTTTTTCCGCTTAGATACAAGCATTGAGCCTGTTATCTGACCTGACAGGGACAGGGTGCGACATTAGATCTTACGGTGTGGGAATAAGTATGGGGACAGCATCCTTGCTATGGCCACGTAAAAGTGGCACAGATTAGCTTTGTGACATGTCGTTACTCCTGCTGACCCCTTTGTTGGTTTATGTCACTGGGTGGCTGAGGGTGCCGACAAATGCCGGCTTATGAGACATTTCTCGTCATGCAGTCTTGGCTGTGCAGGATAAATGCGCTGGGGGAGGCAAGAAAACTTCTGACTTCTATACTAAATGACAGAAGGATATAGGAAAGTCTTTTTTTAGCATCTCGGTTTATGGCCAGAAGTCTTCTTGCTCCCTGAGGATGCGATAATTATACTTTGTGATCCATGCTCACCAACCGTGGACTTCCTCCACAGAGACTTTCAGTCCCTTACTCGGCTTCGCCACAATCCCATCCGTGATATCCCGTACCTCGTAGTCCTTGTCTATGTCAAACCTGTATCTCCCTACCAACGCGCATGTAAGAGCCATGAGTTCAGCCAAAGAGAACTTCTGACCAATGCAGCCTCGAGGGCCGTGTAGAAATGTCAGGAATGCATAGTTGTTCTTTGAACCGCCTGAGTTGGCTTGTCCTGGTGCCATCCATCGCTCAGGGTTGAAGTCATCCGCATCAGGACCCCAGAGTTCATGGGCTCTGTTGATGGCCCATGGACAGAGAATAACCATTGTGCCTTTGGGGACGAATGTTCCGAGGATTTGAGTGTCCTTGAGAGCATCGCGGACGGTGAAGGGAATTGGTGCGTAAAGCCTCAGTGATTCTTGGCAGACTGCATGGAGATAAGAGAGGCCATCGAGTTTCTTAGCGTCGACATCGTCAGTAAGACCATCAACGTTCTGCCGGATCTCCTCTCGAAGACGATTCTGAATATCATGGTTCTTTGCCAGAAGGAAGATTGTCCAAGTGAGCGCTGCAGCACTGGTCTCGTGTCCAGCAGCCAAAAATGTCATCATCGTATCAACGAGCCCTTCATCCGTGAAGTGACCAGACTCAAGTGCCGTAGAAATTATATCAGGTGATAACTTCTCATTAGCAGCCATCTGAACCTTCTTCGCGTTGATGAGTCGTTGAGACGTTTCCCTCGCGGCCCTCGAAGCTGCCAAAACGCCCATGTTTCGTTGAAATGGTAGATAATCTGTGATGATGGAGGGGAGCACCAGTTGAAGAACGGTCAAGAGCTTGGCGCCGCGGCTTTGCTTGACCATTGATCCATACATCTTCATGGTGTCTTCGATGCTGGGATCTGCGAGAGACTTGAACTCATGGCCCATTCCTGCAGAGCCGATGATATCTAGAGATGCTCGACTTGCCCAATCGACAATGTCGATCTCTGAAGTTGACTCTTCTTTGAGTTCCTTTCCAATGCCGTGGACAAGCTCTTGTGCTTTGCTCCAGAAGACAGGATATAGTTCCTTGATGTGACGGAAGCTAAATGCTGGCATCAAGTTCTTCCTTTGCATCTTGGGCCCTTAGTTTTGATTCTGTCAGTGAATGGATAATCAACATACCTTGTGGACATCTCCCTCTGATAGCAACAGCCCATAGCCCAGAATTTTGCCGACCATTGCGCGGAGGAGATGAGGCTTGACATAATCATAGCTGTTTTGGCCGAGGACCTCTTTGAGACCTTCAGGACTGGTGACCACGAGTCTCTCTTGGTTGAACAAATGCCTTGATGATTAGCTTCATTCTTGCTTGAAGAATTAAGCACTCACTTGTATCTGATCAACCCATTGTTTTCAATCGTCCTTGACCAATGTCTGAATGGCAATCCAGCGGGCTGACTGACAGACTCTGCCCAATGTCCATTGATAACACTCGCGCCCTGCCACTGTCAGTCATATTCTCAGCTCTATTCTCGGGTCCATACATTTGGCTGCGGTAGATGCCTCAAAGGGCTAAAGAATCGATGATACAAAAAGACCAAATAAAGCGCCCAAACGCTCAAGAACGCCAACAAATACTTCCCCATATAAAATGGAGCTTGTCGAATAGAATAATTCTTGTCATGGATTATTTGAGCGTAGATGGCAAAAGTGAGCGCACAAAGAGCCCAGGGCCGGTAATACGACAGAAAAACAGCTGTTGGTGCCATGGTGAGGATGAGGTGGATGAGGAGGGAAATCTCACTGAGCTGAGTATTTTATGTGCAGAGTTACCCACTTGAGCTATGCGCAAGGGTAAGCAGGGGCCTTGTTTCGTGCACTGCCACGGCGTGATTGGCTTACGGACGCTTCATAGCGTGTCTCCAGTGGACGCTGCACTAAATTGGGCGTCATAAGATTTACACAATTGTTGAGGTCAAATTGGCATCTTGGTATTTCTAAATCATGTTCTATGGTATACTATGTGGATTCTCTCTTCTTAAATCGCAGCTTGACACCAACAGGCGGCATAACAGCTTCTGTAACCCACTGGCCCTCCGGCCGAACACCATTATGCTCAGGAAGCAGCTCAATATCAAACTGGTTGAGAACATGATATAAGATCATCTTCATCTCAAAGTCCACCAGGAACCGCCCTGGACAAGCATGCTTTCCATGGCCAAAAGGAAGATAAGTTGGCGAAGTAGACACAAATGACAGCGTTGGGTTAGCGTCTTTGCCATCGGGACCTGTCCTGATGTTCGAGAATCTGAAAGGATAGAACTTCTCAGGGTGTTCGTAGATATCAGGATCTTGATGAACAGGATATGAGAGGATTGACATGGTCGAGCCGTTGGGTAGAGTATGACCATCTGGAGTCTTGAGACCACCTGGTGCAACTATTTTGCGAATCATAGCTCTATTTCCAAAACCGTGTGTTCGCATCGACTCTCTCAGAATACTATCTGTTTGAATCATCTTGGAAACCGATGCTTTGTCAAAGACGCCGCCGCTCCCTGCAAGCACATCGGCCATCTCCTGTCGAATTACAGAGATAGTGTTGTGCTCAGCATCAGAAGCTGCAATGTTTATCAAGACGTTACTGATCGCAACCGCAGTCTGATGAAACGATGCCAGATTTGCCAGACACAGTCTATCAGAGATCTGGGACGGCGAAATTTGGTTACCATGCTTGCTGATGGCGTATCGCATCATCATCTGCAGATTGTCTGTCGGCTCGTCACTCTTCTCATAGAGCTCAGGATGCAAAAGCTGTCTTGTTCTCTCCTCGTAAAGAGGCTGAATATGCTTTTGAATCCTCCATCGTCTGTATCGTGTTGGTAAAGTAACAAGAAGCCCAATCAAAGGCTTGAGAAGTGATGGAGTGTAGATCAACAGTCCAGAGTTCAAGATGAACAGGTCTGCAAACGCCAGTGAATCTTTCAAATACCCCTTATCGCGGCCTCAAAAATTAGCTAACGTCAAAGCAAGCGCTGAGAGACTCACAGAGAGGAAGGCCGACAGTAAACCGACTCGAGACTTGAGCCACGATCCATTTCATAGCCTCATAAACATCAACTTCATCACCTGCCCCAACTTTGATATACTCGGGAATAGCATACTGAAGCTCATCATCAACCGCAGCAGCTAATATCTCAAGAAAGCGGCCCATCTCCTTCTTGATGACGATACTCTGCCACGGATCCTGGATATAACTGGCATGTCCAGAATTCCAATCTCCCTTGTCTATTTCTCGAAACCCTTCAATTGGACTGAGTACAGCATCTGGTTGTGAAGCGGCCCATTGAGTATGATGATGCGCTAGATGGATTTCATCTTTGAAGCCCATACTAGGTAATACGCAAGTCTTGCCATGTTTGGTGAACTGGGTTTGTTAGTTTGGCCCATTATGTCAGGGAGACACATACTGCTTGATACGCCTCGAGGAAAAGCTGTCGACAATCCGTGAGGTACGTCCACTGTAGTTTGAAGGGTAGATATGAATCACGCTTTAGTCTTGGAAGACTCGAGGGTAGCTTTGGAGAGCTTCTATGCTGAACTAGATAAGCAACCGCCAGAAAGACGGCCACAAACAGATAAACCGTCATCGTGATTGATGCTGAGAATCTTGACAACAATGGCAAATCCAGAAAGAAAGCTCCCTACCCTGAGATGGATACCTAGCTCACCATCAGCCCTAGCCGAAACATCACTAGTTTAGTTTAAATTTAGCCACCGTTAGCTTCACCCTGAAAACAAAACAGCCACGCCACAACCGCATCCCTTGCTCCGCCATGGGGCGTCTAATTGCAGTATGTCCCCAGTGCTCTACTCCATAGTAAGCTTCTACCATACGCTGTGACATTTACCGTCAGCGAAAACATTTATAGATACTCTTCCAGGCTCATGCTCTACAAGGAACATTCGGCCCACCATCACAATGTCAGCAAACTCAGATGTAAAGATCATTGTCGTACGTTTCTCCTTGCCGTCTTTGTCAATTACTAACGTCTCAGGCCGGTCTTCCGCGCACTTCTACTACAAGTCTCAAGAAAGGTCTTGAGATTCTGGGTGTGACTCCTTGTTTTCACCTCGGAGATCCTCCTGCGCCAATTTCTCGTGTCAAAGAAAGTGCAAGAGTTCTAGCTATTCAAGACCGCAATGAGAGACTCAAGGCGTTGAAGAAGCTGTATGATGGCTTTGAAGCTGTCTTTGAACCGCCTGCTAGCGCTCTTGTTGATGACATGCTGACAATCTACCCCAACGCAAAGGTACGAATCAATTGCTTTCGATTGAAGCTTACTTACATTATTAGGTCATCCTCTCGGTCCGTAAGAACCCCCAGGTCTGGCTCGCGTCTTACTACGGGCTGGGTATTGATCTCCGCTCAAAGTGGTACCGAGTCTTAGGCTACTGGATCCCTGGTGTGATTCACTCCAGCGACCTTATCGTAGCCTGGTCAAAATACTACTCTGAGAAATTCGGGCTTGGCGAGGTTCCTTCGGAGGAATTGTACCATAAGCATAACCATTGGGTACACGATATCGTGCCTCCTGGTCAGTTGCTTGAGTACCAACCGAGTATGGGATGGGAACCCCTGGCTCGATTTTTGGACAGGCCTGTTCCAGAGGGCGAGCCGTTTCCACGTGTCAACGAAGCTGCTTTTCTTAGAAATGTTAAGCGAGTTGCTATGGGTCTTGGATCATTGGTCTGGCTGTGTTTGTTTGTTGGTCTGTATTACGCTGGATCCTTCGCGTGGTCAAAGTTTGCGTCTGAAACTTGAGTTGAGTTGGTTGAATAGAAAAAAAGAAACTGCGCCACGTACATGCTTCTCATTGTCGGTTCCAAATATCCGCTGTCTGAGTGGAGATTCGATTGGTCACATATACGCACCCCTTGCTGTATAATCTCACGTCAGACGGGGCCGCTAATCGCGATAGCAGGGATTATACCGGCATGTGGGCGATCCTTCGGGTACTTGATCCATTGTATGACTGAGGGTAAGATTTAAGTAAAACTCCATTTAAGATGAAACAGTATTTTCCGTGCGAGAATTCCGTGCGGTGAAGACTGAATGTGCCCTGTTGTATTCGGACCATCGCTGACCGAGACTTCACAGGGTTAATTGAGTTTTGCACGCGCGCGGCACGGAATGGCAATGTTACTCTACGGGCCGGTTTCGACTGTATTGTAAATATCCCCACGTTCATGCTGATCGAGCTTGTAGCTTTCTTTCCTCACTCACCAACATGACCACCTTCGTTGCATTCTGCCTTGCATTGGCGTCTCAGGGACTCGCTGCCTGGGCTCTCGGTTTCACGGCCTCCGCAAACCTTGTTCGACCTGCTATTGCAGCGGTTGTCGCTTTGCTCACTTGGTTCTTCAATCGGGCCATTCTCGATGCATTGCCTAGTCGTCTACATGTGGCGTTGCTGTCTACGGGAATGTGGATTCAGTGCTTAAAGACGTTTGACGATCTATGCCTGAGCAGGTTGTCTTTCGAGGGTACATCGCCATCCTTCACGAAGCGTGCGTCTTTTGGGGTCAGCAATCTTTGGAACATGCGTGGTGTTGGTACGAGTAAACAGGTATCCCAGATCCCTCCCTGGTCTAGCCAGACACCCTCTCTCGTACCGTCCCGCAGCCAGGAAGTTAGAAGACATGCAAAGAATGCCATCATCAGCTATCTCATTCTCGATGTCTTTGCCGCTCAACCACCCCCAGATCCCAACATGATATCTCCTCAGAATCAGCACTTGCTGACACGCATCGGACAAGTCGGATCCGAAGAGGCAATATTTCGTTTCTTTGCTACCTTTGGCTTCTGGCTCAACACCTTCTGCGTCATCCATCTTATCAACAGTATTTTTTCGCTCCTGTACCTCAGCCTGAACTTGTACCCGGTCGAGATGCTACCCCCAATCTGGGGGTGTCTCTCCGATGCTTACAGCATTAGGCGCTTCTGGGGTAATTTCTGGCATCAGACGCTACGACGTCACCTCACCTCCCTGTCAGAGTTCCTTGTCCATGGGATTCTTCACATGCCAAGGGGTCTTGTTGCTCGTTACTGCAAGCTTATCGTATGCTTCTTTATTTCTGGGGCTTTGCATTTCCCTGCTGATAGAGCGCTTGGGATATCTGCAAAGGAGAGTAATGTTGTCACCTATTTTGTTACAACTGCGCTGGCGATTATGTGTGAGGATGGAGTTCAGCATGTTTTTCGAGGCGTGCGAGAGAATTGGCCGAGACGGTTTGGGTACTTTTGGGTTATTTGTTACATGTATTTGATGACCCCATCGTGGGCATATCCCGCTGCAAGAGTTGTTAAACCTGGAGACCAATTGGTTTCCTTCTCGGTCATTAAACAGTTCATACAGTAAATTAGGCATCACTCTCACATTGTTGGTCATTGAACTTGAAAAAATGGAGAATTGATTTAATTGATCATCATCGAAAAGCGATCCTAGCAATTGACTGTTGGTATCCTAAACGCGCCGTAATCTGACAAGTAAATCTCTATCAACCCTTGCAACACCCCTCGCTTCATTTCCAACTTCAGGCCCTCTATCCGAAGGCTTACCATCGCGATCCACAAACCTTAATGGCTCAATATCAAAGTGTGCAAAGAACAAAACAACCGCCGACAGAATCTCCTGTTTAGCGTAATTTCGCCCCGGACACATCGCTGCGCCGCCTCCGTAGGGGAAATAATTCCCTGCTGAGATTCCAGAGTTGCCTTTCTTTATGAAACGCTCTGGCCAGAATTCTTGTGGGGGATATGTGGATGATGACCATACTTCTGGGGCGTTGTGTGCAAGGTATGATGGTGCGAGGACGAGATTGCCTTCTTTGAGTGTGTAGCCATCTAGCTCGATCGAGTTTCGTAGTTTGCGGACCACAAAGACTGATGATCTTAGACGAAGACACTCGAAGTAAACTGAGTTGAGAAGTGGCAACTTCTTGAGTGCCACAATGTCGACTTGCTTGATGTCCTTGTTGAAGACCGTAGCAACTTCCTTCTGTATCCTTTTGAAAATCTCTGGTCGACGAAGAATCTCAATGATGATCCAAGATGTCATCGGAATAGCATTCGAGTTGATACTCCAGATGAGACCCATTTGAAAAGAAGCTCTTCCATCAAGACCAATGCCATATTTCTCCATGGCAACTTCTCTTTCACGAACAAGCTTGGATCCAAAGTTTGGCTCCCAATCAGGGTTTTGTTCGTGACAAGATCTCCAATCAAGATTTTGCCAACCTTGATCAAGATAGCCTTTGACGGTCTCCAAGCACTTGTCTCTGGCGTTGGAGCCTTTTCGACAAAGAAACTTGGGAATGCCATAGAGTAAAGACATGAAATACTCATCGTAGTCCCAAAAGACATCTGCAAAATTGGGATCAATGTCAAAGGCCTTTCGACCAGCGAGAGCAATGGTAGAAGCTCGAAACATATGATGCTTCATAAACTCGTCAACACCAATCTCAATGGGTCCTTGAACGCCAACAGTACTAAGCTCATCGATCATAGTGTCAATGAACAACTCTGTAAGAGCAGATACGGCATTGGCGCCAATAAGGTGGGACTCGTAGATCTCATGGAACTTTCTCCATATACGATCTTCCTCACGAGTCTCGGTTAACGGTAGTCGTGACGATCCTGATATATCCTTTGCTACTAATGCAGCATCTCTTGCGGGCAGGCGTTTGACTTTTTGAGCCACTCGGAGAGCAAACTCTTCGAATGTGAGTTCTTTGGAACATCGAAAGACTTGTTGGACGTTTCTTGTTCCGTGGATAAGATAGGCGTGCACGTTGCCTAGACGCATGCGAATTGGTTCTCCATTGTCGACTTTTTGTCTGGGAGATGTTAGTTGAGAAGTACAATAGGGGTGAAGGAACTTACACAATGGAATTGAAGAATCCATGGGGATTTCTGATCAGACTGAGTGCTGAACCAACCCCTGGTAGCACATATGGAAGTGTTGAGGGCTCTTTTCCCTTGTACCGGCGATCACAAAACCTCTGTATCGAATACCGAATCGTAGTAATACAATGCGTCGAGAGCAACAACAACAACGCCACCAGGGCAACAGTACTCGCCGAAGCGTCAAAAGAAGGAGCATTCATCATATCGAAATCGAACATATCCTTCAAAAGTCTCGATGGCATTCTCAGAGAAGGCATTCTCGCAACGTGATAAAAGAAATTGTCACTTGTCGATATCCGCTGTCAAAAAGCGGCCGGGATATTATCTACATCATGCAAGGAATGGTTTTGAACTCCATAAATAGCGTTACTGGCTAGGCTACCGACCAACAGGTTCATAATTACTGGGATATGGGATTTTACATGATAGTCAGCGCGGTGGATGTTATCCACACGCCAACCATTACCTGAGGCAGGGTATCATCGGTGAAACGACTAGTGAGTGATTCTGGGGGCTTTTTTTTGCTTTGCTCAGCTTTTAGGATGCCTGTGATAATGGTCTATGCTTGGAATGGGTGGCAAGTCGGCTGCGGCTAGATAGAGATCTACGCGATCTTTGTTTACCTCAAGCCCCCACGATGTTTTCACTGTTGATCCTCCCCTGTAGGGCGTGTAAGTTCATGATTACCTAAGGACTTGCGAAATCACGTTGACAGAAACGGATGCTGCGGCATTTTGGCCGCAGAATTGCTGACTGCAGGTTTCCTACAAGGGGTGAAAAGCGATTTAGAATCTCACCTGATTCCTCCAATGACGAGGAGGCTATGCTGTGAACGTAGATACTCAAGACAACTTTCTCACGTAGTGGGTCAATCTATTAGGATTCTGAATCTGTTTGTGATGGAATCATGCTTTGCCTGACACGTAGCAGTGAGATAGCGGGCCAACACCAAGGATCATGGTGGCTTGCGGATCCCGTTTTAGACCCGAGACCTTGCGGAGACAAAGGTCAGTGCACTCTACCTAAATGAAAGGATTCATTCTGGAACGTATAGCATTGATGTAACCTCCACTTGAGCCTTGTAGCCCTACATACGACCTAACAATACTCGCTAAGATATTTGTCAGATCCATCTAACCAGCCCTCTACGCTAAACTAGACTCTGCGCACACACCGCAGCTTGATCTTCTCAGGGTGCTTCACCTTGAGCAGGAAATTGAAACTAGACTGCTTCGCCTCTTCCATGAGGGCCCTTGACGCCGCCTCCTTGAGGTCACCTTCTGCATCAGGCTCCACGGTGTATTGCTTGAGGAGACACGCCATGACGGCCACGAATTCTACCTGTGAGAATTTCTTACCGGGGCAGACTCGCGGTCCCGCAGCCCAGGGGAGGAAAGCGCCCGTGGGCATGGGAGCGAGCTTTTCGTCGGCGGTGATCCAGCGGCTGGGAAGCCATTGGAGGGCATTGTCGCCCCATGAGGCGGAGGATGTGTGTAGACCTGCCAAGTTGACGCCGACGAATGTGTTTTTGGGGATTTCGTAAGATATGCCGTTGACTTTGAGTGTTTGGTCTACAAGTGTTGTCTTAGGGACTGCCCTTGCTGCGCCGAATAATCGGAGTGTTTCGTGCTGGCGATGTTAGTGGTGATCAATCGGCCTGGTGGTTGACGTACCATGATCGCGAGAACGCGCTTCAATTGAGGGTAATATGTTTCATAGTCAAGGTCCTTTAAATCGACCCCAGCTGTGACTTGGTCAACCTCTTCTGCTGCCCATTTCTGCCATTCCGGGTTCGCTGCGAGGAGGATTGTCGCGTAAGCAAGAGTGTTTGACGTTGTTTCGTGGCCAGCGAGGTTGTAGCTGAACAAATTGCCATAAATCTCAGAGTCTGTCAAATGGCGAGTCCCTTTGCCCTCCTTGTTCTGGTTCTCTGACGCTCGTACAAGAATACTCATGAGGTTGTCCTGTTCTTCTGCCCCAGCGTCCATGGCCTCGCGCTCTTCAGCGACCATCTCAGCCATATACTGCCGGAAGTTGAGCACAGCATCTTGAACCTGTTTAAACTTGGAGGGCAGCATCCACGTGGGAAGATTGAGCGTCGCTGTAAAAACAGCAGTGAAAAGATTGCCGAGTATGAGGCTGAGTGAATCACGATATGTGAGACTGTGATTCTCCAATGCACTCTCCAAACCGCTGCCAAATGTATAGCTTCTGCCAAATCCAGCGGCCGTGAGAACATGGAGTGCCAATACCATGGTGTCGCTCTGGGGATTCACGACGCCATTCGGGTTTGATGCCCACATCTTGAGCATATCGGTAGCCTGCCTCTTGGACTCATCCCACACAAGCGCGCTGTTCCTCTCATTGAACGGCGGCGTTGTGATCCTTCGATGGCGCACCCAGTCATCTCCTTCAGTCGTCACGACATTGCGGCCAAAAATCTCTAGTGGTTTGTAGAGAGCCACAGCCTTGACAAAGTCTCTGCGTCGGCGACAAAGATCGTCAGAAGCCTTTGCGTTACCTGTGAAGACGCGGATCTGCTTTGGGCTGACGATGATGAACGTGTCGCCAATTCGCTCTTGAAGGTCATGAATCTGTTCATAGTTCCAGTCTCGGCTGTTGTACTCAACAAAATTACCAAGACCAAATGGTAAAACCTTTCTCAACAACGGCTCTAGGAAGCTGCTACAAAGCAAATAAGGGACATTCTAAAGGCATTAGCAGCAATACATTTGAGAGGAAGCTAAGCTTACGGATGGATCAATCGGCGTGATGAGAACAGGAAGGCCAATAGCTTTGGCTTTTTTGTAATTGCAGAGTAGCTGCAGTGTACTGAGACCAACATATGCCAGTAACAGTCCGCCGATGGCGTAGAGAGGTGATATCATGATGCTTGAATCGAGTCGTGATGGCAATGAAATGAAGGTTGGATTGAAGACGAGAAGTGTTAAGTACACAGTTTACAGTGGGTTAGCACTAAGTTTAGAGCCTGTAAGCTATTGAGAGCGCTAGTTTTCGCTTGTTTCAGCACCAATGCCCCTAGCAGTTGCCTTGCAATAAATCTGCAGACCGCGCGAAACTGATTGTACGATCTATGATACAAATGGAATTATGCTCTCTCAAGTGACAATGCTCTCATTTGAGATGCCCAATGATCATCTAAGACGATAATCGGCGAAAAATTCAGCACCTAGGTGTAGCGCGTGGTTGGATGCTATTCATTTCACCGATCTTGCTCAAGCTCTTAACCACGAACTTCACAATCAGGTGGTGTTTCTGAGGCCTTTTCAATTCTTATATACGTTCTCTTGCAGTGCCGTTACCAACAGCTCATGACCTTCGTCATCGGCTTAAAAGCACTGAGCCTTATCAGTTCCGTCTCCGGGCGCTGCTGGAGAATGACTGGAAACCACCGAACTGGCCCAGACCAAGCAAGAAAAGAAATAACCCAAAAGTAACCAGCAAGTCTCACCAAAACTCTAGTAAACTTGTACTTCCAAAGAGGAAGAAACAAGTCGCCAAACGCATCCTCCAGCATCAACCCGATCAATTGCGTGCTGAAGAACTGGATCGCTCCGCTGTCTTTCGCAGAAACTGCGCTGCCCATGTCGCTTGGGACGTGAACCAAGCCAGACAGTGCAAAAGCCAGAAGAATCTTCAAATACCGTGATGGAAGCGAATAAGATTTCATGCGAAAGATGTTCTTGACAATCCATGTCGCAGTGCCCCGAAGGTTATTCTGCAATCCTTGGTGCCAAAACGTGCTAGAAAATTAGCGGTCTTCCACTAAAAGTACACTGAAAACTTACGACCAGAATTGTCGGAGACAGTAAGATTCAGTCAATTCACCAAAAATCGGTCTCCAATCTTTGACAGCTTTCGGATTCGTGGTTACCGATGCAGCAGCAGCGAGAGAGTAACCGCCTTGAATGAAGCAGAAAATTGATACAACTGTTGTAACGGTCGCGATGTACCGAACTTGCAGCTCTGCCAGTGTTACTTCACCAAGACGGCGAAAGATGGGCACGTAATTTGGAGCCATGTACTGCCGATCGAGACTCAATTGCGTTGTGATACACATCTTGTGAACAAAATAGCAAAGAAGTACTTTGAGAAGGTTGATACACACAAATGGTGTCGCAGCAGGCACATATGTCGGGTCTTGAGAGTCGAAATGATGAATGTTTCTAATCTCCCAAGGCGTGCCTAATCCTCTCATTGAGGACGCAACCTCTTGTCCAAAGACATATCGCTTTCGAAATTCCGCAATCCTCGATTGAGGCTCTTGGTCTTTCTTTTCACGATCCTCAGCATATGCAATTTTACGCACAATCATGCGCTCAAAGTACGTCAATGAGATTTGCGGAAAGGCAGAGATGATGGCTCTGGAGACCCATCCTGGCGGTTCCACAAAGTCTTCAAACGTAGCAAGCGCAACGAATGTTGATATGAGAAATACGATGAAGCCAATTGGTCGAAGGATTGATGTGCGAGATGTAAAGCCCGCGATGTAAATGAAGAAGAATTGCTGGGCTGTCGATATGGCCAGCGGATGAAGGTAGAGACGACAAGCCATTGTTGCTGACAGAACTGAGGGCATACAGAACCTCCAAAGACGACAGGACCTGCTGAAGGACTGTTGGCTCCGAGCTGTTAGTATAACTGACACTCGTACGAGAATTGCTGAGCTGTCACTGGGGCTGATGAAACGCCTCTACAGGCTTCATCGCTGTGAGCCATTTCATGATACCAAACACAAGGCATCCCAGTCGAGAGCCCAACTAACGCTGAACCGGAAACCGTTTCGAGAAGACCCGAGTCTATTTTCTGAGATAAGCCCAAGTGCCAAAGTAACGCACCAAACGTCTTGGTGCAATTCCTTGCATCGGACAATTGCAAAAAGCCACCCGTGAAAATCTCAACGGTCGAAGCTAGAGAGGGTCCCGATCCTTTAATGCAACGGTAATCCCTACCCTTGTCCTTGGCGAGATAGCCGATGCATCCTTGTTCATTGTAAGCACACGCCCTTGATACAACTCCATAATCTTTGTTGGTTGGTCCCTAACTTGATGAGTCTGCGGAGCCGAGTTCCGCTACGAAGGGGGCTTAGCTGTTATTTTGCGCCCCTTGATCTTCGGAATGTCGCTGGTGGAGGTCAAAGACTTGTTTGTGAAGGGCTTGGATGGGGGCATGAAGATCCCCACCTACGTATGACACGGATGGACAGCTGGATATGACAGCGCTTACTCTTTCATGCTTGATTAGCTGAACGGAATTAGAAACAGTTGGGTACATCCACTGTGACTGACCGTAGAGCTGGAACTATAGCTTTATCGGTTTTTTCTTTTCGAGATATCGGTATCTGAGCGATTTCCACGCAAGGCAGAGTAGCACTTCGCTCAAGCAAATCTGCACTCTCAGGCATAGGGTAGACGAAAAGTACTCGTCGATTGCAATGGCTCTGAGCAACCTCACCATTGGGGTGGTCTGTTGCGTAGTGGTAACAATCGTTGCTTTGGCTACCAAAAAGCAGCCCGACGCAAGAGAGCCGCCGTATGTCAAAGAGACTGTTCCGTACTTCGGTCATATCTACGGACTTTTGAAGCATGGCTTGCGATATTTTGATCTCGTCAGGTAAGTCTCATACCACTTTCGTTGGCCGTGGCTAACCTCATCAGCGCTCAACAGCCGCATCCGATCTTCACAATTGACATGTCGGGGCAGAAGAACTACATTGTGACATCTCCGGAACTTGTACAGGCTGTCCAACGCAACACAACATCATTGTCATTTAGCCCTGCCATGATTCCTGCATTCCGTCGAATGATGGGATTCGACGAGGCGGGTATTGAACTCATCTTTCGCGATGCTCATACTGAGAATGGCATGTATGGTGAAATTCATAGAGTTCAAAAGGCTTCCTTGCTTCCGGGTACAGAATCTCTTGATGAGCTGTGCACACTGATTCGTGCCAAGCTGCTCAACATCGTCAATGAGCTTCCTTCAAGTCAGACGATCGATCTCTATGCATGGGTTCAAGATCTTTTCATGAGAACAAATAACTCTGCTTGCTTTGGAGAGAAGGATCCATTCACCATTGAACCATCGCTGAACTCAACATTCTGGTAAGCGTCCCTGAACCTAAGGCAGGTTGATATGGACTGACATCGACAGGGCCTGGGAGGCCAATATCAAGGTGCTTCTACTTGGAGTCCCTTGGTTCTTGAGTCCCAAGAAGCATTCCACAGCGCAGAGAACTCGGAAAGCACTCGTCGATGCATTTTTGAAATATCTCAACGATGATGGCTTGGATACTGCCTGCTCATTCATCAAGGAGCTTTCAGGCCTGGGCATCCGACGGGGTTTGAGTAATGAAAACAATGCCCGCGCTCTGCTTGGCAGCATCCTTGCCATTGTTGGAAACACCATCCCCACAACATTCTGGCTGTTGATATCGATCTTCTCCAGACCTGACCTGTTGAAAGAGATTCGATCTGAACTTGAAGCTACCATTGAAGATCCTTTATCTGGGACAATATCTCTCGACTACACCACCATCCGTGAGAAGTGTCCATTCTTCATGTCAACGTATGACGAAGTCCTTCGAATGACAAGCGGCATTGCAACAGTGCGGTACACCAACGAAGACACCATAATTCAGGACCGCTGGCTCTTGAAGAAAGGAGCTCAAGTTCAGATGCCAACAGCATTCATCCACGCTGATCCAACAACCTGGGGCGCAGACGCGGATGTCTTTGACCACACAAGATTCTTGAAGTCTAAAGTCCTCACCAAAGAGCAAAAGACTCGAAGGGCTGCTGCTTTTAGACCATTTGGCGGTGGCAACACGCTCTGCCCTGGTCGTCACTTTGCGTCTTATGAAGTCCTCACTTTCGCGGGCAGTGTTCTGCTTGGTTTCGATATGGCTCCTACGGTAGAATCTTTCATAGTTCCGCCAATGGATAGATCTAAACTGCCTTTGACGTCTTTGAAGCCGGCTGGGGATATCAAGGTGAATCTGTCAAGAAGATCTGGTTGGGAAAAGGCGCGGTTTAGATAGTATTCAGGAGACAATCATCTCCGATGATGTGCAGGATGCATTCAGAATGCTTGATAGAAACAACTCATTCTCAAATACTTCCTGTTATTTTGGAGTGCGTGATTCAATTTCTGGTCTCCTGATACTCGTTTGTTCTAAATACCCTGTGGTTCATATAGGCTCATGGCTGTAAGGTGGCAGTTCACCTCTCGTATCCTTTAGAAGATCACTATGTGCTTCCCTATTTTGAATGCGATGTCTCCACAAGTTCTCAAGTATAGCATTCTTGCTTCGAATCTGATCTTAACTTCCACCGCAAACCTCCCTCGCATACGTTAATGCCTCTTTTTAGTAAGTTTTGCTGGCAGAACTAATCTTTGGTTGTCGCTTATCCTCTGGGATGTTTTCTTCGACATCATCTGCTTTTGTACAACCGCAGACAGTTGTCTTGTTCTTTTTGAGCGTGATTCACGAAACGCGCCGTACACGATGAGGTCAATGCTGTGAGTACTTCTACAGCCAATGACTGTAACGGGAATTTTATCGACTTCTTTACATTGACACTGGGATCTTAGTTTGTTTTGTGTCAGGATGATTTCCATTGATGGTGAGCTGAAAGTGTCGTTAGCTTCACAAGACATGGCTGATTTACAGTCCATGAAACTCATATGTTAGCGCCGATCGACGTCATCCCCTCTTTTAGCTCAGATCGAAACAAATCACTTACTTGAATATAATCCTATATCTAGACGGATGAAGTGGTTCAGCTCAGCTCTGAGCCATTCGGCCTTTATTTGTTAACCTATATATTTTTGAGAAAAACGATGAACCTTCCATGCTTCATATTGTAGCTATATCTTCTCGAATTGAGCGGTCTCTCTTTTGGGGATCATCCCAGAAGCATAAGCTTTCTTTGCGTATGCCTATACTGCTGTTCTATCTTTTTGTCCACTGTTCACCCTTGACACTCTTTCCATGTCTGTTGATCTCGATGTGACTAGAATTGATCTTGACTTTTCAAGATATATAGAGGCCGCATATGCCCTGCATCTCTTTGTTAGAATACCTAATAAAGCTGGCGGGTCGCTTTCGTCACTCTGGATGCAAAAGGCAAGGACAGATTGCCCTAACCGCAATTCACAAGCAAGGTATGGCAAGGCGTTTCCCATGAAGGAATTTGGGTGGAATACTTAGCAAGAGTCATGCCTAATTTCTTCAGAGAATCTTTATCTTGCCTAAAGATACAGATCCTCAACCTCAGAATGAACCGGCACTGAAACTCGTCGCAGGGGCCAGTTTTAACATGAGCATGTCGAAGAATATGCGCTGGCAAACTTCCACATGGATTAGATCCATGTATTTTTGGGTTGAGGGTAAGTAATAATTAAATCAGACGCCCTGGCAAAAGCGACTGAAAAGGTGAAGACGCATAATGCGGCCAGGTGCAGATTCAACTGCGCGTTCAATTGGATAGCCAGGCACCGGACCGAGTAAGTCCGGATAGAACACAAGAGCCAACAACGAGGAGAAATCGGCAGCCTTGCCATCTCAACTCAGCAACTGGCATTTCAAATCCAGCTGTCGAAATGGACTCAAGCCACTACTATTGCCTTCGCGAGCCTGCGCATGAGATACGGTTGCTCGATCTTCTTCCGGCAACTGCTTCAGGTGGCCTAAATGGCCTAGTACGACGATTTAGCATAGGCAGCGCGCCTGCATTTGTCTCTGTTTCACATGTCTGGGGAGACAAGAAAGCAGACCGGGCTATGTCTCTCGAGTCAGGCTGTGGAGTCAAAAGCCTACAGATTTCTCTCAACCTGGAATCATTTCTCGTCAACATGCTCTGCCATACGCCCGAAACCCTGCCGCAGATCTGGGAAGCCAGTGAGAGGCTGCCGATGTGGATTGATATGGTCTGCATTGACCAGCTGGACAATAGTGAGAAGGCGTTGCAGATTCCGCTCATGCGAGACATTTATTCGAAAGCGAGTTCCGTCGTCGTGTGGATTCACGAATACGACAGCTATTTACGATATGCATTCCAGTATTTGCGTCGACTCAGTACACATCGCCCGGACGACGAGATCTCATTCGATCCTATGGGCTGGGATGCGATTCGACGCCTGCTTGGTTGTGGGTGGTTTCATCGACGATGGGTGATTCAAGAATCTGTGCTCCCAAAGACCGCCATCTTTCTTTGCGGGCCGGACTCAATTTCCATGGATGATCTGTTCCGGGGCATCGACATTGCTGTCAATGCGTTGCTTGCACGGCCACGACCGATGAAAAAACTCAAGCGTGGTAACACGGGCGAAGTACGGCCTGTTAGGGTGTTGAGAGAGCTCAGGCAAGCATTGGAAACAGATCAGAGTCAATTCGGTCTTTTTTGGCTGATGGAGCACCTCCGTTTCACTCGAGCAACTTTTGCTCACGATCAGATCTATTCGTTACTGGGTGTTTGCAACCCCCGGGAGGCTGCTGCAACCTCAGTTCGATATGACCTCGAGCCCGAAGAGGTCTACAAGCGTTCAGCTATGTTACATGCAGACGTACATGGTAACTTAGAGTTCCTTGGCCTCTGTGCTCCTCAGCAACGCGACACCATCTGCTCTGGACCAGCCGGAGCCCCAGTTTTGCGTACTTTCGCAGGCCCTTCTTGGGTGCCAAACTGGCACTCGCAGAAGCTGAGACGTTGCTTGGGTCTCAGCAATATTGACCACGAGCAGGACTTTTTCAATGCCTCTGAAGCAATTCCTTTCAATCCTTCCTTGGAGGGAGAACAGCTGACAGTCTCTGGAGTCTTGATTGATAGGATCCGTTCAATCGCTGATTTTTGTCCTCGCGATAGAGCCTTCGAATTCTCGGATGCCGACTCAGACCTGTACCAGCAGTATCTTGATTTCTGGATGACCCCGGTGGATGAACCTGCACCGTATTCAGATGCCGTCAACCGGGCTGAAAGCTTTATACGAACCTTGAGTCTAGTTGGGATTTACTTGGAGCCTGTACCCTCGCTTGATGATATTCCGGCAATTTTCTACAACTGGTGCAGTGGCTCAGCTTTGTGTAAGCGGCTGGAAGCGTACGGGTTCAAGCCCAAAAGCAGTAGCACGGGACCCGAACAAAAGACATTTATCAGAATGAAGCGTCTGGTATGCTGGGATCCATTCATCACTGACAAGGGCTACATGGGCCTTGGCCGGGAGGGAGCTACTATTGGGGATGAAATTTGGCTCATCGGGGGCTGCAGTACCCCTATACTACTTTCCCCTAGCGTAGATAGCCCGCTCCGCTATGAGGTGAAAGGGGAGGTTTTCCTTGATGGGTTCATGTTCAAGGGGCAATTCGATAAAACAATCCACCGTGACTCGACAATTGAGCGAATCGTTTTGATATAGCGGACGACGGATAGCTATCTGGGTGAAACTAGAAGCTGGGCGTACTTCTAAGCCACTTCTCAAGGTCTGAAGATTGACAAGATAGCTTCTCATCTGATCCAAGTCAGGTAGCATCCTGATGCAATAGTGTATTTCTGGGAAGAAGCTGAGATGGCAGCCATAGACTGGGCATCTGATCCCTCTGGACAGACTGGTGGGGTGTATTTGGAGTTGGGATAAGGTGGCTGTGTGCCAGACTAATTCACACGACCCGAAGACAGATCATAAGTTAGTAAGGGACGAAGGTAGAGCCAACAGAAAAACTTGCCAACTTCGTCACAATCGTTGTCATCCTCGTAAACTTGCTACAGCAAAGGCGACTAAGCCTGCACTGTCTCTGGTTCTCTTTTGGGAGCCGAATACCGATTGATGGTATTGATTGTACCTTTCGGAAGACCTGCTTTGGTTCAAACAAGAAGGCCAAACCAGAGGTTGGTGAACAACTTCTTGATTTGGCTACTGAGTGCAGCGGCTGAACCGGTTCCGTATTCTTGATCGCCTGGCAAGGTTGCGATGACTATATTATGACCGTTAATATCGCCCGCAAGGAAAATATAGTCATCACCACGACTCATAGGGAATCTTCTATCATGTCGACTGTCAAGCATATGAAGAGCTGCTTGGGCTTCAATTTCCAACGGCGCGATGCTATGGTGTATAGTACAGGATCCAATTCCTTCATGTCGTGTTAGATTTTCGAGCTTATCGCAGAAGGTTGATGATGAACACTGAAGTTGTGGCTGGTAAACTTGAAAAGGGAGCTAGTCAGGCGATGGACGCTTCTGCTCCGTCTCGACACGCAGCTTTATCTGGATTTGTCTATTTGTGGCTTTGCATATAGCCAATGAGATTTTCGTTTCGTGCGGCTGAATAGGATGTAAGATTCAAGTCGGCTGAGAGTTTTGGGAGAAGACGACACGTGATTATCAGTCTGAACTGGCAACAACCTACGACCCCTCAAACTTCTAATTCTATTTCTCGGACTGGCTTAGGAACTCCAATCTGATATTCGTTCTTTAGCAATTACTTACTCTTACATCAAGAGGACGGGTCTCCTGCAGTGCATTTAAGTATAAATTCCTATCAACCAATAGGGTAATGTTGAACTGCGGTATAATGTCTAACTTGTGAGCTAGATGTGTTATTTGCAGTTGAGATCTGTGGCTGAGAGCTTATAACTACCACACAGAACTTAGTAATGTTGAATTGATGACTATACGAGCATAGTTACAGTTTCTGAACGGTCTCTAGTGCGGAAATTAAACGTAAAACATCCTTCGACATAAAGAGTTCCAGCTTCAGTTTATTTTGGCGTTCTCTATTGCCTCTTTGTTATCCGATATCGACTTATCATTGGATTTGGTGCAGCTTCTTACAAGAATGCTGACTACCTCAGGTAACTATTTCAATATTTTGGGCATATGTATCAATGTCTTGTCCATTGAACTATGAGCACAAATAAAAGACTCGTCCTCCTTTTCTTATTAGTTTCACACGGATGTCACGGCATCTAGTTTGACTAACTGTTTTATAATGCATGCGTGATCAATTATTCAGACTTGACGTTGAACTTATCGCCGACGTCGCCGCAATCAGCGCGCCGCAACAAGCCCCGCTTTTGCCGCATAACCTCTTCTCAGACTATAAAGCTTATGCTCCATCTCTTCAATTACATGTCAGTACCTCCATAACTTCATATCGGATCTCTTTAATCGACAATATGGCTGAACGAAGACCCCCTTTCCCTCCTTACACCAGGGAGACTGCACAGGCAAAAGTCAAAGCGGCTCAAGATGGATGGAACACCCAGTAAGATCCCCTCATCTCGTAAGCAAGCATTCTGACTCACACATTTCGTTCAAGAGATCCATCAAAGGTCAAGATGGCTTACACGCCTGATTCCATCTGGCGCAATCGCGATACCTTCATCAAGGGCCGTGACCAAATTGAGAGCTTTTTGACCGACAAGTGGAACCGAGAACACGAGTATAAACTGCGCAAGGAGCTCTTTGCCTTTGATAACGATAAGGTGAGCAGGATTCTCATTTTAAATTCCAGCATCACAGCTCCCTTGGACTCCCCATGTAAGATCTCATTCTGACGCTCGCAGATCGCTGTGCAGTTTTGGTATGAGTTTCGCGATGATGATGGTCAGTGGTGGCGATGCTATGGACTTGAGGATTGGACCTTTGATGAGAACGGCCTGATGAAGAAGAGACAAATGAGCGGAAACAATGTCAAGATCAGCCAGGAAGAGCGCTGGTTCAAGGACGGCGTTGATGTAAACACTGTCGACATTGGACCAGAGCACTGGTAATGGCTCTTCTGACTCTCTGGTCACAGGTCCTACAGTTCACCAGCTGAGGGATAAACTATAATAGACATCTCCAATCCATTTCTTCTTCGCTTATTATCAATAATGAATCTAGTCTAATTTCGTTCCTTGCGTAGCATGCATCACCGCTGCGATAGAACCAACTTTATTGTAGCTTGACAAGACATTCATGTATAGATAGTCCGTGATATTCCATTGAATCTATTGGCGCCCAATTACTAGAAAGGATGCCGTTTTGTTCTGGGAGGGGGTTGTTTCAGTGAGTTTGACAAGGGGCCGATGGATGAAACGTAGGATCGACCAAGGTCTTGCATAGACGATCTTGAAACACAACTAAGGGCAGGGGCATCATTCGATATTTATTCCTCATACATATATTATCCGCCTACCTCCTTCACTACTTTACCGGCAACCTCAACACCATCACCAAAAATACACAATTTCAGATCAGCAACAATGAGAAAACCAACATCGATTCAGCTGGTTCTTTTCATGGCCTCCGTAGCTACAGCAGCCGACCCTACATGCGCCGTATGACACCCATCACCTCATGATTCTCTTATACTAACAACGCGACAGATTGACTGCTTCCAAGGTCTCATCACGAACGGTCCTCCCGCGGGATGTAAAGAGGCAACGAATTATCTCTGCTTCTGCACAATGCCTATGCTGCAAGACAACTTTGTCCAATGCGCCGACAAGACTTGCGCTGATGAGAAGAATGGGGCTATGGTTTGGGCAAATGAGCTTTGCTCAAGTAAGTAGAATGGCTCACTGCCGAAGACAATACTAACGATGTTCAGAACTTGGGAAGCCTATTGATCTCGGCGGTTCTGAGGGATCTCCCAAGACTGATGAGACTACGGCTGTCAATGTTCCGACTACCAGCGCTGGTGGCGAGGTGAAACCGACCACTGAGGCTGAAAATACGAGGAACACCGTGCCAACTACCTCTACGGAGGTCAAGACAGAATCCAAGGTTGAGGAGACCTCAAGTGGCAACACTTCCGAGGTGTCTTCGGAGTCCTCAGCTGGTGAAACAACTGCAACCTCGATCAAGACCACAGTCAGCAAGCCGAAAGAAACGAACGAGTCGGGCGCGTCGGGCAGTGCAGCTGAAGCGACGGCTGATCAGCCTACCGATGACTCTGTTGTCACGATTACGGGAACTGCTGATACTGCGACTGCAACCCCGTCTCCGACCGACGATTCCAACCTTGCCAATTCTGCAGGCCCGAATTTCTATGCTGCTGTTGGTGTTGCTGCCGCATTCTGGCAATTGCTGTAAGAGTGCACGGCTTGATACAATCTCTTAGCGTTTAGAACATACTTTCAGTCCGTACATAGATGAATGGAAAACTATTGGCTTATTTGCGTTGATCGCAATCATTTCTAGAGCAATTAATCTAGAGCCGCGTTCTTGAAACATCCCATGTTTGGCGTTGAAAAGGATTTACGATACATGATATCATTGGTCAATTCAAGGATATGAGTCATCCAATCTCGTTTCATAAAAAGACCTCCAAATGGAAGGATTCCAAGCTGAAGAAACAATTGGTAGAGTTTGGACATTTGGTTTAAATTAGATGTTTGACACCAATGTTTTGAAACACATTACGGGGCGGATTTCATGCACGGCGATCATCCGTTTTTACAGATGATGGTGTTTCAGCTTGTGCTCCCCCAAATTGAACACGTGAGAATAATTTGAGGCCTTGTAATTGTAATTGTAGCGTTTCCCCGAGGTACAGGTGAATCTCTGCTTAATTGGCTGTTGAGTCAGTCAAGATTTTACCCGGCAGACAAGTCATGCATAAAGTTGTCACTGATGCTCATCCTTTCGATAGTTCGTTATATTCATCAGATAATCTCCCGCCACAGACAAGACAAACCCCGTAAACCAGCTCATTCACGTGAAACTCAAAGCTGTTCCCTACAGGCAAATTCCAGAGCAATCATTCCCTCCTTTGTTGGGATCGCACTTATCCGAAGGATCATCATAGCAGTACAGGCCCTTAGGACACTTCTTTCCCGTGAACCCTCCGCATGTGTGCGGTTTCTTGGGCGCACAGATGCCAGGCTTATCGCAAGCCATGCCGCAGTCTTCAGGAGTTCGAGGGTCATCAACACAGTGGGTACCCTTCTTGCAGGGCGGAGGAGGCTTGGCGCGAAAGCCTCCGCAGGTTTGATATTCGTTCTTGAAGTAACACATGCCTGGGCATTTGTTGAGGTCTTTGCAGTTGTCTAGAATTGGCTTGCAGGTAGTGTGTTTGGGACAAGGTGCAATCTTGTGACCGCATCCTTGGCCGGAGGATTGAGAGGCGGCAGCGAGGCCGATGGAAGCAGCGATGAGGATATGCTGAAACAACATGGTGAAGTGATGAGAAGAATGAATTTGATGATCAATCAATAGTCTTGTGGGGACGACGGCAGTTATAATTTTCTAAATAAGCTTAATCAATTCGAATCAGTCTAGCATAAGACGGATCCGTTCATTCACCCGCTTCTCTAGACCGTGATTACAGTACCACGAGGAAATGAACGCCACCTCGTATAACCATTTCAATAGTACAAGCTATGACGCAGTAACATCATCACCGCACCTGAGAAAGCCTCAGCTGAAAAGGCATGCCCAGTGGTGATCCATGCCGGAGAGATGATTTGCCAATTTTAGATACGCGGTTTCAGGGCAAGACGCCTCATTTTGGGCCGCTTTGCGCTATGATCTGCAAGGACCATTCCAGACCAGCCCATTCTTACATTGAGCTTTACTTTTTATGCAAAAGATGATGCAACTACGTAATAGATTCTCCGAGCTGGGAAGTTGATTGAATGGAGGCATAAGGTCGGTGCAAGAGTCAGCTGATGGCTCGTCGGGAAGGATACCATCTTGACACATCAGGTCAGCTTATGGGCTTGCCCAAAGAGACTACGGGGCGGTCAATAGTGCTACATGTTGGACAAGGCTTTTTATACTGCTACGAAGGTCCTGAGAATTCGAGAACGGAAAAGATGTACAAATGTTATTTGAGATCCCTCAGGACGAGCCAAGCACATACCGACCAACAAGACTGTCCAAAGATCGCCTAAGGAACCATGAACAAGTTCATCCTTTTATATCAGTAATTTATTACATAAATAGAGACCTTTCATTACCCTCTAGTACATGTTGCTAGTCTGGGCCTCCTGGGGAGTTTCAAAGTGTTTGTAAGAGCTCGGGGCCTCTTTACCAACGCATGCAATAAGAACAGGAAACAAATACAGATCAACCAAATCTGAAGATAGAAAAAATGAGGTTAGTATGTGTATATTGCAAGAATCATCTGTGTTAAGTCCTCATGCTTGTTGCCTAAAGTATAGGAGGGAAATAAGGTTTTGCCAATGCGTTGGCTCACTGCATCTCGCTGAGATATGATAAGCTTTGTCAGATACCCCAAAACATAGGAGACCAGCCAGTAGGAACAGCTTCAGTGCCATTAGACTCGTCGTCTCCAAAGAAGTCCCACTTTTGCCAACTAATGTCTCTTGGTTCCAGAAGTTTTGTGGCGCGGGCATTGGCCAGTCTGTGCATTTGCTTTCCTAGCTCGAGCACTTCCGTTATGCTGGACGCCTACTGATAGGCTGCCTCCACGCTGCTATGGAGCTTGGAGATCTTTGAGATCATGGGAGCTTTTTTGGGGGTTGTCAATAGCCGGGCTTGGGTCGGCATTAACGTGAATGCGATTTTCCTTTGCCTTGTCACTCAGATACAGATTAGGGACATAGGCAGTGTAAAAGTGCTACTCAAGAAGTACCAGGGGTCGAGGGGCTTTCTTTTGCCGAATGTCACTGATTTCACCTGCAGGTTTTGTTCGAGAAGATGGTCTGGTGCGTCGAGGAAGTGGAGGAGCGGCAGCAGAAACAGTGTTCAACTTCAAAGTCGAGCACTTTGAAATTGAACCACTCCCCAGCGTTTCGGTCACTGGCGAGTCTCCAGGATCTCTCGCCCGCCCGACGCCTTAGCAATAGCACCAAATTTAGCCCTCTTCCGCTTCGTCGCCGTGATTCGTTGTGCTTCTCCTGAAGAAGATTGCAGTATCGCGCGAGACGGTGGATGACGAGTTCGTTGAACCTTGGTGTCCAATTTGAGCTGTTCTGAGGGTTTTCATGGGGGTGTTCTTTTTTCTCGTGGAGATCTTTGAGCCTGTGCCGCGAATTTCGGGTTGGGAATGTGCAGTTCGTTCGCTGTCGTGTTTGGGGTAGTATACGCAGACTGGGAGATCTTGGTAGGCCGCTCATCGTTTCGTAGCGATAACGGCGATGGGTCTTACGATAACTTTCGTGTTCTTGAAATGGTGGAGTTTGCTAAGGAGAACTGGAATTCGATCATGGCCGAGACGCCAGAGAATTACAGTAGCTCTTGGCTCCCCAGGCTCTTTCCCAGGCCCTCTTCACTGTCCTCCCTGTCAACACCAGACCATCCACCCAGACAACGCCTCTTTTCTGTATAGATATCTACGAGTCAAACCTCAAAGAGCACATAAGTATCCTCAGTCTACGTATCTCTGTCCCTTTGTCCAAACAAGTAATAGTATAAACCAGTGTTGGTGGAGGTTTGTCGGGCGAGGAAATTGGAGTTGTAGAAATGGGGGGGTTTTCGGGGAAAATGTTGAGTGGAAGATGGAACTCAAGGAGGAGCATCTGTTGGCAGTGAAGTCCCTTGGCGGTGTGTCATGCTGCAAGGGAGTCAACGACCTGCTAGGCATGATAGGTAGTCTTTCGAACCTAGTCGTGAGGATCCGACCCGAGTATTATCTCATATGGCTCGGGCTTGTTTAATGCTTCTCTTTGTACCATCTCGGCAATATGGTTGTGTAAGCCTGCCGACAGTATATTATTGTCAATGTCTGTCTGCCCAGTGACCAAGGGGGTGATCGTCTCCCTTCTGAAGCTGGTGAGAAGGTGCAATAGATATATAAGGGCTGGAAGCTACAAGCCTAATGTCTGCCGACGCTTCACCATGCGATCCGTGGCCGAGGGGCCACGGTTAACATGTCTTTTTTGCAGTTACTCTCATGTTTGAAAATTGTACTCTGTGGCATTTTCGGGCTTTTCAAAGACTTAAAATTCTTTCTTATGTGTTATAGTTCTGGTTAAACGGTAAGGTCTTTGTCTGGCGACGCTTCACCATGCTAGCCGTGGCCTAATGGTCACGGTGAACGTGTGTCTTTTTTTTTCCTTGAGTCTGAAGATGAAACTCTGTTTTATCGTTCTTCAGTTCGATAACCATGCTGTCGCTCCGCTATTCATGGGGTAGTTGATTCAGCTATAGGCCGAGTGATCTAGTAAAGGGTTGTCTGGCGACGCTTCACCATGCATTGCTGTGGCCTAGCGGTCACAGCGCATGATTTTTTATTCTTTTTTACTTTTCTGTCTTCCACCTTCAGATAAGCTCTATCTTCAACCGCTTTGTTCGAATCCCGATCACTTCTCTTTCCTCCATTCTTTCTTCATGCCCTGAGTTGCCGAAGACGCATTTCTGTCCCGCATTTAAAAGGAGTACTGATGGTCTTGTACTGAGGTAGGTACCTTAGATTAGTAACAAGCGATCCTTTTGCTTGACCAAACAGTCAACATGTTTTACTGGAATCTCGATCCTCTTCATATTTCAATCTCATATCGCCATATTTCACGAAGAATCTCTGTTCATAAGTGGAGGCATGAAGTTGGAGTGGTGCCCACTAGAGCCGTCTTCAGTCCGCGCTTGGCGATCTCCCCACGGCCTGGGTCACGTGAAGCCCGAAGATATCCAGCGCACCATTTTTCTTCTACCACATCTGAACTCACTCCTCTTTTATTTTCTCAACTTACCATCTGACAAAACTCGCTCAGCTTTTTATTGCGCGTAATGAGCTGTACTGTGTAGCTGGTCCTGTAAGCCACATGTGGCTCATCAACAGCGCCCCTCTCGTCCCATCCTGTGCTGTCGCTCCTTCTCCCAGCTTTCAACACAGGAAGGAGCAAATACCACAACGAAGCAAAGCGCGCTCAACCACCTTCCCCAACATACGATCTTCCATACCTTTATAACCCAACAATACAGTCATTGTTTTCAACAAGTACCGAAGCGGTGGCTGGGTGGTTAAAGCATGTTGAAGTGCGCCAGACGTGAATCCAAGGTCCGCCGGTTCGACTCCGGCTCGCTCTGCTTGCGTGGGAGATGCAGGCTCGGTAATTGTCCCCTGAGACCACTCGGGGGTAAAACCCGTTTGTTCTGCGTTCGGGGGGGATTAGTAGGCATGCCCAGTGCTTTGCGAACCTTTTTTTGCTGTAGATGGCTTCAAAAAGGGGTGCAGTCACAAGCACAGACTCTCCCTTTTCTGATCTTATGTAATTGACTAACGTGATGAGAAATGGTTTGAGACATTGTCAATCTAGTTTCGGAGCCTCTGATTGCCAAGTTGCGTTGTCGTGGCTCTGTTCTTTGACTCGGTCCCCAACACCCCTTAACCTGGGCGAGGTGGTTGACGAGACAAGCCAAATGTCAAGGAGAACACATGCTTCACCAGCGCTTCGAAATTTCGAAATTTCTTTTCAAATCCTTCTTGGGAAGTCAATGTCGGTCATAGACGCGTTGGATAAAACACGAACCCATCGTTGATCGAGTTGAGATCGATACAAGTTTCGCCCTTGGAACTACGGCCTACCAGCTTGGAACTCGTCATGCTACCAGCGAATGACTTTCATACTGACACTTCAGGTTACAAGTAATACTCCTAGCTTCATATTGTCAGAATCTGTGATGATCTCAGGTGGTCCTAAAGCCCCTTGCATTTTTTTCTGTCTTGTATCAGCGTGCTTGGTACAAATCCTTCGGACAGCTCATGAAGTCCATGATATCTCAGTAGTGCAACTCGTCCAATGTAGAGGAAGTGCACAAACTGCCAGCTACTTGGCCACCAAGTGTATCGCAACAGCAGATTTGAACGAGGCAGTTCGTCACAACTAATGTTCACTTTGCAGAATCACGAGACAGGGAACGCAAAGACTCATAGAAATCTTTATCCATCGAATATTACGACGTAAGTTTCAATATAAGCATCACCAATTACATAAGGAAAATACTTAGAATTCATTTACTATAATATTTCCGTACCTATAACGTGTTTGTCACTAGACCGTGACGCATGATTCTGGCATCTCAATCAAGGCTATGAAAAAACACATGCATCCCTAGACTTACATTGGAGAGGTGGGAGTGTTAATAAATAAAACAAAGATAATAGCACCATAAACATGAGAACCAAAAGAATTACATAGTCAGCTATGCAAAAATAAACTAAACTAGACTATGGAATCATCGCGCCTATGTAAGCACAACCCCAACCTCCTCATCACCATCCCCACCTTCAAACGCGCCAAAGCCAATCCCTTTGTAAATAAATACGTCCAGACCAACCAGAACGAACGCGAATCCGACCATCTGGTTCGATAGTTCCATTTTTGCACATCAATGACGTCTGTGGTGTCAGTCAGCACTAGAACACACGGCTCTAATTAACTTTCGGTAGTCAGCACGTTGCAGCCTCATTGAGGGGAACATAACATCTCATCATGCCCTTTGCTTCTCAGACCAAATCTTTTATGCTCAATTGCTTACGATGGCGTTTTTAAAGTCTCTTGTCCTTTTTGGACTGTTGGAGTTCATAAACGCTGCGGCGACGAAATCTTCAGCCCTGAAGATAAGCTGGGAAGAATGTCCGTCTTTAATTCCACCTGGTGTTGATTGTGGAAAGATCAATGTCCCTCTCGCATATCAAAGCGGGAATTCTACCTCTGCCAAAGGAGACGATACAGTTGAGCTGGTTTTCACGCGCTTGAATCACACAGGCAAAGGCGAGAAACACGGCGTTCTGTTCTTCAACACCGGCGGACCTGGTGCATCTGGAGCTATTACCGTTGCTGGGTCACCATACGTCTCGGCGATTTCTTTCTCAGATGAACTTCGAGATTCATACGATATCATCGGACTTGATCCCCGTGGTGTTGGTGTGAGCAGTCCTGTTCAGTGCGATCCCAAGGTCTTCAACAAGAGGGTCAAGACTTTCGTTACTACGGATGAGGAATACGATGCGTTGTTCAACTACAGTCGAAGTGTTGGTGAGAGTTGTGCCAAGCTCACTGGTCCTCTTATTAACCATCTTGACTCCGTCCATGTCGCAAAGGACCATGAGGTTGTACGCAAAGCTCTTGGTGTTGAGAAATTCAACTACCTTGGTCTTTCATACGGCACATTACTTGGTGCCACATATGCATCTTTATTCCCAAAGTCCGTGGGCCGCATGGCTCTCGACGCAAACGTGGATCACTCCCAGTCCGAGATAGCAACCCTCCTCGCAGAAGCAACCGCCTATGAGACTGTTCTCGATCAATTCTTCAAATGGTGCGATCACAATTCAACATGCGCTCTCCACGGGAAGAATGCCAGCCGTGTCTGGGACGAAACTCTCGCTCGCGCTGATTCCAAAGCTATTCCAGCACCAGGCTGCAACGAAACATGTCGCTCCGACGTAACAGGTGAAGAGATTCGATACAATGCGCAAGAGTTTCTTACCTTTGTTGATCTGGACTTTGGCTCTGGATCTACGTGGGGTGCTCTTGGAGATGCTATTCTTCAAGCTAGCAAGGGTAACGCCACTGCGCTGTCGACTTCACTGCCTAACGGTAAAGTCGTGAATGACCCTAGTGGTTCTCCGTATAGTTACCTTGCTATCGGGTGTCAAGATTGGTTGCACAAGTCCAAGACTTCAGTGGACCTGCGTCAAAAGCTCATCAACGCTGTGACGTTTGCTCCTAGAACAAGGGGTGTCACACAGACGTATTACTATGAGAGTACATGTATCGGTTGGCCTGCACCGTTGACTAATCCGCAAGGACCTTTGGCCGATGGTATCAAGGATGCTCCTACTATTCTGATTGCAGCTTCGGTGTATGATCCTGAGACGAGTGTTACCTGGGCTGAAGGGGTTAGGGAGCAGTTGACGCGTCGAGTGAGTATTACGAGGAATGGAGCTGGACATACGAGTCACTATCTTGGAGGCGATACTAGCAAGGCTATGGATCGGTATTTGGCTACTGGAAAGCTGCCCAGGGATGGTACTGTCTACAAGACTTGAGTTCTAGGTATGGTTATGATCTTGATTATGTCTAACAGAGGATAATAATAATGACGGAATTGGGGTGATCGAGTGTATTTAATGCTGCCATGTCTCTTCAAGATAATACTTCTACATGTCTTCCATCATATCTGAATGCATGCGGCAACTATATGACAACTGAGATCAATATCGAGTCCCGCCTATGCTATTGTGGATTCAGACAAGACGCAAGTGCCTCTACTCGAGCCTGTTGCTATTAATAGCCTCGAAGACTGCATCTCTCTGGGACGTTTGTCGTTAGTCAAACTGCTCTTAGATAGACGGGGCTAACCTGGGAGCACCCTCCCTGTCATCAGATCGTCAGTCTAGCTCCTTAGTTCAGCCCTACAGACTGATGTCATCCTTCATGCAGCCCTACAATGAGCTCAAGAACGTCCATCACAGCAAACGTTTGACTTCATCGCCCCCATCATGTCCTTCGACGGAACCAGCGAAGCACCGAGCCGAGGTTCGTAGCACAACGAAAATCCTTCGCAATCTCTTCAGTTCCAATCTCCGAACGCATTTCAAAGCACGTATCACAGTTCTTTGTAATGAAACCAGAAAATCTCAATCTGTGTAACAAAGGATCCAACACTCCGGCCTCGGTATCCCACCAACTCCGAGAAAAGCGGGTTCCAACTTTCCGCCGGCGCCGATCTGATTACGTGAGCAGCTGAAGTGATCGTACAACAAGCACATAGCTTCACTTATAAATCGAGAGGGTTGCCCAAACCATTCCCTATACAGCCCTCCAAACATCATCTTACACACCATCAATATGACAAAGTTCAAAGTTACAGTGACTTCCGACACCGTCTGCCCTTGGTGCTATGTCGGTCGCAGACAGCTCCAGGCTGCGCAGCGCCTTTGGGAGCAGAAGTACCCCGACTCAAACGACACTTTCGACATCAGCTACAAGCCTTTCCAGCTAGCGCCTGATTGGGCCCGAGGTCCTGCGTCGAGCATCTCCAAGGAAAAGTTCTATCTCGAGAAATTTGGAAGAGACCGTGTGGTCAAGATGCAACAGCATTTGAAGGGCGTTGGAGAATCGTTGGGAATCGACTTCAAGTTCGGCGGACAGACTGGAAACTCGAGAGATTCGCATCGACTGGTCCAGCTGGCCAAGAAGCATGGGCAGGATTCCGAGAGCAAGGCGCTTGATGGTCTCTTCGCTGCGTATTTCGAGAAGAACGACGACATTACCAGCTACGACACATTAAGAAGCGTGGCTGTTGAGGCGGGAATCCCGGAGGATGAGTTCCAGAAGGCCATTGTCGAGAGCGACGAGGGTGGTCCAGAGGTTGACAAGCTTGCGGGCGAGGCGCGATACAGTGGTGTCAATGGTGTGCCTGATTTTGTTCTTCAAGACCGATTCCGACTCCATGGTGCCAACGATCCGTCGACATTTGTGAGCGTTTGGGAGAAGATCAAGGCGGCGGAACTGTAATCGAACTAATCGTTAGGAGTGATCAGATCAATCGCTTAGGGTGGTCAGGTTGAAACAAGACTTCTGTGCGCTTCTCGAGGACATCGTTCCAGAGGTATTGACCTTGAAAGCCTGGGACATAGAATAGTAATCCAATTTCCTGACTCGTCCACCAACTTGCTCTATCCATGTTGCCTGAGCCCAGTACTAGGTACTCGTCGTCCACGAGAGTCATCTTGAAGTGGCTCACGACCGGTTCATCTTCCTGATCGCGTCTGGCGTCGAGTTGCTTGTAGTAAAAGATCTCCAGCTTGCCGAGCACAGGCGATTGCGCTTCGGGATCCGATGATCGTGGCTGAATGGCGAGAGCATTGTATCTCTGGATAAACTTGCGCAAACACCAGGACGTTGTTGTGCCAGCCGTGACTAGCTGCTCGATAAGCATCATACCCTTGCTGGTTCTGATCTGAACATCGACACCACGGGCGAGCGCATCCAACAGACTCTCGACGACAGGCCAGGAAGTGACATTAGGAGTGAGAATGGTGATCCGTCGCTGTGCGTTGTTGAACAGTGTAAGAAGCGCTGCGTTCAGAGGCGTCATTGGCGGATCTGTCTGCGACAGAAATGGGAAGAAGGAAAACCGAGGGTTCCGATGATGCGGCGAAGGGAGAAAGATGGTCGGGACAGAGCCATTAGCAGGGAAGTCGATGGACTGCGTTGCCGACGCTTCACTGTTAGCTTGTAGTTGATTTGGCGCTTTTTTATCAATTTGCGCATCTTCTTGAGAATCATGTCGTTGTTGAGGTTCATTATTGTGACCCCAAACACGATCATAAAAGGCCAATAGACGGTCGACAATGGCACCCTCGACCTCGACACAACCTTCGAACCATCTCTCCCAGCTGACGTTACAACTAGGAACCCAGGCCCTCTTTCCATCGACAATCACAAACTTGGGATGCATAACGCTTAGTGGTGTGAAGAAGATGCTCTTGACGGTAAGGTCGATATTGGCATTTTGTAGCAATTGTTGATCCGGAAGGCCTAGCTTGGGCCATTTCGATGGCTCGTAGATGTAGCCCTCTCGGGACGCAGGATGAAATAGTTTTTGGAACAGTCCAAATGATGAGAAGCCAATTGTAATCCGTAGAGGATCTTTGGCTTTGGTTTCAATACGCGCCGTCGCAAGCTTCTCGAATGTGTCGCGGATAGCGTCAAGCGAAGGTGAAGCAGCCCAGTAGCAGGTGATCAGTTGAACCGAATGTTTGGCGCTCAGTATTGCCGGCAGAAGGGCGCGCGTGTATATAGAGTGGCCTGTTCCAACGCATAATGTCTTGGGTGAGCTGGTGGTGATGAGAGAGTCGATATTATTGACGTAGTAACTTGGAAAGTCATCTTGTTGCTCGTCGCGTCGCGATCGGAGGAGCTCTTTCCATGGACGGACAAACGATTGGGGGAACTCTGTCGCTTCCGTCATCTTGACTATTTCTATTGAGAGATTTTAATTATTAGATTGTATTAGAGGTTGAGTCACAAACTAGAAGAAGTGAAGGTGAGATGAGAGGGTTAGCGGCGCAGCTGATGACGCGGAGAGCTTAGGCGATACGAAGCAATCCACTTTATACAAGGTTATAGAATCCGGGGGAAATAGGCAGTAGAACTTGATTGAAAGGTATAGCTTTGATTGAAAGGTTATTAACGATACAGCCAACGTATGTGTAATACTCAAATGGCTCAAAGTTGAGGCGCTGTTCCGCAACTTTCAGTGGGTTCGTTCACCGGTTCACCAACGGGATAGCGGATCAATCAATGCGCAGCGAACTCATGGACCAGCAACGCCGAACGGCGCAGTAGGGATGAAATCAATAAGGATAAACAGGATACATCATTAAACAAACGACGCTCTATCTCATGTCCTAATTGATGCTCATCCCAATGAACCGCGGCGTTAGTAATCTCCACAACTCGCTCACCGCCTTCAAGCTCCGCGGCAGAATCCCCCACCACGGCACCTCCTATCTTCCCATGGCGCTCTAATTGACTTTCCATCAACCAACCCAAACACCCTCAAATCGCGACAATGTTGTCAGGCGTTCTGGTCTTCAATCAAAAGGGCGAGAACCTTATCTTCCGCGCCTTCCGAAACGACTGTCGTCCTCGCCTCGCAGACGTCTTTCGCATCCAGGTCATCTCCAACGCTCAAGTTCGATCGCCAATCCTCACCCTCGGAAGCACAACCTTTAGTCATGTCAAGCATGAGAATATCTACCTGGTCGCTATCACAAAGAGCAATGCCAATGCTGCTCTTGTGTTTGAGTTTCTCTACAGGCTGATTCAGCTGGGCAAGGGTTACTTTGGCAAGTTTGATGAGGAGGCTGTCAAGAACAACTTTGTCTTGGTATACGAGCTCCTAGACGGTATGTTCTGCTACAATCACTGTACGGCGGCGCTGACATTCTTCAGAAATTATCGACTTTGGATACCCTCAAAATACAGAAACCGACACCCTCAAGATGTACATCACCACCGAAGGCGTCAAGTCCGAGGCCCGCTCCGAAAACACTTCCAAGATCACGATGCAAGCAACCGGAGCGCTCTCCTGGCGCAAGGCAGACGTAAAGTACCGTAAGAATGAAGCTTTCGTCGACGTGATCGAGGACGTCAACCTGCTCATGTCCGCTACCGGCGCTGTCCTGCGCGCAGACGTTACGGGCCAGATTATTATGCGCGCTTACCTTTCCGGCACGCCCGAGTGCAAATTCGGCCTTAACGATCGTCTACTTCTCGACAATGATGGCTTGCTGAGCCTCCCGAGCGGAAATAAGATGGGTACAAAGGCGACAAAGGCAGCGGCTGGTAGTGTCACTCTTGAAGATTGTCAATTCCACCAGTGCGTTAAGCTTGGTAAATTCGACGCCGACCGTATCATCAGCTTCGTTCCTCCCGATGGTGAATTCGAGCTTATGCGATACCGCGCAACTGAGAACGTCAACCTTCCCTTCAAAGTACACGCCATCGTCAACGAAGTCGGTCGATCAAAGGTGGAATACAGTATCGGTGTGAAGGCCAACTTCGGCTCCAAGCTCTTTGCCACAAACGTCGTCGTCAAGATCCCCACGCCTCTGAACACCGCAAAGATCACCGAACGCTGCACACAGGGCAAAGCCAAGTACGAGCCTAGTGAGAACAACATCGTGTGGAAGATTGGTCGCTTCACTGGTCAGAGCGAGTACGTCCTCAGCGCCGAGGCTATTCTGACAAGCATGACGAACCAGCGGGCGTGGAGTCGTCCACCGCTGAGCATGAACTTTAGCTTGCTCATGTTTACGAGTTCAGGACTGTTGGTGCGCTATCTTAAGGTATTTGAGAAGAGTAATTATTCGAGCGTCAAGTGGGTGCGGTACATGACGAGAGCAGGATCATACGAAATAAGGTGAGTACTCCCATTCTGATTGACAAACACAGCTAACAGGACAGATTTTAAATGCATATAAGCGGTAGAACATGTACGGCGTTATGGTATATCCCGGCAAAAGTCGAGCGGGCGGTTTCTTTAGTATCAAACCATTATCCAATTTCTGTCCCTTCGTGATCACTCATCCTCAACCACCAAGACTCTGACACCTTGAAACTTTCCTCTATCTGCGCCTTCTTGTTGGCTCTTGATTGCAGCATCGATCAAGCATGCGAAAATGTACGATGGATGTTCCTCCTCCCATCCCAGTGCTGAGAGATTCCGTGCTTCGACATAGCGTCTCGAGACTGCGTGCACGATATCCCCGGGTCTCTCCTGATCATCCGTATTCTTCGTTCGCAGACCTTTCCAAAGAGCATCGGGCGTTCGAATCTCGCCCATCTTGACGTTTTGTCTACCACATTGTTTGCACCTCCCCGTGCAGTCATCCACGAGATACAACACCTCGAGACCCTTCTGGATCGTACAAGCGAAGAATGCAACCTCTTCATGCCCTAGCTCGCCATACAACCCTGTCGCCCACGTTTCGGAAACGTCAATTGCGACCTTTTTCGCATTCTGTAATGCCGATGCTATTTCCGGTGACCATTGGTTCTCGAGGATGTCTTTGATCGGCGGTGGTACGAGGAGCGTTTCGGCAGCTAGGTCGTTGTGGTCGGATGGCTCCTCTCGGAAGCGCAGCATGAGAACGTCGGATGCAGGGATGGAGACCTTTTGGGCTCTGCCCGAAAGATGGATCTCATTCATCTCCTGTCTTGCCTCTGTCTCTCTGACGGTTTGTTCGGCAAGACGACTGATCAACCTTGATGTTGCTGTTGCGTGATATACGCTTGGGTCGAATGCTGCTTTTGACCTGACATTCTCGAGACGGTCGAGAAATACCATCTTTTTGTAATTGTTCAACTTGGCTTCTCCTGCCTTATCCTTCCTCTGTGTATCGAACGCTCTTTCAGCACGTTCATCGCCTTTCCATGATGGAAAGCAAACATCGAAGATGTGCATCGCTGGTCCGGGATGCGTGTAAGTCTGCCATATCTTCATCTGCAGCTCCAGCGGCAGATTGCCAAAGTGTTTGAAGGCCATTTTGATGTACAGTGATGAACAACTGGCGGAGAGCAACGGTCTGGTTAATCTGATATAGAAACGTCTCGTTCTATTTGTATAGCTGGTATTCTGACCACCCGCCACGATATATCACGTCAGCAGTCTCAGCGCTAACAGAGTAAATGTTCTGAATGGTTGGAGTCATATTAAGGCTGATCTGAGATTTTGAGTCTGGACAAATGAATTTTGGAAATGCAAATAGTGAGCGAAAATTATTACGTGTGTCGAGGATATTTGTGTTTAGCCCCTACAGGCTGAGGCTATGAGATCTTGGTTCGTGGTCAGCAACTTCGATCTCATCAGCGCTTAGTATGAAGTGTTTTCGGCGACGTCTAGTAAAATGTTTCCCATCTTGGTTACTTGGCTGTTATGATGCATCGTGGTGTTGTCATGGACTGGCTTGTGGGAAATGCCCTAACGGTCCCGGCACTCGTCACTCAAGTCTCGAGCGATCCAGCTTTGGATTGAATCTTCCTAAGACTGAGTATCTCCTCGTTCTTCGTTCCCTGAACACGTTTCAGATCAACTGGCCATGCCTGTGACGATACGGAGGTGTAGTAGAGTACAACACTTGCGATCTGCAAGCAATGTGTCTGCAAAGAGCCCATCACCCAAGTCTCTTATATCCGCCCGTACCGTTATCAAACCTTGATAGACTTTTCTTACTGCTTCCAATGGTGCCACCTGGTCTTGTTGTTTCATTGAGCCCCATCCCCTCACCCTTCTCATACTTTGCCATGTGCTTATGTCAAAGGACGATACCCTTGACTATAGCTCCAGGTGACACAAGACAGGTGTTTCGTGGGCTTCGTAGAGTTCAAAGATATTGGTGAGGTCTTTTGAGGTCTTGCGACCAAGGATGGGGTGCGTAGTAGTAGCCCCTCGGCCGCGGCGAGGGTTTAATTCATTGTCGCTAGCTGCCTATCCCTGAGCTGTCGAGATGCACTGGTATGTATGATCAGGAGCGTCAGCAACGGTCTGATAGCCCCCTTTGGTATATCTCAAATAACTCGAATTCTGTGTAGTGATGGCTGTCGCCATGCGTAGAGCAGATGAGCTCTCGGGGATTACTTCTGCAACTTGCCAGGTAAATCACTTCCGAAATAGTCCTCAGACCATGACTTTGAGCGCTGAATATGCAAGCACACTTACCTGCGTCTTTTCAGTTGTCAACACCATGAGATAAGCTGGTCTCTGTCAGTGTCGCTCGCCGTCTCGAACGACTCCCGATTCATTGACAAGGTCCATGAGTCTCCGAGGGACACAGAGGACGTTGGTACGGATAGCGGCACTTCTTACTCCTCGGAACGGCAGTCACAGAATATTTCCTCCGTCTTAAAGGCCATGCTTCGCTTGGACGTCCTCGGGGAGCCGGAGGTGGACTCCGGTGGCTCCGGTGGGAGGGTACCGCGAAGCGTCGGTCGTCGTAGCAAAGAGGATAATGAGTATCCTTGTATAGTGGATAAATATCGCTTGCGGCGCTGTTGAGGAGGTATAGCTCACTGAACTATGAGCTTGTGTGTGACGATATGGTGTTGAGACAACGTGGTCGGAGGAACTCAGCCATTGGCAAACATCAGACCATTCCTCGGAACCTCGAGTATCCTCAAATAACTAATCATAGTCCCCTAATCCTCTGGATAGCGTGGTTATTGTTCTAGAATTGCGTTTGTGTATCGTAGCCATGAGGCTGGATGTGATACAGACGGTAGCAATATTCAGCCTCAGCAACTAGCTCGGCGCCCTCAACGCAACTCGCTCAGAAGTAATATCCACTGATCACCGATGATATCTTTATACCTTCCTGTTTTATTTATTGCGTGATCGACCTGTAGCCATTCACATAGACCTCATAGTTAGGAACCCAGTTCTGAACGCCGTTCTAGACCAACACTTGCCTAGGCAAACGTCATAACTCTTCCAACTCCATTTTTTATATTCTCCGACGGGTGTTTAGTCTCTCATGCCTCGATATATAAGCGCTGACTAGTAGCCCATCTATCGATATCCGACAAAACAGTTCCCCACCCCGAAGCAATATATCTCCAGCTGCGGGATAATAGCCCCCAGACAAGACCCTGACCACCCTATCTCGGGATTCAATTTACTTGATTGGCCCTGTCTTCGGCTATAAACCCACGCTGATCCAAAAATTCCCTTGCCTAACATGGTCAGGGCAACACAACCACGAGAAAGCCATGTGTTTAGTGAGACCTGAGTAAGCCCCCCAGAACATCTGGGTCTGCTAGCTCCCCCCCCCCCAAAGCTAGAAAGCACTTTGGTCTACAAGTTTAATAGATCTTGTTTTTCCGCGGCATATAGTTACATCGGCTGTTACTATTCACCGCCAAGAAACATACCACTGTTGAATAATAATAAAAAGTTGAAGGAGTAATTGCTCCATGTAGCCAGGAAATGTCAAACACCACGAGGTTACCGTGTGAAACTAACCAAGTTAGTGGTCGTGTCACTCTTGGGCATCAATGGGGTTATTCCTGATAAAGTTGATCACTCCTATTTGCGGAAAACCTCGCGTCTAACTTTCAACGCCGAACAACTGGGCCATTAGTCTGGACCTCACTTACAGCCTCTTGAATTAGGATTCGTCGCACCATTACTGTTTAAGCAATGTTCCACCGTTCACGGAAGGCATTCGTTTTGGTCTAATTGGTCTGTTGGTCAGTGCTGAAAAAAGTGTCATGCCTCCTTCAGCCCTATGGGTTGGTATTGTATAAGCGACGGTCGGGACCCTGCAGTTGGCCTGGCTCGTGATACGATTGAGGAAAACATAAAGAGGCCCTGTTGCCTCTGTTTGAGTTTGTCTAGGGGTCGAGTGTTATTAGACATAAAGTGGTTCATCAGTTCAGTTTCCACATGTTGATAGCAGTCCTTGGCCGTATTTCTTTTATATAAGACTTCATCTTCTTCAATGGTTGACTTTCTGTTACGTTCTTCTATTATTGCTTATCTGATGGAAATATTACTGGTCACATCGATCACGCATACATCTCGCCTAAGCCTGCATATCCTTTCTGTCTTGACCAATAACGACCTACTTACACTGCGATATCATTCACCAGCACCTCGCTCCAAGTCCAGCCTGATCCTACTCTACAAATCACGTCACCTTGCTTCTTCCGGCAACACTCTCGTCTCCCGATCACGCAGCCAGATCTCTTCTACTCGATCGTATTCCAGCTGAAGCACCCTCCCGAGACATACATCTGTACCACAGCAATGTGTATCGCCCACTACCTCCACTACCACCATGTCCCCCCTTGTTACCGCCCAACAGGCCTGAACTACTACTACTCGTATTGTGCAGCTGCTTACTACGAGCCCGTCACCAGCCAGCCCCTCGCGCCGTGTGGCAGCGTCTCGACCAGTTCTCCCGGCGGAGACCTCAACGACCCATGTACCATGAGTCAGTGTCTGATTGATCCGGGCTGTCGCTCTGGGGCATGTCGACTCGCTGATCTTAACGGGCAGTGGAAGTGTTGCATGTGCGGGAGGCGAGAGAACTTGAGCTACCAGTGCTTCAATGCTCGATCTGCAGATGTAAGGATGTACTGCACGCATCAGGTTTGCGAGAACTGCACAGAGGACAAGACTTGAAGAGGCAAGACCTTGAGGCCGAAGAATATCGGCCTCCTCATGGGATTTGAGTTGCAGCTGATGTCTCGGCTGCATATAGTCCGACGCTGTGGACGTCTGCAGGTGCAAGCCAAGCAGCCACATGTGCGAATTCATGCATGCTACACCTCATGGCGTCCCCATTCCGGCAGGTCTATTATTATCGCTTTTATTGTTGTTTTGTTTGCTGACTACATGCAGATTTGATCGTCATGTTGCCAATCTTGGTGATTCACGAGAGAGGCATCGACGAGCTTCTGCGGAAGAGAAGATCATGGGATCAAGGATGGTCGAGTAACACTTTAGACACGAGTATGAATAACCGACTGAGGTTTCACAGTACGGTACATTCCGAGGTTGCGTTGTCATGACTGAAGAGACACTTTCTCCTCTTACGATATATCACAAAATCACGGTGATGGTGGAATCATATTCGTCAGCTATACTACAACCCAAGCCAATTTGCCATACTTCCGAGCTCCTAACTCCGCCCGCCTGGCACCGATACTCATGAGTTCCTCGAGATTTTGAAGCCATGTCCACCCTCGGGTTCTATCGCGGTTGGAGTTGCGCTGATGGTATCTTGATGAAGGGTAAGGAGAGCCGGTTGAGAATAGATCGGAAAGCTGAAGATATTGGGATACATAAAACCCATATCTCTTGAGTTTCCTGCGAGGTGGATTAGTCGCCATCACAACAAAGCAATGTCAACAGCCATATGTCGAAATCGAAATCTCGTACAGAAACTCAAACATCATGTGCCATCGAATCACTTTCCGTCTCGCATGCGAGCATGTCTCAACACACATAAGTTACTGTCCAGTCGGTCTCTCTCACCGCCGCCCCTGCAGCAACACGACCAAGCAGACCATCCCATACCCCCCGCCGTCGGGCTACACGCTGCCCAAGTGTCCACTCGCGGACTGTCCCTTTGAGGCCAAGAATCAGGCCTGGGACTGCTGCTGGTGCGGAAAGACGTGGAATGTTGGTGGGCGGTGCAGTTGTGTTATGATTGGGGAGGGGGGCACGTATCGGTGCGAGCATATCTGCTGCAAGTCGTGTATTGCGTCTAGAGATTATTTCTCCTAACATGGTATGCGATGCGAGGAGGAGATACCCTTGGATCGTGAATCATGAGTTGCTGTGTCATTCTTGGAGGAGGTCGTTGGAGATAGCTGTCAACACTTTACCACTCTCATATCTCCGCCCAAGTGAGACTTTCTGTCATGTCCACGTCACGATGTCCTCAACGATCCCTTCGGCTTCCATTCTCAGTCAACAGGCATTATCCCAGTCAATTAGTTCATATCGGCATCAACTCGGAGACTTGCCTCGTGACCATTGGCTCCTCGTCAAGTCCTCCCGAGGCTGACATGTTCTGTTTCACCAGATCACGTCTGCCTGCATTAGACCACCAGGGGTCTAAATCGAGATGTGAACAAGGACGGATGGGATGCTTCGATCGCGCTGGGCTGGTAGAAACACAAGATCCTGTGCCTTTTTATGGGTTGTAGGTGTGAATGTGATCCCTCGTCGAATGAGTACTAGGTGCCAAGGTCTCCCAGCCAAACCAGCTCCATCTATTACCAATAGATATCTGGTACTCTTGGATATCGTGCTCTTACACCAATACCGTCGTCACTCTCATCCACACCAGATCAGTAATCGTAAAACTAGAGTACCGGGTTCATCACATCTCATCACCACCGATCTCACAATCTCAATGTTGTGCCACCACACTACCCCCCTCTACGACCGCCTCACTCCCAGGCATCTCATCTGTGGCGTCCTATAACTGACCTCCAGCCCCGTTACACAGGACCCATCAGATCACACCCCGAGACATTGAGCCATGAAATTTTTCATGTCTCTGCCTCATCGGAGACTTGATCATGAATGCAACGCACACTCCCGATGATGCAGCACTCGAGGACACGATCGATGGGCTGCGCTCCTGCAGACGCCTCAACCCAGAGCGTGCAAATTGTATGGACGAATTCCAAATGTGCAGTCTTTTGGTCTCTGAGTATGAGAATTGCTTCGCTGATGGGGAGAAACTAGGCCTGCGGTTCGAAAGAGGTCGATCTGTCTAGTCAGTTGGGTCGTTGGTGTATAAATAGTCCCCAAGATGAAGCTATCAGACCAGAAGAAAACATCAGAATAACTGCTTCATTTCTTCAGGAACAGACAGTCACAATGTGTCACGGACATCCTCGACACCACCCCTGCGCCCACACATCCATCAACTGGCACTACTGCCCGTCGGCGCTCATCGATCTCGAGACGGGTTATGAGACGCCGTGCAGCAACACATCGTTCGCGGCAGCCCAGCCCACGACGTCCGACTGCCCGCTCCAGAACTGTCAGTTCAAGAGCAAAGGCGGAAGCTGGACGTGCTGTTCGTGTCAACAGGGTCCAAACACTCAAGGATGGTGTACCATGCCCTTGAACAGAATGACCATGAACCCCGAGTCTTTCTCGGTCGAGTCAGTTGAGACAACTTGTGATCACGGCTGCTGCAGCAAGTGTGTTCAATATGGTAAGTCCCCTAGTCAATATCTGATTCATTGATAAAGAACCAACACATTCAGGCTCGAGCCGTGATGCTTCGCCTGAGATGACCTTTTCTGAGATACGCAAGGGGTCAGCGTCGCGGAAGTTCGGGTACAGCAGCGCCACCAAATCTCATCGTCGCGGATCAGCCTTTTCGCTTCCTGTGTCCGGGGAAGACTCTACGCCGTCGCCATCGACGTCAAAGTCGAGTTCCGCAAGTTCGGGATATAAGGTTGGGATGGAGTACACATCGAGCAAGACCAAGTCGAGCAAGAAGAGACACAAGAGCAAGCGATGAGTGGTTATTGGTATTGGTATACATGAGTTGTGTTTGTGTGCATCTGGTGGTTGATTGTCATTGCTTGTATTTCTGTATTAGCAGAGCGTCGTGTTTCGGTCTCGGCAGCTTACTACACAATAGACGTGGGTTTCACTCTTTTATCACAATTTATCTATACTCTTGACTACAGTATCACATCATGATGAAGTCAGATATCTCTTCTGTCAATAACCTCAATGTCAGCTCCGCTCACACAAGTCGAATAAACTTTCAAGCCAAGCCACAGCCATGCCCAAATCAGTCCACCCTGCGGCCCGAGATGCGTCCAAGCGAGGGGAAGCTACAGTATCGGCTCTTTTTGTCGAAAAGTCCCCTTCGGAAGTGAAAAGGCCACGTGCGAGAGAAGCATCCGGTTCCCGTCATGCACCGTCTATCCTTCATCCAGATGAAGACTGAGACGAGACGAGACAAGAGTTGATGATGATCTGCAAAGTTTTTGGGTTTTGGGCTGAAACATGAGTCGACGGTCTGGCGATACGCTAGATTGAGATGGGATGGGTATTTGAGGCCTGACAATAGATTGATGTAAGTCGGAACCGTCGGCGACTCGGTCTTTACAGCTTAACTTCTGAAGGTATCCGTATGTGTCGATAAGATACTTTATTCAGCTATGATCCTTCATCTTGAAGCATCACTCATATCCAATATGATTATGATGCATGGATAATGTTAACACCAAAATAGTCAACGCCACATCAATCAATCAAGAGTCCTACCGTCCGTCCTAAACAAGTGCCATTTGTTTAGTCAACGGCACCTCCGACGACGCCTCAGACCGACCGAGATGAATCTGGATCTCAAACCTGTATTTTGAACCCTCGGATCTCGAACCGACAAGCTTCAACTGGCAGTGAAGATAAAGCCTGACAGTACAACTGTGATAACTGCTCAAGATGCATATCTGGCGTGTGATACAGCAATACGAGACGGCTATCATCAGAAATACCACCCTCCCAAAAACCACGTGTGATATGATCGACATCGCCCATCCCTTCCCCTTCCCATCCCATGTGGAAATGACGAACCAGGCTTTTTTTTTTCCGAAGGCATCGACAAACTCTCAGCCACTCGTCATCATCATGATCCAATCCCATCGCGTGGCTTCCACGTGAGCTGGCGTCTGTGGTGGATGCATCTAGATCAAGCATTCCAGTGTAGATTGTCCAGATTGCCGTGAGTTATTCTCTTGGTGTTTATCTCTCCTTACAGAGTAGCATTTTTGCCCCCCTCCCCTGAGAAACATCAACCTGGTGGCCACGAGTTCAAATGCAGGCCATACATGAATTTCAGGAGGGTTGGCCTGGGGTATTGTACGACTCCATACGACCCTTGTGCTTTACAGGGCGGGACCTGTTCCAGGGGCAGTTTCTTCAGTGACTCCATCGTCCGTGGCCTGATCCTTGGATGTTTTGAAACGACGCTTGTTACTATCGCAGTTTACTAGATGAAAAAGTCTGTGGTTTTGCTTGAATTCACATCATTTTTATTCAATTCTTCATCATCATACCATACATATTTCACTTTTGTCCAGTGCAGTCTAGGCCCTTGGACGAGATCCAACCGCCAAAACAACATCCCCTAGCGTTCTTGTACCTCGGGTGCCACACCCCCTGTAAGCCCCCTCCCCCCAGAACCAGCAGCCGCTGAGACTTGTGCCTGGACCTGTGTGCCTGTGCCTCTTTTCTGCTTTAATCTCCAAATCTCCTCTCTTCTCCCCTCGGTTCCCCCCTTGCCCTCTTTTTTTCCCTCTCTTTTTAGACCTTTCTCCATTTTAGCCTTTTTGAGAGAAAAGAGAAGTCGTGAAGAGAGAAGAGAGACGGACGCTAAGATAATCGACGACAAAGCGCAATCATTTAAATTAACTTACCTTACATATAGCTCCGTCTTTCACTACCTATCAACTATACGTCTAGCCAGCCCACTTTCTCTCTTCTCTCTCTGGCTTCGTCTCTTCTCCTCTTCTTCGAAACCTCATCCCCTCTTACGCGGTTTCATAAATCACCTATAGTACCCGCAACTCACCGTCGCATCAAACATCACCATGCCTGCTTCCTTGGACTCTTCCCGGCCCATCATGGCCCCTTCGGTATGTTATGACCGCTCGGATCTTGTTGTCCTCTCTCTCTATATTGCGTACACGATAGTGTAATACTGTCCCTTTGTCCCCCCCTGTTCAAAGGCTTGGGACTTGTCCCGTCTAGTTCCGCCTCTAGTTTGGTGTCTGCCCACTTTGAGAGTGATCAGTGATGGGACGGACGGGATGGATGACCGGCCAGATGAGTAGAGAGAATGGATGCGGATGCGGATGCGGACGCTCTCGTCTGTCACCACTCACTTGTCTTTCAACTGAAATGTGACATCTTTGCCTCTCCGGCCGCTTGGTTCAGCCCATACTACCTTGCTCGTCATCCGTCTTTGTTCGCAGTGCCTATCACTTCCACCTTGATACATTCCCCTGTCGCCTCACGTCCCTCAGCCCAACATTCTTTTTCCTCGTCGTCTCTTTTCTTTCAACTACTCCAACCTCATATATCTCCCACCATGGCTAAGCCGTGGGTCTCGTCGCACGCTCACACCCAGCCAAACCGTCAAGCCACCAAGGAAAAGGACCAACCCGCTGACTCCTCCTCCAAGAACCGCAACTCCGTCCGCTTCAGCACCTACAGCATGGCTCCTTCACTGTCTCCCACCGTCGGGACAACCGACTCTGCCCACGCCGAGATTCGCGACATCGCTACCGGCCTCGACCGCATGGAGAACAAGGCTCTCTCCTCCCAGCGCGTCACCCTCACCGACGAGAAGACAGACACCATGAGCAAGCTCGCCCTCGGTGCTAAGCTCGAGCGCGCTCTCGACCGAAGAATGAGCGGCCAGGATGCTGTCATGCGACCTCGTGGCCAGAGCCTCAACGAGAAGCTCAGCGAAAAGGAGTAGACCCAGAAAAAAGAAGAAGAAACAACCCACCAAAACCAACAAACAAAGCAACTGTCTTGCGAATAAGATACCCCCCTACGCAAACGAGAATTCTTCTTTTTATTTATTTATCGATATAAATCATCTTGTTTTTCTGGTCTTTATTTCCTCAGCAACGCCTTATTCTATCACTTTTTCGCAAAGGAATGAAACACTGCGCCATGATCAACCTCAGGGGGAAATTGGATGGAAATACGAGCCTCAACTCAGCCTCATCCCCCTAATCATATTCGCGAAACCCACCAACCCACGGCTCTTTTTTCACGAATACAAACGGCATGCGGAAAGAATCTGGACTACGATCAGCTCTTGTTGACTTCATTTTCTTCTCTTTTTTCTTTTTGTCTCTTATTCTGCTTTTTACTCTAATGGTATGTTGCGATGGAAATTCATTGGTCAAGATACGCAGGAATGGCAAGCAACGCACGGAGGAAAGTGATCATCAGGGCACGGATGAAGGGGGCTGTTTCGTTTCCCTGGCGCAGCGAGTACGGGGTGGAGGAATTGGAAGTGTATGATTACATTGGATGCATTTGTGATGCCATGTTTTGCACACGAGCTATAGTAAATGCCGGCAAGAGTCGCTAACTCAGTATTTCGTTATCTTTCTGTGGTGAAAGCAATAAAATGGTACAGGAGCAGAAGAGTGGCCAAAGGAATATCGTCTGAATCCATGAAAAGCGTTGCATTGATATTAACAAGAACTCCAGCAACAACCGTTACTAAACAAAGCATTCCCTTGATGTAAAAAACATTCCATATGCCAGTGTTGCTGGCATCTCTAACTGAGACCAATTCCATATTGGCCCCAGATCTTGTAGTCAACTCATGTCTCGGGCGGATTGTCAACTCCGCCTCACTCCCTCTTCATCCCGAACCGCCTCAAACTCAAATCGCAATCAACAGCTCAGGCCATTCATGCCTCCTGCTTTTCGATCCTCTCCTCAACATCCTTCAACAGCTGCACCAACTCTCCTTCTTCACCCTCAACCTCAAGTCCTCTCCTGACCCAATCCCTCGCCTCCTCCAGTCTTCCCATCTCAGCCAAACATTTTCCCCTTCTCCACCAAGCCTTTGCATTTCCTACCCAGCGCGCCTCAACACTCGCATGGGCATCCACGGCGCCCTCTGCCCAGTTCTGCATAGCCATGTGCGCCTGCGCTCGGTTCGCCAGAATTCCGCTGATCTCCTCTCGCACCAGCGCGGCGGGCTCCCACATGGGTCGCTGCATGGCCATTTGGAAACCGAGGGTGTAGTGCTTGATTGCCTCGGGGTATTTGCCCTTGCGGTACTCGTTGTTGCCGGAGTCGCGAAGCTTGGTTACTTGGGCGGTGCGCTTGGGGTTGACGGGCACGGGAGGAGGGGGTGCGCCTGTGGGTGATTCGACGTTGAGGAGAGAGCGGTGGAGGGTGTTGAGGGCTTCGAGTTCGGCATTGAGTGTGCGCGATGGTTGTTGAGAGCTGATGGCCTTGGACTGAGGGTCCATCTGGAGGGGAAGGAGGTCGAAATGTGTGAGATCCGACATTGTGACGGATGTGTTTTTGTTTTGCTTTGTTGTTGAGGTTTTCTTGTTATGGGGTTTCTTTATAGTCGTGAATTGTTAAAAAGAGTGACCGGTTGGGAGTGTGAGCTGGCAGTGAAAGGTTATGTGCAACTGGGTGTATGAATTAAGGTGCTGTTCAGGACACCTCACAAAAAGCTTATCTTATCAGCACATGACACCCCTCAGAGCCACCATCAGTCATACCCTACCTACACTTTGATGGAAGGGCGTATCGCATAGGACAGCTCAGAAGATTGTTGAATATGTGTATATACTCGGACTTTTCCTATTGATTAACCTTGTGTATCGTGTACAAGATGCAGATGAGTCAAGGATATGCAGCATGCTCATACTCGTTCCTGATCCTCAATGGGATCTCTCAAATTACAGGGAGCTTGTCCATGAGCCGGATGTGGGATCCATTGAACTTGAATTAATAAATGCTATTCCTATCGTCAATACGACTTACAATAAACCGTTGTAGTTCGTCGGTATAAATAAACAGCTAGTGATGTGCGTACATTATCAGATTACCCAGTGACATGAAGCAAGCTGGGCACTGACGTCAACACCAAAGACACATTCACATGTAAAACGAATTGATCAAACAAGAGCCTTTCCTTTTCTACTCCTATTGTGCAAATGCGAGACCCTGTCCCGGTTTGGGAAGCGTAACAAGATCACCTCCCATCGCCATCACTCATAAAACCCGTCCGCCGAACTCTGGCGTCCTTGGATGATCAACGGGAGAAAGACATCAAATTCCAGAACCCTTAAAACGCCATTAACGAAATATCCCTATCCATTCATCAAAGCCTCATCACATAACCCAAGGTCGAAAGAGTCCACACATAAGTCTCGGTCATCATCTTGTTGATTGTCGGTCTCTTGTGCTTTAATTCCTTCTTGCGAGGGCAGTGAAAATGTGGTTCGACGATTGGGGGGACTTTTTCATTTAGAACATTCTTTTTGGGAGGGAATCGACATCTACTCCTCGAGCCACCCTTGCCATCACTCAGCAAATCAAGTAAATCCCTTTGTTGAACCGCCGCGCCATTCTAATGAAACGCACGAGAAATGATAGACGTTGCCAAGTTTACCTAGACCGGCAAGATCCCAGGTCGAGGGATATGGCCAGCTTAGTAGCCGTAAGAGGCAAGGGCCTTTGCGGTCTCCTCCTTGACAGCAGCGTTCTTCTTCGCATCAGCCAGTTGTCGGGCGGCAATCTTCTTGCGCTCGTAGTAGGCAGCACCCTTGGCCTTTCTTCGCTCCTCCAATCTGAGTAGAGTTAGTCATGTTCAAGACACACAAAGCACAGCAACACATACCGAGCAACGACGTCCTGGTACTTCCAGCCAACCTCGTGGGACAGACGACCGACAGTGCAGAACTTGCGGCCGGGCTGGAGTCGGAGAACACGGAGAGCCTGGGGAACGACAACCTTCTTGGTCTTGTCGTAGGGAGGGGGGACACCCTCGAAGACCTTAAGGCGCTCAAGAGCAGCGGCACCACGGGCAGTCTTGTGGGGGATCATGCCACGGACAGCCTTGTAGAAGATTCGGGAGGGAGCGCGGAAGTGGAAGGGACCTGTATCGAGTCAATGACTGTGGTCAAGCGTAGAGGAACGGTTTCGACTCACCACCGCGGGTGGGGTTGTAACGGGTGATCTTTCGGAGGTGGGCGTGGTACTTGACTGTTGGCATAATCAGCTTGGTGTTCTTGGGAGTGGCATCGCTTTGGTGTTGACGATGCTCGGCCACAGATCGGAGTGGTGTCGTGGGGTAGACATACGCTTCGCACGGAAGAACTCGCCAGAGATGTTGAGAGCCTCGCAGCGGACAATAACAATCTTCTGGCCGCTGAGGAGCTGCTTGGCGACAATGGAGGCGAGTCGGCCAAGGAGATGGCCCTTGCCATCGATGACGACCTGTAAACGCACACAACGGTCAGCGAAATGCATCTTCAAGACCAATATTCCCATGTGAAGCAAACGACGAGCAGCGTTCACAGCAAGAGAAGGCGCTGATAACTGAGATCCCAAAGCATCCTCAATCCCATATCCAATGCTTCCCGGCTGCCCGCAACTCGTCTTTTGCCTCAAGACACAATATGAATGTGAATGGATGTTGTTTCAGTCGGTACTCACAACTTGCTCGAAGCTCGACATCGTAACCGTCTTTTCTGGGGGAATTAAAGAAAAGGAAAGAAGGGCAGCTCAAATCCTCAAACCGGTCGGCGAAGATTTGTGTTTTGCTGTGCTGCTGGGGTTAGTCGTCCCTCGAATGTTGGGTGCAAGTGGTCGCGATAGTGATTGACGGGCGAAAAATCCAAGGACCGCTTGAGGGCTCGTTGTGCCTTGTGAGTAAAGCGCGCTAGCCTAATGGGGCAAAGGCAAGCTTTCACTGCAAGCGACTCCTCCCAGTGCTTAGGTCTGTTAGCCCTAGAGGGTTGAGCCGAGGAACTGCCGGCGGGCGCACTGGAATCATGCAGTTTTTGGAGTGTGATCTTAGAATGGTTCGCACGTGATGATGAAGATTAGGCTGTTCCAAGACATGACATTGGCACCATCATTGGAGGTTTACATCATAAGTCATGACAAGGATCCATGTTGATAATCAAGATTCCAATTAAATGTGCCAATTTGCTCAATGCTGTCTATGGTGGTCATCATCGTCAAGGCAACCCTTGAATCTATTGTACAGCTTGTTCTATATCAAGAGCAATGATAAGGTAGTCGAATAATCGATTATTCCCAATAACGCCTGCACTCAAACCAGACAATCTTTTCAACTGAACATTCAACGCCATCGCTTAACCGCGGGCTTAAGATTCCTTTGCAATATCCAGATCCTTCAGTGTCTTTTGGACCTGTCTCACCAATTCTTTCCTTCGAGCTCTGACTTCGGGCATGCCTTCAGCCTCAACGCCGTCCAATTTCAACATGATGTGCATCATGATGCTCTCAGATAGTCTTCGGTGCTCTTCCTCTCGCTTCTTGGGGTCTGAAGGTGGCGACTCAATGTAATCGGAGCACAAAGGCAACCACTTGATCTGGTACTCAACAGCAAGATCGTCGAGAACTTTCATAGGTCCACTGGTTGCGCCCGAAGATGTGGGTGGTGCTGGAGGTGATCTGGGGTGGTCGAAAGTAGAAGCGCTGTCTCGAGGGCTGCCTGACAAGGAGTCGCCATCACTGGTGATGCCCTTCTTCTTGTCACGCTTCTTCTTGCGGCGGCGAGTCTTCCTGTCTTCTCTAGGAGCATCAACAATCACCATCTCCTCCTCTGAACCACTGCTGACATCATTGATCTCGGGCATGACCGCCATCAACTCGCTGTTATTCTTGACACCATAATCTCGTACTGGCGCCATAGGGTCTTTGAGTTGCTTTCCCTTGTAGAGAAGCTTGATGCGTGATGTTCCTCGCTCAGGAAGTTCCATCATCAGACCAACCCGGTCCTTGACGTCTATCACGCGCAACTTTCCATCTCCAATCGCATAGGCGGGAAAGTGAGCGGGATATGTGATGCCGCGATTCTTGATAAGGAGGACATCGTCTTCTGGGGCTGGTGGTGGTGCAGTCGAGTGGGATCTGGGATAGTATCGATCCTCGGTGACGCCATCAAGATCTTGAGATGTGATGTAGCTAAAATCTTCGTCGGTGACAGCGGGGACGCCGCTGGGCATAGAACTGTAGGGCGAAATCTGTTCGCGGCCGATGGACCAGCCGTATCTCGACATTGTTAATGGGACGGCGAGCAGGACAGCGAGGCTGCTGTAAACAACGGTAGGAGGGACGCCGAGAGTGTCAGATATGTATCCGCTCGAATCTTGAAAAGCAGACGAGAGGTTAGCCAGCGCCCCGTTGAGGTAGGACGTGACGTTTTGTAAGGCACCGGGAGATGCCACGATTTCTTGGGCGGAATCCACCTTGTTCGACGTTTTCTAAGGTGGTCCAAAAAAGGACACCCTAGAGGCAAATGGGAATACGGGTTGCAGCAATTGACCAAACCAAGGTCCGAACAGGAGGAGGTCAAAAGACAGGGCGGTCGGCGATAAAGCTGAGCGACTGGTACTGGTGGTTCTCTTGTGATCGACCCGTGGGCTGATGTGGAGCGATGAGCAAGCAGCAGGACAGAGCCAGGTGGGCTACGCTGCACGACGAACAAGAAGCTTGCAAGGCTTGCAAATGGCAGCAGAAGGCGACGATCACGACCCTTGGGCCAGGGTCTTCCTAGTGATAGTCGACAGTGAGCGACAGAGGCTAGAATGTATCTAACCTGTCTCGTCTTTGCGCGACGAGGCGAGTTGGTAGTGGGGGAGGTCAGATCAAGTGACTCTGGTGATACAAGGCGAGACTGGGCAAACGGGGTGTCGGGCTGGGCTCTCTTGCGGGTGCCACTGGTGAGGGGCTCAGGCGTCGGTGCAGCCCAGATTATCGACGTCTCTCTTTTTTTGTTCTTTCTTGCACCCAAGCGTAGGTACCGGTACCGAATCGTGAGTTGATGATGACGGGGGGCGACGCAATGCAAGAAACCGGGCAGCTTAGGGGGTACCTGAAAACTGCAGACGTGAGACCGGCGATTGGTGGAGATGTGGGCGGAGTACAGCAAAGTACATGTACAAGAGTCGCCCCAAGAAACAAATCGAATGCAAGAAATATGCGCTGTAGATTTTGTTTCTTTCTTTTTAGGAATAGCGAGAGCTTGTTGTGCGTCGTTGCGCCTGTGCTTGTGTCGCAGTTGATGATGGATGGTGAAAAAAGTCTAGTCTCGCAAAAGGGAGAGAGGCCAGATTTGGATTTCTAAATTTGATGATCTGGACCCCTCCACTGATTTAATCTCAGCCAAGAGCCGCACGGGGAAATGACAACGCCTCTTCCAGGTCCATGGCCTGATAATTGGCAATCGAAACCTGGGGGAATGTGTCAGACTGTTCTAGCGGGAAAATGGTAATTAAGGGGTCTCAAAGCGCTAAGAGTTGAGGTTATCTCTTCAACTTCAACTTTGAAGTTATAGATCTGGGTATATTGAGTACAAATAACTAGAACTTTGGTGATAAAGACTGTATCAGTTGTTTTCAACTCATTCTCGTAAACTTTTGACATCCTATTGTAAGAAACTGAGCTAATGTCAGGTATAAACTACATCATGAAGTTTGTCAGTGTTTTCATGGTGGGTATGTTCATAGCCACCTCAGACTTGTCTTAGATCATTTGATACAAAGTCTGAGCCAATGACCAAAGAGAACTGGAGTTAGAAACCAATAACCTAAGTCACGATCCATTGTCAGACGATTGCTGCTTAAAAGCTCCGGCCCCTCTTGAGTGGAGGTTTGACGATGTTATCATGACTAGTAGAACCGATAGACCACCGTAGACCCTCATTGCTTAAAAGGGCTGAAGTCTAGACTATAAAGATGTTTATGGTATCTTATGCCTTGAAATAGAAAATTCCAGGTTTATCGTTCTTATTCCCTGCCCAATTACTTGACTGCCCTTCAACTCAAATATTTTAGACTTCATCTATTTACACAATTGGCTTCACTTACCCTACTCCAAATTATATGCATCAAGTGAGATATTCATCGGGAAGCATCAGCAGAAAGTTATTAACAATAGTAAATGAACATTTGAATGTTTTTTCGAGCTCAGGTGTTATTATCATGCTCCATGATGAGTGATCCTTTCGGCTTATAAATGCAAGGATTCACCGGTAGTTACTTGTTCTCACGCAGCATAAGCACTTACACAGTTACGCTGACTGAACAAAGTCTAAACACCAACTGAAATCATCACGTCCTGCTTGAGTAGTATCTGTAAGTGATTACATTCACAAGACAAATATATCACCAATATTCAGCTGCACAGCCGAGGCGACGATGAACGAAGCACCTCATCACAATGATTCCAAAAAGCATGATTACCTAATCCCGAAAAACCTAGCTCATTGCATCATCGCATTTTTCATGGTTGCCGAATCAATTCCACTCAAAAACGCCCATGACAAAGCAAACTCGCCTTTCACAGCCCAGCATTGCAGTACCACCAAGTCAACCTCTATCTGACGTAGAATAAATACCTCCACCCCACTTTCTCTTTTCCTGCTTCAAAGTATCTCGCTCTTCTCTATGAGTTTCTTTAGATCATTCTTCACTCGCGCAACAAGCCCAGGCACAATGACTCAAGCATCTACCAAAGTTCAGCAGCTCATCGACAACAACTCTGTTGGTACGTTATCTTTGTTTGTCCCGCGTTGGACCCTTGCTAATGACCCCTCGTAGTTGTCTTCTCCAAGTCTTACTGCCCTTACTGCAAGCAGACCAAGAAGACTCTGGATGAGCTCAACGCTGAGTACGAGCTCCTAGAGCTTGACGAAGTTTGTAAGTTTTGCAAGTTCAACTATAATACATCAAATTCTCTAACACTGCATAGCCGACGGTTCTGCCCTCCAGGACGCTCTCGAGCAAATCTCTGGCCAGCGCACCGTCCCCAATGTGTACATCAAGCAGCAGCACATTGGCGGCAACTCTGACGTTCAGAGCTTAAAGTCTGGTGGAAAGCTTGCTTCCCTGCTCAAGGAGGCCGGTGCCATCAAGGCGTAAGAAACACCAAAACGAATGTCAGACACGTTGGGCTAAGGACACATGATGCTTCAGTTCCAAGCTCTAGACATGTCTTTGTAGACCGTATGCGGCATATAGATATCGGTTGCACCTGAGGTTTAGACGGTATTACAAGATGGGTGAATGACCCAGATGAGTTGAATTCATGACCCTTCACAATGACTTCCTGGCTTGTGCCTAGTGATACATGGCTTAATTTCCGTAATGTACATATCTTTGCTGTGACTTGACCCTCTCACAAGACTTGGGTGGCAACAGTACCGACAGGTCTTTCGACAAACTCCATGACGCCATTGATGATGTTCTTCCTGGCCTCCTCTGACGCAACCTTCTTACCAGAGAGGTAGTTGAGCCACAGCAGCCTTGAAAGTCGCTCGTCCTCAACAGTTCCCAATGTACTCTTGACAGACTCCCTGCGAGTACCATCAGTGTAGGTGATGGTCAACTTTCCAGCAGCATCCCGAACAAGAAGCAGTTCGTTCTTCTTTGCTACCAGCCCTCGTTGGAACAGGATCTTGAAATGTCTCATGGCATTTCCAAATGTCTCATCGTTATACTCCGGGTTATGTGATGAGCGAGCTTGAATAGCCCTCACAAGGCCGTCGCGCATATGAGGGAAGTCAGTATCTCGAACAGGGGTGATGCGGAATGCCGAGCGACATCCGGCATCCTTCAGAATCGAGTTCCATGTCTCTTCGCCCTCGACAGGATCCTGGAGAGCCTTGCGCAGATCCTCCTTCTCAGAGGGAATCAGTGTTGTGGCTAGAGGGTTAATCTTCTTGACTAGATACCGCTGAAGCTTCTCGATATCCTGGGTAGCAACATAGAAGCCCACCACGTACACCTCGATACCAAGAAAGGTCACTGTCCTTGTTCCCAGTCCAACCAGTGTGAACTCCGTACCGTGCTTGTCTGTTACGGCTGCCGCAATTGGGCCAGCGACGTCGCCTGCTGCTCCGACATTCTCAACTTCTAATGTTCGAGGGAACAATTTGACGGTCTTGTTGCCTGTAGGAACAACTTCATTTCCGTCCTCATCGTGAATAACCACTTTTCGCTTCTCGCCCCCCTCGGTCTTGAAAACTTCTGTCGGGATTTCCGTATCGCATTTGATAGCACCCTTTTCTTTTTCTCCTTGGGCTTCAATGGCCTTCTTTAATTTCCATGCTGTATAAACGAAGGAGACAATGCCGGCAATGGCACCAGCAGCTAGAAAAGCAGTGCGGTTCTGTTCGTAATCTCGTCGCTTCGAATTGAGCTGATTAACATCGAGGTCATCGGTTAAACGGTTCGATCGCTGGGAGAAAAGAGTCCGTCGGGTTGTTCGAGCGATGGCGCATCTTGTGTGGGCTGATGCGCGAAGCGCAGGGCGGAGAGTTGAGGGACGGAGCATCGTGGCGCTCGCGACGTAGTGTCGAACAGACCACTGACTAGCAAATTAAAAGAACAAAGTCTCCTCAATCAACTTCACCAAAGTAAATGAGCTTGGTGGTAATGGTCTGAGTTGCTAGTCAGGTACGTGGAAGAGTTCCCATTCCCTACGGAACATACGGGTAAACCTAATCCGAGGAAATCGAATGCTCGCCCACAGGCCCCACAAAATACGTTGCCAAGTTCAATTCCATCTACGTCAGCGATGCCATCGCGAGGGGTCTTACCCTGTACCTTGAGTTTTAGAGGATAAAGATGCTTCAAACATGATAAGATATCATGGGGGTAGGGTATGGTCAAAAGATCGTTGTCAGTCTCAAAAGCGCTAGCATGTTTTAAACAGTTATCCAACATATTAGTTCTACATATTAAGCGTCTCTATTACAGCAATATAGGGACACATGAAGCTTCAACGTGATATCTGCCAGTTGAAACGTCTATCAGTGTGACCTCTGTGTCATGTGAAACTCAATCATCAAGATGGAGTCGTTGGCGAACCTAATTACCTTTCTCATCATGCATGCTAGAAAAGACATGCATTTTCTATCCTAAGGTAGTCATGGTTATATGCGTTTACTTGCATCCTTATGTCCACTTATCATCACTTCATCTATTAATGGCTCAAGCCACCTACACGGCGGATATTGATTCGTCCTTTCAACCTTTGAACCTCAAATCAGAACATTGATCACACCTCCTTCATGTACCTAATCCCATGTCAGTCATCTTCCCCGCAGCAACAACAGAGACACGGCCTAGAGAGACATGTTGACTGAGGCGTGAACCAAGCACGCGGTTTACTGAAACATGAATCATTCCTCGCATTGAAACCTCATCAAACTCCTGACTCCAACTCACACATCGTCATCATCAAGAACAAGAACAAAAACAAGAACAAAACAAAGACCCGCAAACCTCAAACCCCTGACCTAACCAGTCCTGACATACCAAAAAACCCCCACTACGGACATCCCGCCCGACCACGACGTAGGAGGAGATCCAGATTCTAGGCTGGGGGAACAACTGGCCTGGGCTCACCCAATCCATCCTCTATCGGGGTCAGTCTCAAGCTCAGTGCTTGTAAAAAAGGGCCATCCCATCGTAGCGCACGACAGCGGCAATGTACAGGCAGGGGACACGGCTGAAACCAGCAAAATAAACACAAACGGCCTCTTCAATCCATGTCTTTGGTCCATCCCCTCTTCCTCGTGGATACTTGTGCTTCTTCATCATTTGCCTGTGTCATCAGTGCTGTTTTCCCTGCTTTTTAAGTACCGCAGCCGCGCCCAACCTGAACCTGGCACTGGCAAGACTGGAGCCCAGCACCCAAAAACCTCCGCCCCGTTTGGCTGCACTCACCTAACCTTGCCTTGCCTTACCAAACCCAAACCAACAAACTCCCAGCGCCAAAACATCATCACCTTCATCGCAGTCGCGAAACACACCTTTCGGGTATGAAAGGACCTTTTTGACCCGTATCCTTATCCACAGATATTCCGATTGCTTGTTGCTTGACTGCACATATCTACTGTTGCTGTACCTACGATAAACAGTCACCTGCTACCGCTGCTTAAGAATCACCCCTGTGATCCCTGAACGCCGCCTTAATCCTGCCCAAACACCGAAAGTCGTCACCCTGAAAGCGCTTCTTTGATCGTGTTTGCGTTTCCATCTGAAGCGCTCCTCCCTCAACACCGACAATATGGCCGCTGCTGCCGCTGGCCCTGCCTCTCGGCAGAGTCCTGCAACCGCCGACGAGCAGGAAGATTCTCGATCGTCATCCTCATCCACTTCCCCCGCGCCCGCCGATAACGAAGAGTCCGATTTCTTTCTTGGAGCCAACGACTCCCAGTCAAGCATCGGAGTCCCCAACTTTCAAGATATGCAGGTGGAAGATGCTTGCCAACCGCCCGTCCATCGGTTGCCAAACGAGATACTCATCAGCGTGTTTGCCAAATTGAGTTCCACCTCCGATCTGTTCCACTGCATGCTAGTTTGCAAACGCTGGGCTAGAAACACAGTAGATCAACTCTGGCATCGACCGGCGTGTACGAGTTGGAAGAATCACGGCAGCATTTGCCAAACGCTGCAACTCGAGACGCCGTCTTTCAGATATCGCGACTTTATCAAGAGGCTCAATCTCGCCGCTCTTGCTGATAAAATCAGTGATGGCAGTGTTATGCCGCTCGCAGTCTGTAGTCGGGTGGAACGTTTGACACTTACGAACTGTCGCAACCTCACCGATTCCGGACTTATCGCCCTTGTGGAGAATAGCACCTCGTTGCTGGCACTAGACATTTCCAACGATAAGAACATTACCGAGCAGTCTATCAATGCCATCGCCAAAAACTGCGGTCGCCTTCAGGGACTCAACATTTCTGGCTGCGAGAATGTTTCCAACGAGAGCATGATCAACTTGGCAACAAGCTGTCGCTATATTAAGAGAGTAAGCTCTGCGATGGAACCTTGTTTGGACGTTGACTAACTCAATGCAGCTGAAGTTGAATGAATGTAGCCAGCTCCAAGACGACGCTATTCACGCCTTCGCCGATAATTGTCCTAACATTCTCGAGATCGACCTCCACCAATGCAATCGCATCGGTAACGGCCCTATAACTTCTCTTATGGTCAAGGGCAACTGTCTCCGAGAGTTACGGTTAGCAAGCTGCGACCTAATCGATGACGATGCTTTCCTGACTCTACCCCATGGACGACTATTTGAACATCTTCGCATCCTCGACCTGACATCCTGCGTGCGGTTGACAGACGCTGCTGTCCAGAAGATTATTGATGTCGCACCTCGCCTTCGCAACCTTGTTCTTGCCAAGTGCCGAAACATCACCGATGTAGCTGTTCACGCTATCTCAAAGCTTGGTAAGAACCTGCATTACGTGCATTTGGGTCACTGTGGCAACATCACCGACGAAGGTGTCAAGAGATTAGTCCAGAACTGCAACCGTATTCGATACATCGATCTGGGTTGCTGTACCAACTTGACAGACGAGAGCGTGAAGCGCCTTGCTCTGTTACCTAAGCTGAAGCGTATTGGACTTGTGAAATGCAGCTCTATCACGGATGACTCAGTTTTTCATCTCGCCGAAGCTGCATTTCGACCCAGAGTACGACGAGATGCTAGTGGCATGCTTGTTGGCAATGAGTACTATGCTTCGAGTCTCGAGCGTGTTCATCTCAGCTACTGTGTCAATCTTACCCTCAAGGTTCGTCGCCCCTTGTTTTCAGGAATTACCATTACTGACATTTCACAGAGTATCATGAAGTTGCTCAACTCGTGCCCTCGATTGACCCACTTGAGTTTGACTGGAGTTGCCGCTTTCCAGCGTGACGACTTCCAGCCATACTGTCGACAAGCACCCCCAGGTACGTTTCTCGTAAACTCTTGTTTACTGCTGCTAACCTGATAACAGAATTTACCCAACACCAACGAGATGTGTTTTGCGTCTTTTCCGGCACCATGGTATCCAAGTTCCGTGATTTCCTCAACACTTCACCACAATTTGAGGATCTATGGGACATGCACAGCTGGAATCGATCAGCAGTCCACGCCGGACAACGGCAACGCACTTCCGTAATGCAGCCAACAGCCACTGCCGGAGAGGGAGCCGATGATGAGATGGTTGACGACGAGAACGATTTCGAGGGCTTGGACGGCAGCGAGATGGTCGTGGATGCTCAGGCACAGAACCCGGCCAACGGCAACGGAACGATAAATCCCGTCAATCTTATGAACCACGGATTTCAACAAGCCATTCCCGTACCGCCTCCAGCTCCTAGCTTCCCAATAGGTCAGCTCCCTCCATTCTTTCCGACATTCGCCCGCTTCCTGCCTTCATCGTCACTCGCACGACAGGAACCAGGATTGCTTGGGCCAGCTTTTATTCAAAACAGCATTAACAACCTACTAGAAGGCGGAATACCACAACCTACCAGCCAAGCGAGCGCAGCACCTCTTGGCCACGGGCATCCAGGGAACGGGGAACCCTCGACTGGCGCAAGCACTGCGACTATCCACCGACCTCAAGAGAACGGTGACCAATCTGACGCGATGAACTGAATGACGGGCACTTTTCTGTAGCTCTAGAGATGACACCCCCGGATCCTTTTTGTTGTTCACTTCCCTGTTCATGGTAAGATCGCTTGACAATAGCGAGAGGCACAACTAACAGCCACCAGCATTAGATTATACGTGCTTTCACTTACGTACGGAATGACTAGAGGACACAGGAGCGTATATGGAGTTTTGTGCTTAGCATGCCATGATTTTCGGCGACGACTTTTGACGGCAAAGACCAAGATACCACAGGGCAAAGAAGGAAGCGGGAGGCATGACAATGAGAACTCACGTGCTTTGGTTTTAAGCCTTTGATAGGAGTATAAAGGACCCCTGAGGAAACGGTTTGTAGGGGTTGTAATTTATGACAATCAAATATCAACGGCCAATGGGTCTATATGCTTATTCATGATTATGCGAGAACAGCCAATGAGTTGGCAGCGAGAAGTGATATGTTCATCGTGCCCGTTTGTGCTTACAGTGAAATTGTCACCACAGTATGGACAGTTCCACAAGGCATTACAAAAGGGTATATTTAACTCTAGACTTAGAAGCGAGTGACGCTCAAGATACACAACACGCATCTTCCACTCTGACAATTTGAACCGCCCCATATTTCACTCATCTCCTTTAGACCTTCTCCTGACTTGTTCGGGCACTAGCATCAGAATGAGGATGTGTGCTATCGGCCATGTGTCGAGTCATCTCAACATAGTCATACGCAAACTCGCCCAGCTGGCCGTCATCAGTACCGAGCTCCTCCTCCTCAGGGGAGACACGAAGGGAGAAGCCAGGGATGAGGTTCATAAGGAAGAGGAGAATGCAAGTGAGAGTAAAGGACCATGCGAAGACGGCAAGAGTACCAGCGATTTGGTAACCCAGCTGAACAAAGTGACCATCAACCCAGCCAATGGGGTCGTACTCTCCACCATCAAGAGAAGCAATGGTTTTACTTTTGTGAGTTAGCAGATGTCATTGCAGAGAAGAGAAATAGGGGAGACGTACGTTCCAAAGATACCGGTGAGGATGTTACCGACCATACCGCCAATACCGTGGATGGCAAAGATATCAAGACTGTCGTCAACGTTGATGAGGAACTTGACCTTGGTGGCAAAATTGCATAAGACACCACCGCAAATTCCGATAATGACGGCGGCCCAGGGCTTCACGAAACCTGCAGCAGGAGTGATGGCAACGAGACCAGAAATGGCACCGGAGCAGAAACCGATAGTGCTCCACTTCTTCTCGAGACGGTAATCGAGGAGGATCCAGGCAATGGCACCGCATGAGGCAGCCAGGTTGGTCACGTAGCATGCCATGACGGCGCGGATGTTCATGGCGAGAGCAGAACCGCCGTTGAAGCCGAACCAGCCGACCCAGAGGAAGACCGTACCGAGAACAACGTGGGTGACGTTGTGAGGTCGGTAAGGAAGACCGTTGTTATTGGAGTAGCCGGTACGCTTTCCAAGCATGAGGGAGTAGGCTAGCGCGCAGGTTCCCGAGGAGACGTGAACGGGACCGCCTCCAGCAAAGTCGTAGCTGGGAAGCTTGAAGAGCCAACCATTGGCGTTCCAGGTCCAGTAGGCGATGGGATCGTAGACGATGGTGGACCAGAGGAACATGAAGACAATGGCGGGGAGGATACGACCTCGATCAGCAACGGCGCCGATGGCAAGGGCAGGACTGGTTGTGTTAGGACAGTAAACGCTCAAGTTCTCGAAGTAAACTCACGTAATGGCAGCGAACATGCCCTGGTACAGACAAAAGAGAATGTCAGGAAGAGCTGAAGAGCCATTGGGTTGAGCGAGAGTATCCATGAGGCCAAACTGAGTCAAGTCACCGAGGAAGGAGTTTCCAGTTCGCGAGAAGGTCAAGGAGTATCCCCAGAAGAACCACTGAAAGCTGATGACCGCACATGATATCATCGACAACAGAATGAGCGTCAAAGCAGACTTGCGACGGGAAAGACCACTGTAGAAGAAGCCGACGCCGGGAATCATGAGAAGTACAAGCACGGCGCTGACGGCGAGGAACGTCAAGTTGCCCGTCTAGATATTGTTAGACAACACAACATAGTGAGGTGGATTTCGAGAAACCTACGTCGTAGAAGATGTTGAGATCATGCACATGGGTTGAGTAACCATAGTCGGCATGATCAGTGGTGCCATTGTAAGGAGTCGTCATCTTGACGAGACTGCGCTTGAGACGCGGATTCTTGGATCCAAACCTTTGCGCAAGTCGAACCTTTTCAGCTTCAACTTAAGCTGGGAAGAATGGAGTGATTGAAGGATGAAGAACCCGGGGCCACAGGGCTAAATATGTTTTGACTCACTGAGCTTGCGACGACGACCAAGACAGAACGAACGTGGTACCAGGGGGAGGGTATGGCACATAGTGTGGGGGATACTTGATAAGACGCCCGTAGCTTAAGCAGCAATAGGAAGGATACTCCACCACATGTTCGATTTGGACTTTGGTGAACCCGTATTTGGATACGGAGATATCACACAGGTGTTGATACTCAGGTGCCAAGCTGAGCTAGATGATGATCCTCCACGATCCAAGGCTTTTTCCATGATAAGCTTGAATGGAAGATCCTGTAACAATGCGTTGACGTTGACTTGACACAACTCCTTTGTGCCAGAAATGAAGTCGTGGTCGTGTAAACGGTCCCCTGTATGGCTGTTCCTGAGTCTGGCACACCTATCGCCGCTTATCACCCCCAGCATTCCGATCCGGTTGTATTGGGATGGACGCCACACCCAAGCTTAAATAGGCTGTGCTGATAAGCACAAATATCCCTATAGGACCTCCGGATTGCAACCTCTGCTTGGCAGTTGGTCCGCAATGAATATCTTCTCTTGGCCTAATTGTAGGCATTTGACTCCTTTGATGCATGCTGGAAGGGGAGATTGCTGTCGATATCGGCAGTGTATCCCGGTCTTGCTTACTGAGGAATCAAAGGATTGTATATCTGGACGGTCGCAATAGAAGTTCTAGTGCTGAGTACGCCATGCTGATTCGCCATTGTTAGACATATTTTAAGCTCTGATGTGTTGACTCTGACACGTCGGAATGGATTCTAAGACCAGAGTTACATGACGGGAAAGCTCCGAGGGAAAACTGAAGCCTCGACACCCTCTTGTGCGACATGCACTCAATATTGCGCTTCCCCAGACGCACAGCATAACCGGCCAAACTTCTTATCTGACTTCTCCTCAAGGTTGCCGAATTCCAGGTTGATCCGTTGAAGGAGGTCGAATAGAGCATGTCTGATTGGACGTTTTCTTATCTCTCGGCAGCTTCGGTGGAGCGCCTAGCGTCCAGACCCTGGACAAGGACCAGGATCCATGTCCCTAGGTAACGTGTAGCTCGGCCAATACTTGATAAAGATAGACATGCTCAAAGTGTGAGCATTTGGGTCGAACTTGGAGTGTATTTGCCGTCTGTTCGAGACTGCTTATTGCTGAAACTTTGTATGTCTGACTGTGTTGTGCGAGGTATTGCCCTCCTCCTCGGGTCAAAGGATCACCGGTGTCACGTAGAATATCGCCGTGTTCCGTTCCCAAGGATCTGGTGATAAACATGAACAAAATAAGCATATCGAGTCCACATGGGCACACGGTCTTCAAGTGGACAAGAATTGATGTGATTGACATCGTTTCCCCGGATTCTCAATTGTCAAAGATGCTTTGCGCCCGCAACGCCCTGGATTGAGCCTCTGTTGCGCGCGTCAGTATGCGAGTTGCCCGCTTACGACAATAGATATGATCGGGGACCATGTATATAAGCTGGACCTGCGTCCACTACAAGTTGACAGTTTCTTGAAGTCTGAGCTTACTTCGATGTTGAAGATCCTCAACCGCTCTGCTTGAAGATTCTTGGTATCGACCTTAACAACTATCGTCAACCGCTTGAGATATCCATCGACCCCGGTCAACCGCCCAGACAATTGTTCTTCGACCCGAATGGCAGTGTTGCTGAACCATTTCCCGAGAACGAGCAGGACATGGGAGCAACCGGATTGTAATCATTACCAACGCTCTTGCATGCCTTATCAGGCAGCAAGGACGCCCTCAAGCTAGGCATTTCGTAAACGGGTCCAGCTCATTTCAGCTCCAAGATGCGATATCAGAATACGCCACGACGCGATAACCAACTTCATCTGATGATACGATCCAAAGGCCATTGGACAAGTCAAATTGTGCAAATCGCCCATACCCTTGGCATAGATAAGGAATTTAGAGAAGTTGGAGTGTCGGTTGCGAGCTAGGTCGCCTGTGGCGTCTTTAGCGCAAGATAAGGAGTATCTGCATACTTTGAGGTAGGACACTCGGCAAATATGCGTGAATGTGCAATTCGAGGGATTCGTAACTCAGAATTGAGTCGGCGCCGTTGACCGGATTGATAATGGAGTGCAGAATCGGAATTCGGTGCATGCGTGGTCACAAAAACGAACGCGGGGCTCAAGTATCTCAGTTGGGTATCTCTTCTGATAGTATTTTGGCATGATTGGACACATGTCTTTCATGCGTGATATGGCATACTTGACCGTGGTCAAATAATGACCATTCTGCTTGCGTGTGACTTTGTCTCGAATTTGACCTGAAAAGAGGGCTGTAAGCCAGATATTGGAAGAAAATTGGCTCCCAGCGGCGTAGATGTACTGTAAAGGTCTTGCTGGTATTCTTGAGACAAAAGGCCGTCACTGGCGCACGAGAATCCCAGGGTTGCATCGTCGCAGTTGATAGGATCCTTTACGAGCGGTCGAATCATGACTTGAGCTCAGCCTTCCATTCTTTTTCCAGCTCAATAAGGCACTCGGCAACTTTCCATGGTGCTTCCTCTTCCAGAACTCTCCTTTTGTCGCTTGATATCCGATCAAGAACGTAGCGGCTAACGGTCTCTGGGTCTCTTTCCGCTGGCCGTCCAATCCCAACAGCAATTCTTACAAATGGCGATGTTGGGTATTTGTCCTGTGAAAGGGATCCCTTGACACTCTTAATACCATTGTGGCCTTTGTGGCTTCGGTTCCAGGCTGTTAGCCGGACAATGCCCAAGTCCTTTTCGAGTTCATCGTGAACAATCACTAGACTGAGTGAGGAGGGGTCATGTTGATTCGTCATTCCTTTCCACGCCCGTGCAACAAAACGTCCAGAAACGTTCATCAGAGTAGGCGATTGAATCAGGGTGTATTTTGGACCTTGAGACACAAGGCATGACTGATTTCCGAACGTCACCTCCCGAAATGAAGGTTGACGTAAGACTCGAGCAAGGCCATTGAGAGCGAAATGACCGGCAGAATGAAGACTTTCGTATTTGGGTAAGGGATTGCCCAGACTGACAACGAGAAAGCGAGGATTAAACATTCTGACGCGGTATCCAGTATCAAAACGTAGATCAAATTCTTTCCTTCCAGTTCAATTCAGGCCCTCCACGCGTAATCACGTGCATCAAATGGCAGAGCTTAACACAGCCCCATCGCTGACGTCGATCAGCCGATTGGGCTGCCAGGCACTACCAAAGAACTTAGACTAGTGTGGCTGAGCTCCAGTTTTGTCGTCACTCTATCCCCAACTTCCATGTGTATTGCCTGCCAACTCCTGTGCAACTTTACAACAATATACCCTCGAGCGCATTTGAGACCTTTCGTCGAATTACACACATAAACGAAACCAGTTAATTCATTCTCTACAAGCAATTCTTTCAATATGTCGTGGGCGGGTAGGACAGCCTTCACCCCGCAATCCCGAGCAGAGGGGTCTAATATGAAGCAGGGTTTAAGAAGAATGTGAATCGCGCGACGACGCAGGTGATGATGAAGACGGGTATGCGCTTTGGATGAAACATTCAAGTGTGGAGCTGATTGCGTTGCAGGGCATGTGGAAAAGACGAATGACCGTGATTACGAAGTCGAAGAGAGGTCAGCAATTGCAGATTCAGTGGAAGACGACATCTAACAAAACCAGACGATTCAAGACAATGGAAGCTGCTGCTTTGCGACTACAAAAGGAATCAAAGGGATATCTCGACTCCCTGAGAGGTACGCTCATGATCTGCGACACATGAAGCTCGATACTAAAACCCGAACCCAGCCATGACCGCTTCACAAATGCGAATCGCCGAGACGATAGATGCGTTCTACGGCGACTCAGGCGCGAAAGACGGTGTCAGCAGAAGTTACAAGCAGGCCGTCGAAGATCTAGACGCCGAAACCATCAAAGCTCTCGATGGCCCCTACCGAACAACTGTTCTCGACCCCATCGCACGGTTCTGCGCCTACTTCCCCGACGTCAACGAGGCGATTAAGAAGCGCGCTCACAAACTGCTTGATTACGATGCCCTCCGCGCAAAGGTGAAGCGCCTCGCCGAGAAGCCCGACAAGGACGCCACGAAGCTTCCTCGGACCGAAAAGGAGATGGAGATGGCCAAGGCTGCTTACGAGCAGCTGAACGAGCAACTCAGCGCCGAGCTACCCCAGCTTATCGATCTCCGAGTGCCGTACCTCGACCCCACTTTCGAAGCTCTGGTCAAGATTCAGCTGCGTTTCTGTGCAGAGGCGTATTCGCGCATGGCGCAAGTACAGCAGTATCTGGATGCTGACACTAGAGATCAGTATGCTGAGGGACAACTGGACGCCAGAGTAGAGCAGGTATTGCAGGAGATTCGGGAGTTGAGCATCAGTGGCACGGTCTAGGCTTCGGGTTGGCTTCTACGACTTATCAGGTTGGGGGAACGGCGTATAGGTGCTTTCTGCTTGTAGATACTTGCTAACGTCATGAATATCATGCACAAATAGACATAGTCCATTGTGGGCTTATGGAAACGTATGCTTGTGTGCAGACCGCTATAATTCTACATTATTGGGCTTTTATGCCCTGCCTTTTGGGCGAAAACTGTGCAAGTGCTAACTATTGGGGTTGCTCTAGCCCTTGATCATGTCAACGCTGAAGCGGTTGATCATATTCCCGTGTTCCCTAAAACTGAAAAGTAGTTCCCTGTATCATGGAAGCTCTACTCTGTGTCAACTTCGGACTCTGATCCTGGAGACTCTGCCTTCTCAGACTTTGGAATTTCAGGCACCGACTTCTCCCGCTCCAACTCCTCTGGGTCTGACTTCTCAGATTCGCTCTTCTCTGTACCAGAGTCCTCAGATGCCTCTCGTTCCATAGGCTTAGCTGGCTTCCCTCGCTTCTCGGGCCTTTTCGACTCCCCTGACTCCTTAGATCTCTTAGAGTCCTCAGACTTCTCGATCTTCGATTCCTCAACCTCAGGTTTCTGATGCATCTTGGACGACACCTAGTGTCCAATATTGAGACCATTTCCTGACCCGAATAGATCACTCAGACTCAACCTCTTACCCATTGCCTGCATAGCTGGACCAGCCTCGGGGCCTTGCGGTTCAACTGGACCCGCCGACCGTGCAATCTTCCAAGCTTCCTGGATTATTGCAGCGTTCACTTCTCGTGTTTCGTCCTTATCGTTGTGAATCCACACTCCAAGCACCTTGTCACCCTCCTGCCATTCGCCCTCGACCTTCATAATAACGAGCTCTCCAGACACCTCTGCATGCGTGACCCGTGAGAGATCCACGATCACATTGTCAAGTCCTCGTCTGTTGAGTACAAACACGCAAGCTCGTGGTCGCTGGCCTGAGTCCTCGGGGAGTGGACTCTGCGCACAGACAAACATTGTTCCTTCGACTCCTGACTTCTCCCAGCTTTCTGAAGCACTGTTGAATGTGTAAATGACAGCGTTGGCAGCTATGCTGAGAATAGTGTGGATGGAGGGGAGGTAGCGTTGGAGGACGGAGAGGTTAAGCTCGGTGTTTGTGCGTGGAGGTGGTGGCGCGTAATCGGCATGTATGGCAGCGGCATCGGATTCGTAATCTGATACTGCGGGGATACGGTTTGACGGCTGACGGCTATGGCGAGCCTTTCGAGGTGTTTGTCGACTCATGATAGTTATTGTTGTGTTTTGGTGTTGGGCACGTATGTGGATGCGTGATCGCTAGTTGTAAATAGTCTTGTCACAAATGATAGTTTAAGACCGATGGTTCATGTACGTATGATATTAGGATCTCAGAAGACGATCGTGTGATCGACAGTTGGTTGTGGTATGGATATTGAAGTTTACTCTTTGACAGGCACGAGTGCGCATGCTTGGGCGCTGCTGGGCTTATCGATAAGGCGCAAGATGACGCTGCCGCGGGGGGCTAATCTGGACCCTAGGTTCCTACACCACCATTCTAGGCTACGGTAGCAGCTCGACGTCATACGTTTAAGCTGAGGTTTATCTCCCTTTTTACCCCTTCTTCTAATTAGCTCAACATTATTTTGGTGCTCACACGACCCAAATATCCCTTGCCTTACGCCTACGGTAGAGCCAGGTTGTTCGAAGTCATGATCTAGAGAACTACAAATCGACCTCCCCGCGATATCTCGAGACGGCGCCGTATATATAACTCGTCTCTCTCATCTAATACTGTAATAACGGCGTCCATGGCCGACGAAAATGATCAATCCCCTGGTTCTGAACTGGGGGATCCCACCTCGACGACGCCTCAGTCTCTAGCTAAAGCTGTTCATGCCCGACGATCGGAGTTCGTGCGCCCACATAGCCTAAAGGTCAAGATCGGGACGTGGAACGTTGCTGCGTGCACGGGTACTGATAAAGACCTCGCGACCTGGTTCACACACGGCGAAGGCTTGGATCAACAATTGATATCACTGAATCTCTCACAAAATAGTGCCGTGGAGACGGATGACAAGGACAATGGCAGTTCGAAGCCGCATTTGACTGCCGGGGGTGATATTGGCCTTTATGTACTGGGACTCCAGGAAATTGTAGACCTCAACACGACCAAGGAGTATATGAATCGAGCAGTATATGCGGATACAAGTGTTATGGACAAATGGAAAGCGGCATTGGAAGCAGCATTGCCTAAAGGATACGAACTTATCACTGCGGAACAAATGACTGGCCTGTTGTTGTTGGTTTATGCTTCTCCAGAAATTGCACCAACTATTAGCAACGTCAGTACGAAACAAGTTGGTACGGGCCTGCTAGGCTATTTTGGAAACAAGGGGGCCGTGACGACACGATTGCTGCTTGGCGAAACAACTCGCATGGTTTTTATAAATAGCCACTTGGCTAGTGGTGCTGGCTCTTCGTATTTAGACCGGCGATGCTGGGATGTCGGCCAGGTTCTCTCACGCACTCAATTCGACCCAATCGTTCATTCAGGCGTTGAGGAAGACGAGGGCGAAAAGATTGGAGATGAGGATCTTGCGTTCTGGTTTGGAGACTTGAACTTTCGACTGGATGGACTACCTGGAGACGATATTAGACGGTTGCTCACGCTGCATGCTCGAGGTGAATATGGTGCAGACGAGGACTCGAAGCCCCTTGACGAGCGAGGTGTTATTGTCATGAAGGGTTCGGACAGCGACGATGAGTCTTCTACAAGAGTGTCGCTACATTCGCGGGAAGAGAGCTTTGATACTGCGAGCGATCTACCAGACCCTGACGACTTTCCCGAAGATCCAAGCCAAGATCCCACTTCTTTGCAGGCCACCATCGATTCTTTGTTGCCACATGACCAATTGCGAAGAGTTATCAAGCAACGAAAAGCTTTCCATGATGGCTGGCAAGAAGGAGCAATCACCTTTCTACCAACATATAAATATGATATTGGCACAGTTGGCCTCTTTGACTCAAGTGAGAAGCAACGAGCTCCAAGCTGGTGTGACCGTATCTTGTTTAGAACAAGAAAGGATAAACAAGATTATGAAACAAAGATTAAAGATGAGGAAGAGGCGAAGAAGAAAGATGAAGAGATGAAGTCCAGGGGGCTAGAAGAGGACGAAGATGTTCTTTTTAGCTATGACCCTGACGCAGATGGGGAAGATCCAATGTCATCAACTGACACTTTGGGATATGACGAGTACGAGGATAATGATGATCCTGAAGCCGAGGAACTTGTTACAAAGGAGGGCTTCCGTGATCGCATACAATTGGAGATTTACGCCTCGCATCAACGCATTATATCATCTGATCACAAGCCCATCACTTCCATCTTCACGCTCGACTACGACGCAGTCGTACCGGATCTCAAGGCCAAGATCCACGCAGAAGTGGCGCGAGAACTAGACAGAGCAGAGAATGAAGGCCGACCAGGCATTACGGTTGTCGTCGAAGGCAGCGATGGCAACGAAGATAATATTGTCGATTTTGGAGAGGTCACGCCCCTGGAAAAGCAGATCCGGCATCTGACGGTTGCAAATACTGGAAGTGTCCCAGCGACATTCTCGTTCGTGACGAAGCCGACGACAGAAGATGGCGACGATGCTATCCCTGAATGGCTGAGAACGACGTTCTTGTCAGCGGATGAGGAGTCTCAAGAGCCATTGGGTGAAACAGTCACACTCGATCCAGGAGAGACAGCATTGGTGTTGCTGGAGCTCCAAGTCTCGGCCATTCCTCACATCCGGGCATTGAACGAAGCCCGCGCCAAGATTGAAGAGGTTCTAGTTCTCCGAATAGAGGACGGTCGGGACCACTTCATTCCCGTGCGCGGAATATGGCAACCGTCTTGTGTAGGGCGCTCTATCGCGGAGTTGATAAGAATCCCTGACGGCGGCATCCGAAAGTTTGTCGAGAAGAAGGGCATCAAGGGGGCAATTGCTTACGACTCGGATATTCATTGCTCAGCGCCGAAGGAGCTTTTCAAGCTTACTGAGGTGGTCCAGACGCTTGTGGAACGAAGTTTGGCTGAGGCGACGATGCTTGAGGAAGAAGTGCTGCCAAGGGATCCTGGATGGCCTCTTGAGGCTTCGACGTGGAGGGTTGGAGAGGCTGATATGCAGGATGCAAAGGTTCAGCTTGTGTCTGCTCTTGATAGCGATGCTTCTCTTCTTGATGCGCTCCCATTGGAATGGCCTGCGTCGTTTAAGTTGGAAGTCGTCTCCTCGATCCTGTTACTCTTCCTCGAATCTCTCACGGATGGTCTGATCCCTACTCAACTCTGGGCCAAGATCTCAACATCGTTACCCAACGTAACATCCTTACCCATGACCGCTTGGCCCGACACCAAGACACAGATTCTGGATATTCTCTCATCAGCACCCAACCATAACATTGCATTCGTCTTCCTCACAGCTACTCTCTCCCGCGCAGCATCGGAGCTCACACCCGTGACAAACGAGCCCAAAGGTGGTCTCTCCCGCCGTCTGAGCTTCCGCCGCGGCAACGCAGAGGACGAGGACACCAAGAAACGCAAGATGCGTGAACGTAGATATGCCGAGATAGTAGGACCTATGGTCTGTCGTGTAGATGAAAAGGAAAAGGGGTCGAAGGATCGAGCGCGGACTGTCGTGGAGATGTTCATCAGGCGGGATGAGGGAAGCTAGAAGCGGAGGAATCGCAAGATACCGTGTAGCATCTGAGGATGGCGGGAGGGTTAGTATCTGGTCTTTGTCTTTTTGAGTATTATACCAGCTTAGCTTTGTTTCGATGTATTCTTTAGGGGTGACAGGGATACAACAAAGGGATTAGAGGACGTGGCTTGAACAGTAATGAAGTTGAACGTGTGAACAACAACGATTGATGGTCATTGTACAGCTGATATACAATCTTCAGGGCCTTTGAGGTGCAGACTCTAGCTACTTTTTGCTGCAGTTTATTCCCCACCAGCACAGAACAGCAAAGAGGGAACACACTGCTCCTTTTCGACCAAGATATCGGCATCATATACTATGACTGCTACGATTTACATGAGATTACACGAGTGGGATCATGTCACTTTGGGTATTTTTCTAGAAATTGAAATGGTTCAATGGAGATCGAGGTGATAAAGGCGAAGCAGCAGCTCCAAGCCTTTGCTCCCGCTCCCGCCAGGGCACTGCCATGTTCCCCCTCCACCAGCACCAAGACCCCAAGCGTGCCATTGTGCCTCCCTGGCCCAGAAGAACATGCTCCGTAGACAATAGCAGTGCTACTCTTTGTTTCTGGTGCCGTTTTACATGTCTCATCAGCCGTTTGTCACTGGCGTTGGCATCACATTCAGGAACTCATCTACTCTTTCCCTGCTGCCCAGTCACTCGCTTGCATAAAGTGTTTGCTGCCTCCCGTGACCCCTTCTGGACGTGTAGTCATCTGTATCTTATCGATAGCTTGTGAATCACTGCTTCTGCGTTTTTTCTCCGCGGGGTTGCAAACGTAATCTTCACCTTGCATCTCGTTTGGACTCTGCGACTTCGCTCTTCTCCCCCTCCCGCAGTCACCAACTTTCCCTCCCACCTCCCACCTCGCTTTTTGCTTTTTTCTTTCCGTAAAAAACACAAGAAACACCATCTAGAACATAGTTTTGTTCTTTATCTTTTTGATCGTATCATTTTGGTGGCCTGGAGCTCCGACTCCTCAATCACCACCTTCTCCAGCTGCTCAGGTATTTGTGGCCTCCTCTTGCTCAAAGAGAAGTGCTTAACATTGCTCCAGACACACACAAACGTACCTGTGATCTGACTTCCATCATGTCGCTGTGGGGGCAACGATTCCATGACACGGCCAAGTTGCCGGCGTTGGAACGAGAGAAGGCCCTTAGGCGTGGGCACAAGGAGCTTAACTTCCTCATACTTCTTCGCATGGAAGTCATCGGGTATGCGTTTGCGGAACAAGTAGAAATCTATGCTTCTTTCGTCCCGCTGCCTCAGCCAGACCGTGAGGAGGTTGAGAGTCTCCACGAGGCATCATCGGAGTAGGACACTGATGGACGTGAAGGAGACTCGGACTCGTGGGAGCATGGCTCGGAGGGTGCTAGTGAGGCCACCACCGGGCATGAGTCTGACCAGGAACAAGAAAGCGACGAAGAGGACCCTTGGGACGTTCAGGCTGCTGCGAGCGCTGCAGCCGTGGAGGGCCTAGACGCCGCTGACTCGCGAGACGACACTGGTTCTAACGAGCCCGCCGGACAAGATGACAGCCGCAACGATACTGAGTCTGCCGACAAAATGTCCTTCGACCGAGACATGGAGATCCTTAGCGCCTGTCTTGCCACAGGCCCTCCTGCTGCTGAGAGCAGCACAACTTCCAACACCGTTGAGGCTTCTACCAACGACACCACGACAGCAGCGAACTCAGGAACTACCCATGGATGGCTTAGCAACGATCCTGGAAGCAACGTGAGCACCAACGGTCAGTCTTCAGGTCACGAGTCTGTGGACATTGTCACTGTTTCGCCCACTGGCTCGGAGGGGGCCAACCAATACTTAACGAATACCCCCGGTGCTCCCTACGACAACGAAGCGGCTACCTCTTCCAACGCATCAGAGGGTGAGAGCCCTATCCAGGCTGATGAGGGTTACGCTACTGCGGCTCAGGGAGATGGGGATGCAGACGCCGACTCTGATGGGGATGGAGAGGACAATGATCCCGCTTACGCAGCCTACTTGCGACCCAGCACTCTTTTCGAGCCTCCTCCCACTTGGGCAACACAATACAAGAAGTTTTTCGACAGAGCTGTCGAGGCCTACAGAATGTTTCTTCAAAGTCGCGCACCCAAGCCAATCCGGGTACGACTCGCGGATCCGAGTACTCATGAGGCAGCAGTCAAGCGATACAATCTGATCAACCTGGGCCTCTACCCTTTCGTCACTGCAGGCCATCTTATCGAGTTGCAGCGTCGCATCGGGGACGTTGCCCACTTCTGTACTCGGGTCGAAAGAAACATGGTGGAGATCCAGCTTGACAAGGAGGCGAGGAAAGACATCATCTACGCCTATCCCTCGAATTCACCACTTCGATTTCGGACCAAGGGCCTTGGAAGTTCCTTACGCTACGTCACCCATGTCGACGAGGATTGGGCCGACGACGACGACTGGGGATTGCCTCCTCCCATGAAGAAGCGAAATCTGATCTAGTTCCACACGACAACAAAAGAACACAACTTGCTAGAAATTGGTAGATTCTTGAAGTTGGTTTGGGGAAGATGAACAGGAGATCGACACAGATCTAAGAGATCTTGACCAAGCTTAGATTGATGCAGCGCTAGAGCTTGTTGTCCCAATTATTGGCCTAGAAAAACCTCAGGTTAATGTTTTGTAAGCTTGGAAGAAGCTTGGAGCTATGAGCAATAGACCATAGGACAGAGAGGCGATGGGGGTTTCCGCCGTGATTTTGTTTGTGTTTGTTTGGCGTACAGGAACCACAGGAAGCATAGCGAGCTTGGAGGCAGCGATTACTACAGGAAGCATAGCAGGCCTAGAGTCAGCGGGTTTTCCAATACTTGAGTCTCCAATTGGAGCAAGGGATAGATCAGCATATCGCCTGCACAGAATAAACGCTGCTTAGAATACTCTATTGTGGTCTTCGTGTGAAAGTGTATGTTTATTCGAGCTCTCGTGTGTCTATCGATGCTGGGCGTTGTGCCGGTTTTCCAATTCTTCCACCGCTGGGAACTATTCGAATGCTGGTAATCTTAAAGTTCATATAGTAAAGGATTCGTATCGGTCGTTATGTTGTTGATTCGAGCCTTGTATCGTATGTTCTCGTCGAGTGTTCGGTTCGCTTCATCCTTAGCCGGCCGCAGCGACAGCCGTCGTGACAGCCATGAGCGTCGTTTCTGATACAGGTTCGCCTCTATACGTCGGATGCGGGTACCAGTTCTTCTCAGACATTTGCGATACCCAATATAAAGGATGATCCCAATCGTACTTGTCCTGTTCTCCTGTGTAGCGAATGGATCCGGCGTCGTGTTGGAGGGTAATCTTTGGAACTAAACGATCCGTTAGCACTAACATGCCCCGCGGTAGGGCTTTCGCTGTCGCAGTACCTTTTCCGTTGTCCGCCTTGTATCGTTTCCATACCAGAAGGTGTTTCTTCACCTCTGGGTCCTTGAGATTCTGTTTCACAAGGTGCCGATCCTTGGGCGTCAGAGTCTCAAAGTGGTCTTTCCTTCCTACGCCATTAGTGAGGCCTGACGACCTGGCAGTCGGCCACTGATTGCAGTTGTAGTAATGCCAGTGGGCGAGAATATTGTTGCAGCTGACGTGGAGCCTCTCGACAAAGTCGGGGATCGAGTATCGCAGCTGTTACGTTAGCTACGTGCTTCAAAAGTCGAGGTCGCCATACCCTTGATCCATAGTTAGCTCTCGCATGTCGGTACCGATCCGCTGTCATGCGACTCGCTTCGCGCAGGAGTATGAAGACGACGAGGTAGATTGTGAACCACCACCGATTCTTGTCCTGGCTGAACAGCCAATCGATGTCGCGTAGGAGCTTCTCCTTGTATCGCTCGAGGACCTCGTTGTAATTGAGAGTGTCGAATTGAGCGACTATCATGCGAGGGACAGACACTTTGCCGTAGAGAGGGTAGGATTTGTCTTCGGTTTCGGGGAGCATGCCTAGTGTTTCGTTGCCTTCGATGTAGAGAGATCCTACTGTGTGCTCTGGGCGGGATTAGGATGGGACGCAATTGAGGTGAGCTGAATAAGAGCACTTACGGATGGCGCACCAGAGGATAAAAAGGTTGCCGAATATCTCGAGCTCTTTCTCATCATCCCCCGAGAGCTTTTCGCCGGATTTATGATCTTTCTGCGAAGGAGTCAGCGTGGAACTCGTGTCGGGATTCAATCGGTGTACGTGAAGGTCCATATACCGAGCCATGGCTGTGAGGTACGTTCTGATGATAGGCCCTCCTCTAGCTTCTGATTCACTCTCCTCTTGGATAGTATGATAAAAAGCTGGGAGAGCATTGTCAATGGTGTATTGTCGCACACTTTCGGCCGTGTCGTAGATATTTTCAAGGCAGTAACTCGCCAGCTCCTTCTTCTTGAACGTCTCCTTCCCAAGAAGACCATCAGTCCAATATCGGGCAGTCACGTCCCCGTCAATGGGTCTGAATCGCACAACTTTCATACGAAGAGGTTTATCGCAAAGATTCTGTGAGACTTCAATCGTGACAGCGACCGTGTCAAGTCGATCCCCGATATCTCGCATTTCAATACCCGCCCATCGTCTCGTGAGTTTGAGCCCGCCGCTTCGATAAAGAACAACGTCGGTGATTCGGAGTCGCGAGCATGGAACGCGGTGGATCGTCTTTGGTGACGTTTTTGAGAATTTCTTGCATGTTTTGCATGTTCCTGTTGGGTTGGACTCGTCCACCTGGCACTGTTCATTTTCATGTTAGTGGGAACAATTGCGGGACAGAGAGAAGGTGTACTTTGATTTTTTGGAAGCGACAACGAACACAGGCGCCGATCTCTCGTGTGTTTCGTACATTCTCGCGTTCCTCGGATGTGAGGCGACGTCTTCTAGAGGTACTTGTTAAGCTTGGGGGAGCGATGCCGTTTGTTGAAGACGATGGAATAGTCAAAGCAGTTGGCTCTGCTTCGTCATCGGTTGCAGTATCAGTGTCGCGAGCGTCGGGGACATACTCAATCTCTTCTTCTGACACCTCGTCGGAGGAGGACGACTCGAACTGATGATAGGCCTCTTCAGCTGATGAATCATTATCTGAAGAGGATAGATAAATGCGGTGCTCCCAACAGGAGAAGGTTGAGGGACCAGCATCAGTCTGGAATTCGTCCGAGTCCGAATGATCGGCTATGACTTTGTTGAATTGTTGAAGAAGGTCATTGGCTACATTTGAGTCTTCATTACCTTCTTCTGAATGTTCTGGCTGGTCAATTTGTTCATCATCACCTACTTCACTGCTCCCAGCAGAACCGCTACTTGTGTAATTAACACTTGTAGTATGGTCTTCATCCTCTGTGTCATAAGGATGATTGGGTTCTGGGGAGGACGCGGTGGGGAGGACGCGTCGAATGCCATTGTGGATGGTTCCTGGGGCTCTACCGTTATCATGGCCTGTATCCGGTCCAGGGACATCTTCAGCAGAGCCCTCTGCCTGCCAGATTTCAAGGCCCAATTCCTCATCTTGAGACCTGCTAGCAATGATCTCGTGTCTCGAGGGCGAGCCAATGGTAGGACTTCCAGGGTCGAAAGACAGCAAACCATTGAAATCGATCTCTAACTGATCAAGGGTGTCTGACTGACCTGAGTCGTCGTCATCATCAGACTTTCGACCGAGGCCAACCTGAGCTTGGACTTCTTGACTCGGGGAGTCTCCCAGCGCTTCCGGAGAGAGTAAAGAGCCAGGTACATCTTTCGCACCCCTCCTCAAGTGAAAGTCTGGCTCTAGCTCTGTCCTGTCCGTCCTTAGGTGACCCGCATCGTCATCAGGTGGAGAGGTTGACTGGGTGCCATTGACTGAACGAGAAGCTTGTTCATTAGAAGAAGTATTAGAACATGTACCTTTGTTCAGGTGAGATACTTCTGGTGGGGGCTGGCTCTGGAGTGTCTGATACAAAGGTTGTCCAGAAGCAGGACCCGAAGACTCGCTAGAGCTAGAACCGGAGCTGGAACTGGAGTTCGAAGCTGAGCTCTCGGGGCTTAATCCGTGTCCGGATGGAATAGTTGCATGCAGAGGGGTACCATGACTTCCATGGCGCGGACTCGCTTGTTCAGTTGATGTTGAGAGGGAAGATTCGGGCGATGAATCAGTCTGAGGAGGACTCCCCAAGCCCTGAACGATCACAACTTCGACACTCCCGCCGCGATACACGCCCCCTGTGTAAGTGCCACTAGAAGTGGCATTGTCTGACCTGGGGTGTCCGGGTTGCTGAGCACAGTCTGGCGATACACTTGACTGTGACGAAGAGCTTGGATCCTGCTGACAGGCACGTCCAAGCTCCGACACTTCTCCCGACACACGATCGTCATCATCTGCATAACCGTTAGAACTGTGTCAGTGCCACTGTTGGTCCAACACTTACCACTATAAAATCGCTGTTGGTTCAAGCTCGAGCGGTGACGTTTTCGTTTCGGCCAATGGACCGTGCCCGTATTCTCCAGTTTCCGAGTTCTCTGGATCGACCTGTTAGAGGAAAATGCCCAAAATATTTAGACAGGGTAAGAAAAATCATGGCTTGGAAACGGGGTCCTTTCAGTTACACAGCATCGAACCGACACCCACCAACAGGGCCTACTGCACAATTCTCACAGGGGTGCCTTTAGGCGTTGTTCCTGGCGAGCAAAATTGCCGAAGCTGGTAGACATCCTCATTGCAAAAGGTTACACGAATTGAGGCCTGACATCTGAGCTGAGCTGGTGGAGTCTGGTTCGTTCGTCTTCATCCTCTCTCACTTACGTTGATCTCAGCTGGACGAGTGAGATTCTCCATACCGGTGCCTGGGAGCCAAGACCCATGGAGGCAGTGTCCCGTGCAGACACAGCTGTCAAGTGCATGCATGTACTTTACCGATATGCCCGATATTGGCGATATCGCTGGCTTGTGAAGCTCAAGTCAAGTCACACGACAGCTCGGCAGAGGTGGTGAAGTGACAACGCAGGAGGCAAGATTGCAGCCTCCCTGAGGGAACGTGCCCTGGAATCACCCACTCGTTGCCCTTGAGACCTGGTCTGCAGGGGCGTCGACGTCTACCAGTCCCTGGCCGTTGTATGAGACATCCTTGAGATAATCCTTGCTCACAGCTGCAGCTTATCATTTTGAGCAACAGTCCAAAATCACAACAAATCTGTATAAATTCCACCATTTTCTTCTCAAGAATGTGAGGTTTTACAACTCTCATATCTTCTGGTGTTTAGACCAACTCATGTGGGTTATGGTTCAAGCGTCGAGATTTGCAGCGAGGATTGATTGTCCCTAGTAAGGATTGGATTGCACTGATACCCCTGTCCAGATTGTTCAACCAATCATAGACATGACAAGGGGACTCTCTAGATCCACAAAGCTCGTCTTCTGGCCTCACCGGTTGACCTGAGTGGTCAATTAGTACATACTGTGGGTTTGTCTGGCATGCGCTACGCATTACCCGTGCCGAGAGGTCATGGATTGTGACAAGGCTATTCGAAATAGCCTTCTCCAGAGATGGAGCAACGTCATATGATGCGAGCAGTTGGCCTTGCGAGGCATTACAAAAGATTCAATGGCTTCAGGTGTGTGTCTATAGCTGCGAGAGGAGATTAACCTCACATTCATGGAATTCGCAAGTCAATTGGACATTTCAAGAACAATATCAACGAAAATCACATTCTACGAGCCAACCAAACAAGCCACCCGTTCGTGGGGGTTCCATTCTCGGAGTACGACAAGGCTCAAATCCTCACGTGAAGCAGTTGAGACATATTATGGGGTAGAAAATTATGACAACTCGACGATCAACCGCAGGTTCGTGACCGGAGAAATTCAAACAACGCGAAAGTGGATAATCAAAGGGTGTGATCGAATGTCTGAGACACGGGTATTGAGATATCCCATGACATGACAGGGGCCAGTAAGATCGTCAATCTCGAGAGATTGTGCCGAGACATCGTACCAGAACGTCAGCACGGCCCGCAACCGGCTGTTTCTAGTCGATGATATTCACGATGTGACATATGTGTATAGGAGTCGAGATCTGCAGGCTTGAAACAGGCCATGTTTGTGATGAGGTCCTCGTGATTCGCTTCGGCAGTTGATGGAGACGGAGGCCGAGACGAGGAGGATACTGAAAAGGAACTATGTAATTTCGCAAAGAGTCAGGTTCGTCTCAAGAGTGGAAAGGATCGTGAGATTTGTTTCTACTGATGTGACCTAGAGGCTTCACTTCTCTAACTCTCAGATTTCAACAAGAGAAAAGAAATGATCTTACCGTCTGTTCTCACACAGGGATAATGACTAGCTTGGGGCTAATATAAACTTCAAGCCATTCCCGTGCACATCACTTCTTTAGCTGGTTGGTTTGCCGAGAGGCGTCGATAGAGGTTTCAATCTTTTCTTATTTGCGAGACATTGTAGTGTTCGTCGGAATGGGAACGGTTGAAGTTGCATCGCTTTCAATAGCTTCGGGGCAAGTTTCTTTAGGGGCTGTAGTTCAGCTGACACGAGTACAAGGGCAAGGATATGATATTGGTGTCATAGTGAAGTGACGCCAGAGGTAATAATCTGCGACTCTGGTACCATTGTGCCATGTCATTCCAAAGGAGTTTGATTATATAGTAGCAGATGGGATCATGCTTTGGTATGGCGGGAGGAACGTTCCGTCAACGGTTGTCTTAAACAGATATAAATATCTGACGATGTATACGAAGATGTGTGAAAAGAAGATGGAAGCAAAAGACAGGAATGTGAAAAAGAGTTGGAAGGGGAACTACCAACACGGAGGGTTTTTATTTCCAATTCTCACATGATAACGACACGTGACAAGGTCTCTCGAGACAACAGCATTGCAGGATGTTGGTTGTATTCTCCAATAAGCGACTAATAGCTAGTACATAGTCCTGCATAGTGACCTATAATAGGCTGTTCCTAAGGAAGCGACAGTATATAGACTCTCAAAACCATTGATAAACCAAAACATGTCGTGACTCGGAAATGACTGAAGGTCTCAGAACAGAGACAAAATCAAAGAGCGTAGAGTACTCTGCGAATCATTACTCCTCGTCCGAAGTCTCAGAGTCCTCGATCATGAAGGCTGCAGAACTGGTAGTGTACTTCTGCACAGGGTACTCTGCCATGGGTACAATAGGGTAGTGCCTAGTCTTGATCTTGCGGTTCTCCCCATAGGCAGCTTCCCAGGGAGGAAGCATACCGTTAGGAATTGCCCAGCCGTACTTCTGGTTACGAAGCCAGAGCCTAACCATGTGACGAGACGAGTTATCGTCGTCAGTGTAGGCGTCTCGGCGGTGGACGAGGGCGAGGTTGTTGAAGAACAAGAGATCTCCTGTCTCAAGCTTGAGCCGCAACTCAACACGAGAAGCAGCCTCTGAGACAGCTTCAAGAGCGTGAATTTGGGCCTCTGAAAGAGAGGGAATGTTCGAGTTCGTCATACTCGGGTGCGGCCCGAGACGATGCGGGTCGAGACTTGCGAGGAGTTTGCCATCGTGGAATGTCAAGACAGGAGCGAGATAGTATGAAGCCTTACGGCCCGAACTGTTTGAGACAATTTGTTAGATATGTTTCACTGCGTAGAGGGTGTAGTTATCTTACAGCTGGACAGGCCAGTTGGGAGTCAGGAGTGTCTTGATGACTTCTGGCTCTCGGTTGAGGAGGTCGTTGAAGACAGCCCAGGCTGAACTGAGATAGGTATATCCTCCCTTGTTGGCACTGTCTCGAACTTGAAGGGATAGAATGTCACATCCCATGTCAGTGTGGAAAGGCTGTAACTAGTCAGTAGAGTATTATTTTCGTGGAGTTGATGTAACCTACCAGAGATCCATTGGTATGAATACCATGACGCGCGTCGGCAGGAGTCTTCCATTGCTTCGAGTCGGTTACGTGAGCTAAAAACGTTAGATAAAATTGATGATTCTTAAACAATTGTAGTTGAGGGACTGGAAGTTGCGGAAGGTTTAGATTTCCGCAAACGTACATAGCATGTTACCCTTGCGGTCTTGGAGTCCGCGCTTGTCAGCAATGTAGCCAGCTACACCCAAGAAGATAGTAACACCATCTTCAACAGAGTATTTCTCGCCATCGATGCCACGAATGACAACAAAGCCTCTTCCGAGATGAAGAGTCTCGGCGCTGGCACGCAGACGGCGAGACAGGTTTGGAAGAGGGAAGTTGTCAGGGCAGACTTCGTCGCCGTCGAGTCCAAGAGCTAGTTTCACACGTTAGCAACTTTCCTCCCCGAGTCAGACGTATCAGGAGATCTAACTTTTGAAACTAGCGAGGGCGCTGTCGACTTCCTTAGCTTCCTCTCCGCTAAGACGGAGAGTGTAAGCTTGATCTCCCTGATAGTCCGCTCCGGACCAGACTAGGGGACCAGTCAGTGCGGCGTTGGAGGAGTTGTAGTTCTTGATAGGTGATTCCCTGAGGAGTTCAGAGTTTACACCAAGAACGCCATCGTTGTCAGAGCGCTGCATGGTAGTTGCATAGTCCTGAGTGGTGCCCCTGAGAATTGCCATTGCTTGAAATAAAGCAAAAATATGCTAGTTAGGGTAGAAAATAGATATAATTTTGGTATAAAGTTCTTGAGATCTCTCGTTTTTCGTTGAGTATACCTTCACTTTCGAGACAACAGAGCGGACTATTTAAATCCTCAACTCAACTCCTCTCTTAACCGCCCGACTTCGAGGACAGCATGTCCCACGTCCCACTATTCACAAGGCCTATTCCATTTCTCTCAGAGTGAATAGCCGCCAAGAGCAAACTTCTGCACTTTGCTGAGTGTTTGTTCTCCGGAAGTCTCCCCGGAGTACACTTGTTGTCACACTGCATCAAGTTGTGGAGGTCAGTCTTGAGAGAGGTACACGACTTGTATCCATCTTGTTGGCCAAACATAATACTTCCCTGTTATCTTACATCGCCAGTGTTGGTTGGGCGAGTCGTGGGGCCGCTGTGACGAGAAGATTGCCTTATGGAGGTATGGCGGCTGCTGAAAGGGGTGGTGATGTGCTGGGATAGCACCTCTGCGAGGCCTAGTATCTCTGAGTTGGCAGACTCGTCGGTTTCAGCTATGATGGTCTCATAAATATCTCCAACCGAGCTTCGATGCTGTGAAGAGGCTCTTTTGGCTCTTAATAACCCCCGAGTGCTCTCACGTCAGGGCCAAATCATCTCGGCAATCAAGTGGGAAACTGTCATTTCCACACGTTCCTCGACTATTTCTCGCTAATACTCACCGGACAAACATCATCAGAAACAAGGCTGATCGATATCAAACTAAGGATCTTAGTCCTGGCCCCGGCTGCACGACATCACTCTTCCGGTCCTTGTTAGCGAGCGCTAAGACATGTCGCGGGTACCTGGATCACGCCCGGCCAAATAGTTTGTCGTTAGTAACCGTAAATACATGCAGAGATAACGATCCACTGTATGTGTGATCATCCTACGCCTTACCGTGGCATGGCGGCATGGTGACAAGATCTTGTCATGTCAGTGATATCAGGGGTTGCTGAGATCTTGATGGGCTGTTGGACAGGGAGTCAAGAGTCAATCTTGCAGAGTTAAATCACTTAAACAAACCTTCTTTTTATTAATAAGGTAAATAATAAGAGCTCTGTCTTTTAGTAATACTCTTTTTAATCTTCTTGGAGCTGGGTACGCAGATTTAGGGAGCCGGACTTGAGATTCCCGGCTGAAAGCTCATAGCCGCGACAGCCACAAGCCATAGCCTTTCTTCCTTTCACTTTAAAACACCATTATATCATCGCTGCATCTGTCTGCCTTGTGCAACCGCACGTTCGTAAATGCCGCTTCACATCCGGGCCAATGATCATTGCCGCGTCTCTGTTCTCCAGCCCGCGAACACTTCAATTGTTCAGTTTCGGAGCCCGACTCCGACTTATTGAGTTTCATTCCTTTAATAATACACTGTGTGCTCCGGGATTAGGCTTCTTGACCTAACCGCTCAACAACAAGACAAGACGGCAATTCTTCCGCACTCAGGGGTGTCCCTGTCAAGGCTATTGTTCGCTAGGAATAATGGTCCGTTAGTTCGTCTGTAACTATGGCGTGCATGACCAACTCGCCATGCTGTTAGTCTTATTCTGTTAGTAGCTGAAGGGGCTAATGTTAGAGACCTAGCTCAATATGGATGATCACTGTTGAACACAGATGCCATCAATTTACACTGTCTTGGTCAACTGTGACCCCAACTCGAACAGGCGTGGGAGTCAGGAACTGCCATTGGCCCTGTCTTTAAACCCTCTCACCGGTATCCATTGCCAAATGCGAGATACTTCCTCCACGGCAGCGCAGAGGTCCCGCCTTGGCCCGGAAATGCGACTGTGAAACCCGGTGAGCAGTCCTTTTAGCCTTCTTCTCTCTTTCCATCTCAGACATCCCACTATCTTCTTATGTTGTACGATATAGGCTGTGAGACTAAGCCGCCAGATGTGCTGTTGGTCAAGCCACTGTTCGCCTGTTCCGGGTTTTCATGACCATTACCCCCACAATCGATCTCTTCGCTATCGGTCGGCACCAAAATATTGGGCAAACCAATTAAATAATATCCATTTAAGTTCGCGCGTTTAGAGTCGGCAGTGGTGGCCATGTGCCAGAATGGTCCGTTTTAGTGTTGGCGTAGAGTTTACTTCATAAAGCGCCCTTATATCAGAACTATGTCACTCGGCGGCCGATCATGACTGGGGTGGCTTTTATGCCAGTACGTGAATTGTAAGGCTCAGGGCATGTCATAATCTCATGGTAAGCATATTGTCTACTCAAAACTGACGATGTGCGTTGAGTTGTCCTATAATGCCTGCTCTTTGTGACGGTTTTGATAGCCTTGTTGATCTCTTGGCACATTCCTCCACTTCGGATAAAACTCCGACTTAGAAACAAATGGGTCTTAATTTCTCTTGACACCAAAATCTTTCAACTGACTGGGGTCTCGTCTCGAGGTTCTGATCAATCGATTGGGTGACCCCGGGGCAAACACTTGCATCAGGGAAGCTACCCGGTTGCCGGCTCTAGGATACACCTTGGACCTCGTGGCTTAGGGTGTATACAGATTCTTGAGGAGTACTTTGGAGATACCTGACAGACGCTCGCGTCAACAGGATGGATAGAGTGAGGTGGGCTCGGCGGCGATGGAGGGTATACTTTACGATGACACGAAGGAGAATGAGAAGAAGCAAAGAGTACCCTCATATCATTGAATCAAGACTACCAAATTAGGAAGGCATGCGTTATTTGCTACTCTAGTGCATCAAGATGTTGAATGTGCTGGCTCGCATAGTAGAGATCACTTTGAGGCCATCCCAGCCACCGCAACTACCACACAACCTCCAAATCATGCCCCACGTATCGTTCTAGTCATGATCATCTGCTGTCAAGCCTGACGAGATATAACTGGTGCCATGGAGTTCCTCAGCCAGCCATGTCTAGACGACTTTGCAAACAGGTAACAGGGTCTAGATGATGATGGACCTTTTGATAACGAAGCGCTGCACATTTCGTCTTGCTCAGCGCTTGCATCACAATCGACTGATCTTTCCCGGACTTTTTGAGTCAAGATGGACAAGATTGTGGACCTAACTCTGTGTTTGCTATCCCAAGACTATCATGGTACATCAGCAGTCCTCACTCAAAAAAACACTAGCCCAGCATGCAACCATCAACGGTTGACGCGCCAAACTCTCTAGTCCATTAACATGATTCAGTATCCAGGCTCATTCTCCTCCCTTGCTCCGCTCCTCAGTTGCTTGATGGAATCAAGCCAACAAACCCATTAGACCAAAAATAGCCCCTATTCCCACAGCTGCCGTCACATGGGCGGCTCCCGCAGTCTGAACGGACGTTGGACCGGCTGTCTCCGACTCAGCGTACGAACCAGATATGGTTGTCGTCTCTGTGAGTGTCTCTGAGGTTGTGAGAGTTGAGCCCTCCGTGCCAGGGACGACTGCAGTCCCAGAGGGAGACCCAGCTGGCACCCAAGAGCCCCCGACAGAAGACACATACTCCTCGACAGTCGTGTATGTTCCCACGAGAGTTGAAGTCGCCGTCTCAACGCCGATAGACTCAGCGGTAGCTGAACAAGCAGCGCAGCACTTTCCAGCCTCCGAACAGTCTACACCCGAACTAACAGCCTCGACGGTTGTTAACTCCGTCTTCGTACCTTCGACCACAACCTCTCCTGTCGATGTAGAATACGCTTCCACAATCACTGTCTCGATGGTGGTTGATATCGTACGAGATAGCGTGGCTGTCTGAAGTGTCTTAGACTCCCATGTCTCATAGAAGGTTTTGGTCATTGTTACCGTGATCTCTGTCGTACACGGTTCCGAGACAGGGACCTCTTCAGTCAGTGTTGATGTTGACGTCCACGTTGACGCTGAAATTTCCGTAGCTGGAGATGTCTGAACAGACACGAATGACCACGTTGGTGTTATCTCTGTGCCACTGGGATAGACCACTGTAACTCCCGACGTCGATTCTGAAACAGACGTCGCCTCCTCTGTTGCTGCTGATGTCCATGAAGGTATTCCTAGCCCACTCGAAACCAGCTCGGTCGATATGGAAGGCCCAGGGTGAGGCCATGTCCAAGGAAACAAGTCCGTGCCAGTAGTCGAGCACGATGTCGAAGGTGAGGGCACAACTGGAGTCCACATATCTGTCGTGGGAAGGGGAATAGGAATAGGGGTGTTGAATATCGTGATACAAGAGGTTGCCACTGGGACGGGAGTAAGAGGAGCAACCTTCGATTCACCGCTCTTCCTATCTATAGTTAGTATAGCTTCTTCATCAAAGAAAAAGGATATCATACCAAGGAACAGTCACAAAGGTTTGACAATGCGGTGCGCAGATTACCGTCCCAGATGCCTCTGCAGACACAATACCTGACGGTTCAGGGAACTCGGTCCCAATGCTGAATATCTGTGTATATGTTGTAGTATCCACGAAAGTGGAAGAAGAAACCTCCTCATCGTCCGTAGAAGAACAGAAAAGACAGTCCACAGTCAGAACTGTGGTTGGAATAGGATTGAAAGACTCTGGAAGCGAGGGAAGTATATCCACCGACAAAACAGCATTTCTAGAAGCATGAAAAGGCTGCTGCTGGGCCACAGCAACGTAGGCCTCTGAGACCAGGATAACAAAAAAGAGGCCAAGCATGCCCATGGTGCAGTAGAAGCCACTGTAAAGAGTGAATCAGGTTCAGTTATTCAGAGTATATCCTCCGTCTCCTCATCAAGAGACATTACAAACCCTAGCAAGCCATAGCGCTCCTTAAGTAGAGGTATAATCCCCTTACACAGCATTGCTATGCCGGGCTCGGGAGGCACTCAAGACTTCGAGTTCTTATCAAACGTTGAGCATGGCATGTTTGCCGTTTCTTCACACGGGTGCTGCGAATTCGCAGACATATCACTGCAGGTTCTGTCAAAGCTGCGGTGGTATATTCGTAGACCAACCAATTATGTCCCCTGCTGGTTCTGTGGTACTGGTGAAGCGGTTGGGTGTTGTACGGATAGGGGTAACGGCATCTGGTGTGACTGACGTGTAACTTGATCGAACGGTTTGCACCACTTGGGCTGTTCTCCAAACGACGTTTGCGACATGTTAATCTGACCGACGGCAGTATTGAGGTTCTTCCATGGTAGCTTGGAATGGTTCGATGGTTGGGAGTGCAACGTTGTTGTCGGTACAAGTTGCCTGAAGACCAGGTCTTTGGTGCACACCGCCATTTAACTCGTTTACAAATGCTCAGAAAAGAATGTGTAGTTAGGGTTAGTGTTCAAGCTTTTCAGTAAGGATTTGATGGGGGAACACAGAGGAAGTGGTGGTAAGGAAAGGGGCTGATTCATGATGCTGAAGACCATCAAGGTCGAAACTTTAAGGGCCAGTGTCAACCTATGGTAAGAATATTCTGGAAGGCCGCTAGATCTTTCCGTTCTTATACATGCATTTAGCAGCCTAAATTATGCATGAGACAGATCATATCCGGCATGTTGCTGCCAGATCACCGTTAGATCCTCCCAAATTTGACATGGGTTCGCCCACAGGGGGCATATCAGCCTTCTGAACTTCGATTAGGCTGCTTCCATGTGTATCAGTGTCATGTCCCTACTCTTTCCCTCTCTTCAACATAGCACGATCTACTATCTCTGATCTGGAGTTGTAGAAACTGTTACTCGCACCCGTCGGGATGACCTCCGAAATCTGAGATTCCCGTCCGAAACAGATGTCGGATCTCCATGTCTTACCTGCATAACATTCTATACTGCACTGAATAAAATATGGCGAAGAGAAATGTGACATGTCTGTTGAGATTGAGCGCCACGGCTGTTGGTTCTGGGGAACTGTCCAGGGTCTCTGCAAGCTTAAAGTAACATCAACCATTCTCATCACACCTGGTCACCGGGTCTAAACGTGAATTAGGAGGACTGAGAGTTATGGAACGGTTCCTATTCGTGAGCTGACCTGATGTCTCTTCCCTCCTCAATAGCACCATAGTGTCCCATACCGTCTTGTCCTATTCATTCAACCAGGCTTTCATTCCGCTGATTCGTGTGAAGTAAAATGGAACCACAGGCTCCCTAGATCAGTGGGGTGCTTCAATATTCTGTTATCGTAGTATTCAAATCGGAATGAAGTAGGGAGCGGCTGACATTGCTCGTATGCTGATAGGGGGAGTCACACCTACACATAGTGGTCTGGCAAAGGAATTGGCATTGGAAGCATTGAGCAATGTGTATTGCAATGGTTAAAATATAGAAGATCTCATTAATTTAATAGAAGTATTACATTCTTAGCACTCACTAGTGACGGTTGCCATTTCCATTCCTGGTTCGCCGTCAGCTTAGGAATAGATACCACTTCAATCCTCGTAGAACACGATCTTTTCGCTGATCGCTCAGAATCCATCACGTCCAGCTTTATTTCAGCTACCCTATAAGCTCATTAGAATTCCATTAATCTTCGATAAGGGGGGTTTACGGGAGATTGAAGAGTGTCTTCGCGTGACTTGATTGCTCAAGGTCTGAGTGATGTTGCCTTCATGCATGCGCGTATCGAACGCCTGTTTCGCGACACTTCACTATCCAACCATCACTTGTTATACACAGTGTTACTTGAACCGAATTATCCAAGATAAGCAGTCTTGGGCAAGTAGGATTTGTGGATGTTGCCACTGAAAATGCGCGTACTGCTGCTTCGCGGGTCCCCTATTACTGATTTGCGTGCTTATAGCCGTTCAAGAAGGTCTCGTAGTTCTTAAAGTCAACTCTACTCGTATTACGCCCACTAGTATTAGTAAGTGATTCCCTACACTCGCATCTCGGCAGATAGCCAACTACTGTTGGCTCTCATATGCAGGGACTTTCCGTTGTGACCCTATACTCTCAATTCCGATCACATGTCATAGTACGGCATCTGGAGCCTTGAGCCATCGCTTAGAAGTAAAAGCCAATGATTCTGTTGTAACCTAGGCAGCCATATTACTTCCCCAAACCTCTTTAATATGCATATCTTTTACAGCCAGTTCAGCCCTGTGACGAAACAAATCAGGCCATCGGGAAGTCTCGACCACTCCAGATGAGCATTCTCGTATTATTTCCGTCTCTTAAACTAGCCTCCTCTACCTTAAATGGAACGTTAATCGTACAGCAACAAACATTGCGCACTGGGGAAGAGTGGCTGGACAAGAACGTCGCAAGCCATCCCCCAGACCTCAACATCCCAACGTCGAGGTTGGGCTTATACGAAGTCGTGATATCACCATTGTGCCACCTCAACTCTAGGCAATTACCGAAGCCATTACCAACATACAGCGGCGTATATGGAGACAGGAAGTCGGAAGACACTGCGGTAGTCGAGCGGCAGTTGTGGGGCCGTTGATGTCGATCCTGCGCCGCTCATAGGTAACTGGCCAGCTTGCAATGGAATGGCTGAAAATGGCAAGTCTTCGTGCAATCATATAAATCCTCTTGACGAAGCTAGTAGGTATTTGTAAAGCATCACGCCAGATTAGGTTATCCTCTGTTGCATGTGAAGAGAGGCGTTCCATCAGCCATGCTTGATCGAATTACCCTAGAGACTTCCTCACGATACTGACTACCTTCAAGGATCCCCACTGGCTCCAACAGCTTGTTTTCTATGGAACCCCTTAAATCCTTCGAAAGGAAAAACTTTGCTGTTCTTGGCGAGGTCCGATAGCCACTGTGGGAGAATTGGAGCATCATATCATGGTGAGTCTGACTAATATGGAGAATAACGAATCCCAGGCGAGGGAAATCAGCTCCACTAATCGACAATGATGTTCTAGCTCTATTCTTACTCGTGCGGTCTTGTTTGACTATGATTCTAGTACGATGGGAATAACAGATGGTGAAAGCCACAATGCTCTCAAGAAGACTCGAAGATGTATTGGTGAGCCAGACTCATGTTGAGAAGTAATGCTAGCCAATCTTCTAGTTAGAAGTAAGCCTCACCATGGACAATACGAGGTCAATAGCAAGGAACCGCAAAATGAATGCTGATGCAATATCACGCACGAGAGTGTTTAGGGTAGGCGGCGAGATGGTGGCTAACCAGCTGACTAAGATTTGGAGGAATGCTCAACAAAAACACCTGACATGCGTGTAGCATTAATGCGACGTTGCATCCGTGCCAGTGGGACGGAACCTTGACACATGACAGATTGCAACTGTCCCCAGAACCAACCTCGCATTGCAGAGTTACTGTTGATGATCTGACATACGAGAAAGAGACAGGTAATTAATGAGCATGAGCATCCCATGTCGTGTCGTGTCGTGTCCCTTCAAACACGACAATTCCGTGGCTGCGTCATCGCTCAACAAGGACAAGACACATGACCAAAACGCCAAGCCGCAACACAATTCGTTACCTAAACCAACCAATCACCTCCCTCAAACGACAAGCCTCTTCTCAGCCTTGCCCACCATCCAGACCAAGCTGGCCCTTTCGGACCGACCTTGTGCACACGAGGCTCCTTCAGGTCTAGTCTGGGGTTTCCTGTGCCTTAGCCCGAACCGTGTTTCTCCAGGTTCAGTTAAGTCTAAAGACCTGATGGGGGTGGTAGATGCGCTGTTTGGAAATTGAGCAATTAATCGTTCATTTCAGGTTTCAGGATCGACTGAAAGATTTATTTCATCGAACCGCGAGAAAATGAAGCAAAAAACAGGGGACCTGATCGACGTTTGTGCTTTAGTAGCCGAAGCACCGCGATTCATGCAAACCCACTGAAAAGCACACGACGAGCGTTCCAAGTTCCTTCGAGAAAGCCGCTAGACACGGCCTGTCCGGCAACTACTGCACGATGAGGCCACAGACCTTGCAGTTTGATCAAAGTATACAGTGCGTGAAAGACCGCCTTACGAAGCAGATTATTGGTTGGTGTACCACACTGTGTTTGCTGCTCTGAACCTGGAGCATTGCACCGGATTGCGGGAGCGCGCTCCTCCGGACAGCATCGGTATGCCTCGGTATTTGACACCGTCTACGGAAACACGACTGGAAATAACTCCTGTCACGAATTACCATTAAGGGTAAACCTTGGTGGAATCAGGTTGAATGCCCTCAGCGCTGTCTTGCTGTGAATAACACGGAATGGTCGTACACTTGTTCCATAAAAAACAATCGTCGTTGGCAGACCGTCACTCTGATCACAGAACCTGGATGATCTGATTCTTGAGCTTCAGATGAGCGACGTGGCACCAGGAGTTCGGTAGAACAAACTCAACAAATCTGTCGCCAATTAAGCGAGCATCGGGAAAGCCATCGACCACAGATCATGTCATAACTGAGGAGAGCAGATATTTCCATACCTAGTTTGCGACCAGAGAACAGCTTTCCCCTCTCGTCTGGAGACATACTTTGAAGTTGACTTCATCAAACCCCTCACTACAAACTTAACAACGCATGATGTGGCTGAGGTATAATCCTCAATAGCGAGCGCCGCCTTTGAGCAACACCCCGCCTCAATGTTGGGACATGAAAAAAGGGCTCAGACGAACTTGTACGCCATGCAACGCGCAAGCTTGTTACCCCGGATGTGAGGTTGAGCTGATACGTGACACAGCCGCACAGGTGCTCTTGTTTCAAGCGAGATGACAGCTGCGCCGCAAACTCTAATGCACAAGATCTGCGTTACGCGGAATTCTTGGCAGGTCTGTAGTGGTAAGAGCGCAGAGTTACAGTCGATGGTCGTCAGGGGCATTGGCAATGAAGATGGTGATTATCGATATGGAAGCTGTCACATTTTCGGATAGACGCGAAAAAGAAGCATACCCGTAGTGTGAAAGTCAATGTCTAGCAGCTTGAAGAGGTACTGCTCGTGTGTGCATTACATTACAGCTTTGTCTCAGGTCTTCTCGCGATATGTGTAGATGACCCTCTTTTACATGTCGATGGCGAGCTATTCGAGAGTGACAGGATCCGTAGCTGTTGTAAAGGCAGCTCAGGGCAAGCAACATAGGTCAACAACTTTCTTATGAGCTGATTATTTTTGGTTAATTTCCTTGTAAACTGTTAGATAGACATTATGCATCAATTACACTTGTGAACAGTTTCCTGCCGACACTCAAATTGTCTTCTCCCCGGTAGCTTCATGCCGACCGGTAGCCTAAAACACCACATGGTTCACTCAGCCTCTTGGAAGACGACTCGCACTAATGAACTATCTCCAATCTGAATATCTTCCGAAACCGACGTTAAAGCCTATCCGCGCGTTTAAAGAAACTGTAAGGCTTAGGGCTTAGCTCATAGTTATAATTGTGTTGGTCGTTGGAGGAGTGATCTGCCATATACGCGTATTTCAAACCCCACATTCTTAAGATCTACGCTACCCAGATCTAGATTCTACACGTATAACTCCTGTCCGCGTATAGAGCGTGAACAATTTTAGATGCATTCAGAGAAGTGTCAGCTTAGAAATGTTGTTTACACGTAAAGATGTGTATATAGTTATAGTCTGATCAAGAAAGCCAAGGTATTCTCAAGCCTCTACTCTCAACTCATTGACTTTGACATTCATCTCATTGACATTTAACGACGAAACACCAAAACTTGACCCCACTAACGCGATTGAGAGCTTCAATAAGTTAACACTCGAGAATAATTCATCATGGCGGGATATATCTTCTACAACTATGACCCAAATATGGTGGCAGCTGTCATATTTATTGTTGTGTTCGGTCTTTCTGCATTATTACACACGTACCAGCTTATCCGAGCGCGAACATGGTACTTTATCCCATTCTTAATCGGATGTCTTTGTATGTCGCCCGCGCCCCTCAGGCAAAATCGCCTACTTACAGTTTTACCCAGTTGAGTGCGTTGGTTACGTTGGTCGAGCTCTATCAGCACGTGAAGCACCAGACTTCACCAAGAACCCCTACATTATCCAGTCTCTGCTCTTGCTACTCGGTCCAGCTCTGCTCGCTGCATCGATTTACATGGTTCTCGGTCGACTGATCCGACTTCTCGATGCTGGCGACCTCTCCATCATCAGCCCTAGATGGTTAACCAAGGTCTTTGTTGCTGGCGATGTCATGTCCTTCCTTGCGCAGAGTGCTGGTACGTACCCCGAAGCCGTTAAGCTTCACATTACTGACAGTTAAAGGTGGTGGTATGCTCGCAACAGCAAAAACCAAGAGTGCCGTCAAGCGAGGTGAGAACATCATCGTCGGTGGTCTAGGCATTCAGATTATTTTCTTCGGCTTCTTCATGATCGTCACTCTCGTCTTCCACCTCCGTATCAACCGCAACCCTACACAAAAGTCCCAGGAGATCACAACGCCTTGGAAGAAGCTCCTCTTCGTTCTTTACACAGCCAGTCTGTTCATCATGGTCCGATCCGTTTTCCGTGTCGCCGAGTACGTCATGGGCAAGGACAGTGAGCTCCAATCGAAGGAGTACTTTATCTACATCTTTGATGCTCTTCTTATGAGTCTCGTTGTGGTTTCCCTCAATTGGTTCCATCCCAGCCGTGTGATCAACCATGAGATGGACAGGAAGCGAATTGTCAGCCAGGATGGATATGCGCTGGAGAGCCAGCCCATGGGCAGATATGACAGAGACCGACGATACTCACTCTCACCTGTCCGACCTAAGCATACCCATTGAGGGATATATGGAGAAGTGAACTAGGAGCGAGATGAGTTCGGGATTGATATGGCCACCGAGAGCCGATGGAGCCTGTTTTGAAGCAAGTGGGACTGATACGATCTTCAGTTTACTTTACAAGAAAGCGGTAAAACTTACATAGATTTGGATACTCTTATAATAGATTTCTTTTGTTACATTGTAAGAAGCAACATGATTCATGATGAGTCTCAATCGTATCATGCATGGATGTGAAGTCAATGCTTCAAGATGCGCAACATGGATTTCTATACGCTGCATCGTAAAGTGGAACACAACATCATTTGGCATGGTATTTGACTTCCGACAACAGGTCGACATCGATAAACGATCCATATCAATGGGCCCTTCTGCAGAACTCATACGAGATACCATGAGATCATGAGGCTCAAAGTGGCACCTCCAAAAAGACATTCTTCCGTGATTTGAATCATCACGATTCCCTTCCATGGAAGCAATTTGTGGAGATCAAAAGTCTTGTTCTCATCCCTGGCTGAACAGCGGGGCGGCATTCGTTGCAGTGAGACATGGGGATGCATGAGACATCCATGGACATTCAAGTTCCGAATATGCGGAAACAAAGAAAACCTGGTCGGGCGATTTCTCTTTCGGGGAAGCCATCGCGGGAATATGGACAATCATGGAGATGGGAATTCAAGCAAGCGGCGTTTATGCCCAAAGCAGTCACTATTGACGATGACGAGTTGATCAAGTATTTCGATTATCGCAAGGAGACACTTGTCACACCGGGGATAGGTTATTTCGGGGGCTTGAGTTTCTAAACGCGAAATCCGCTGCTGCACCCGATGAGCAAACAACGGATGATCTGACATCTCGAACAAGATCTGACAGCGGAGTTTTTCATTCGTTGTGATAGCCAGCAATTGACTTTTTTTCTTTTCTCAGCAAGCGAGGAACGATGTCGTTTTTGCCCCGGGAACATGATCGGAGTAAGCCGAATAACGTGAACATTGAAACGCGTGACATTCGATAACATCGTCGGACCGACGTACACGAAGAGACCTGTTTGCTGCGCGAATTCTTGGTGCAGCAGAAGGTACCCAATCGTCGATCGATGCGTTTTCTGTTAGGCTTCACCTCCTCTTGAGGGAGAGCCTGCTTTGTCTTTGGCAGAGAGTTCGCCAGAAGAAGGTCTCATTTGAGGTGGAGTCGCACTGTGAAGCTGAGGCTTTAGCGTGGTCCAAACAGACTGACGACGTGGCACAGTGTTTATTGGTGCCTATGAGAAGGAGGCTGCCTCTAATAACTCTCTCCGCTCGTTGTTGCTGGTTTCCCCTCACTTCAACGATTTTATAGCAAGCCGTAACCCAATATCTGCTGAACTTGAAGACAGTGACTGGACTATCAGTACTGACAGTCAGTCGGCCAGTTTCTCTTCAAGATTTGTCTATAAGTAACGCTCTCGGCCAACCTTCTTGATGCTCGGCAAGCTTGTCTCCACCCCCATTCAAACTGCAGATCGCTAAACCAAGTTGCACTGTCCATTGGGTATGTACTCTCTGGTTTATTGCACTGTCTTTGGCTGCTAATTTCTCTGCTGGCTAGTCCCCTTTTAGATCCCTCGCCCGTTCGCCAGTTCGGTTGGTTGCTTGTTCCTTGGCTCTTCAAGACGACGGGTGGTACGAGTAAAAACTGGACCTAAAGGTCACTCTCCTGCAAAGCTTTGGTGGCCAAGTACTTTACTCATCCTCATCTTGTGTTCCTCTCGTCCCACCCCAGTGTCAGAAAGTCTTCCGTCTCGCTCTGGCTGCGGTTTGCTTGCCCACCCCCGGTCTTTCCTCGAAATCTCCTTCTCTTGCAAACCCGCTTCTCACCTCATCTTCTCTTCTCGTCTTCCCATCCCTTCCCTAACCTGATCTTCTCTTTCACCCACACTTTCTTTTCTTCTCATACAACCAGCCAAAAACACCAAACGAATTCTGTATACCGCAGATCTACGACTTCTTAAGCGACCTTCCCAATATCGAAGTTTTCGCAATTTGACTCCTGGTCACCCCGAACAACCCCCCGCATTATGGTCCAAGGCGGAAGGGCCGAATAACACCTGCACCTCGTCTCCTGGAATCAAGCCAGCCCTTCCAATCTCCCATCCTCCCCGCCCACCCGGTCGACCGACTACCAAGTCGCCCCGAATCTACCTTCGAGACGACACCTCTTATCGCGGTCCCCCGCAAAATCCCCAGACTTTTGGCTTGCTGGCTGCTTGCTTTTCGTCTCCCCCGCGATATCAAAATCTAAATACCCCCGAGCTCGACATTCTAGTCTTAACGACCCGCGAGGTTACCTTAGATCGTCGTCTTTGGAAGTCAATCGTCCTTGTCGTCGCCTAGCCCGACGACCCGACCCGGCCGTTGATAACTTTCTTTGATACTGACAAGGAAGCTCACAATGTCAACGGCAGCAAAACCAGCAATGACAACCGCTGTAAAGAGGGCCTGCGATGGCTGCCATCGTCGCAAGGTCAAGTGTGATAGTGGTATCACCTGCCGTAACTGTGCAACTGCTGGTATCGAATGCACATATCTCGCTATTCCTCAGAAGAAAGGTCCCAAGGGTTCTCGCGCAAAAGTTATCACCGAATTGAGAGACAACCAACGTCAGGCCAGTCTTGCTGCCAAGGTGCAGAACAGACTCGCTGGACAACCCGTTGACCTTACCATTCCTGCTCTCAACCCTACGGCTGGCATGTTGTCCAACGACCTTATCAAGGCTTGTGTCAACTACTACTTCGAAAATGCTTACTCGACACTACCTTTCCTTGACCGAAACCAAATCGAACTAATGATGCAAAATATGGAAAACGGCCGTGACAGGTACTGTCTGTTCGCAGCCCTCTGTGCATATGTAGTACTTCAGCCCGGTATGATCCTGCCAACTTCATCGGCGGAAGAGTCCTACAGCCTTCAGGCGCAACCTGGTGCCAACATCGCTGCAAGCACTTTGCTTCTTGAGGAGTGCCTTCGCGTTCGAAAGGGCTCCGAATACTTTGAGACACCGAACTTCAATATTCTGGTCACAAATATTTTCATCTACTCTTGCATGAAAATAATCGATGGACCAGACAGAGCGTGGTACTACCTGCGAGAGGCCACAACTATGGCTCTACTTGCAAACATGGACAAGGAAGAGACCTATGCTCAGTTCTCTCAAACTGAGTCTGTCCGAAGACGTCGATTTTTCTGGTTCTTGTTCGCCACTGAGCGCGTCTACTTTTTCGACCGCCGTCGACCCTTGTCCCTTTATGCGACAATCGCACCTAGCCAGATGCACGACGACCCCAATGATGCCTTATATCCCGAACTTCACGCCTTTTTCATCATGTGCAACATCTTCCGCCCCATGGATGACTCTTTCCTGGCCGCTTGGAGAAATGGTTGCGAACATCTCGACTGTCATCAAATTACTGGTCTTAAGAATCACCTCAAGGAGTGGCAAGCCGCGAACCCCTTCCATGCCGAAACTGCCTACATGGCTAGTCAACAATTCCTCAACAATGCGATCTGGCAGCTCAACAATACTCAGAGTCAATACCACGGCGATCTGGCACGACAAATGACCAGTAAGATGGCTTCTTCATTCGCGGGCCAGCCACTTGAGCTTGCAAAGTCCTGCTTGGTATGTGTTTTATGCCCTGTTTGAATGACACGCTTCTAACAAATCCACAGTTCCCCAAGCTACTCGAGATCTGTCTCAACTTGACTACCTATTTGGCTAACCTGCCCCCGGACCGACACCCATTGGCCGTGGGCCCTCACCAATGGCTCCAGGATCTCCTTACCTCCCTCGACCCTGCCCGGAATGGCGACTTTGCATTCACTCCTCTCCTGTTGGCCAAGGTCAACGAGATTCTCCCACGTCTTGCCGACCCATTGTTGCGAAACGCCCCAGAGAACGGCTCTTTCCAAATGTCTGCTGACATATTCGATGGTTTTGGTAATGCCGGTATGGCCAACATGCCACAAATGAATGATTACAACCAAGGCATGGTCGTCGACGAGAATGAGACCAAGTACGATTTGAGTGGCAGCAGCCCTGACACAATCCCCAACTCAAATTACTCGAATGGTACACCTCCTGGTACACAACCGGGTAGTGACATGGCTTCAGCATTTGCCGGCTCACCTGCTAATGTCATGTCCCCTGGCATCGACTACAATGTCGGTAACGTGAACATGAGCGGTTTTGACATGTCTGAAATGGGCATAAACTCATTTACAGCCTCCCAGCCCAATCCACTGGGCAACATACAACATCAGCAGCGTGTCGGAAGTCAACCTCCCTTGCAGGGTATACAGAATCAGAATGTCAACAGTTCAGCCATGAACCCATCGATAAACCAGATATATGGTATACAACAACCACAGCGGCAGAACAGTTACCAGATGCAAAACCAGCCCCCCTTATCGCAAATGGGATCAATGCCTGACATGGACTTTTCAATGCGATAATCGCACCAAAATTTAAAAAATATTATCATGTCTGGGCCTAGATGCCCAGGCAAGCGCTATGCATGTTTTCTTCTCTTCCCTGGAATTACTATGACATAGGCGCACAACAACACAGCGCTTCATTCACCTTGTGTATCTTATCTCGCGAGCAAGTTTTGGAGGTTTTCTGTCTGCGGATCAAACGGAAATCAGAGGTTGGCGCTTTGGAGTTTTGGATCACACCTGTCTTTTATAAGATAAAGGCTGAGGATCATGTTATGCTTGTTATGTGGTCAAGTGACTTGAATCGGGGATGTTAAGTTACGGAAGGTTTTACATTTATGGTGTTATGCAAATTCTTCACTTTGTGGTTATAGAATTATGAATTAAAACTTTACTCAATTCAATCCATTTTGAGCTTCTCTCACGTCGTGCATTGATCCGGTTTGACTTGTTGAGCACCAATTCCGCTGCTTCGCTTGTGATTGTATCGATTCAATTGTAAATTCTGGGTATTCTGCTGGTATCTCTGTTTTCGTTCTGTAGGTATCGTAACGCCAAAGTCAACCCCGTTCATTCATTACTTCGTAACCAAAATTCCAACTCTCATCAATGCTAACGTCTTGCAGTCACAGACCGCACAGCTAGCACCTCTATCCTCGCAGCATACAAGCTCATTAGATGGCATACGGGGTCTCCCCAAACAACACTCCTCAACCTCTCCTCGGAGCATGTCACTGCTACAACTCCCTCATCAAGACGCTCTCGCACAGTCTTGCGATCTTTGGGCTTGGCGTTTAGGTCCCCTGAGCGTAGCACCACGATACGGCCTGCGTTGCTCAGTGTGCACGGGGGGACGTTCCATGTGGGTTTCTTGTGTGATTTCTTCATGTCTTTTCGTTGGGATGGTGGTGGTGAAGCGAGTAGATCGAGGAGGCTTTTGACGTAGGCTTTATCGGCGCGGACAACGGGGTCTCCTTCGTTGACGAAGCTCAAGAAGATGCTCTTTCTGAGAGCATGGGTATCGGGTTTTGCTAGTGGGAGGAGAGACACAGGTGGTGCACCGAACGTGACGCAGTGTATTCTCTTAAAGCAATTCGTCAGGACGTTGAGTTCACTCTCTGCCGCATTCGTCTGGGCTACCATATGCGAGTATAGCAACGCAGCAATAGCACCACCTGCCGAATGTCCCGTAATTAAAAGACTGAAAGTCGAACGCTTAGGGTCCTCTTGAAGCAACTGTCTCAACCTTGCAGCCACTGGGCGAACCATCTTCTTAGCGACGGAGAGAAAGCCTGCGTGGCACAAGTTTCCCGGATCGTCGAGGAAGTTCAGTGGGCTGATGGGCGCTGAGTTGAGATTGACGGCCCAATCCATGAAACTTGCTGTACCCCGGATGGCGAAGACGATGGTGTTCATGTCGTCCATGGAAACGGACTTTATGCAGGTCTGCCTAGGACCAGCGAGCCAGTCGGATGAGACGTGGGCGTCACGTTCGGTGCCGCGAGGTCTTTCGTAAACACGCTGGGAGTACTGGGCTGCGAGACAAAGGAGAGGCCACGTAGGCATATGCCTGCTTCTGTTAGAAGAGAATTGGGACTTGATGAATTCACATACAGAGATAGTGGTGGTAGTGTTGACGGAAGCTTGGAGTTTGCATATTGCTCGACCTTGGAGAAGTAACTGCCCGACACCATAGACGCAGCAACATTGCATGATGTCTTATCCTTGTGCTTCGTCTTCCCCAAGCCCTTATCGACTTGATCCGCCTTTGGCTCCTGAACATTGACGGCGCAGTTGAAGAGCGTATTCTCATTGCCCTTTACTTTCTCGTGATCAATAAGCGTCATGATATCGTTGAACCGATCATACAGCGCATTCGTCGACTGTGCGATCTGGGCACATCCATGCCAAGCTGACAAACCATCGTCGTAGAGATGTGGTGGAATTGATTCCTTGGCGAGATTCACCATTGATCCTGTGAAGCGGTTCAATGACGATGATAAGGTTTGGTGTGAGTTTGTCGTTGCGAGATGATGGGGTGGTGTAAACGCAGACAAGTTGGGGTGCGATTGCTGAGAACCGAGGTGATAGTGATGGTTGATCACCACCGGTTGAGTGTTGAAGTTCGGCGGTGCTGGGAGATAGCCAGCGGGCTGGAAGTGAGGCTGTGATTGAGAGGCATTGTGCTGATTATACGGAAGAGCAGGTCTCAACGCCGCAGTATTCGGACGCACGGCACCTGGATAAACAGGCTGCTCAATTTGAGGTCTGGCAGGACGAAAGACATTAGGAGGATCAGTTATCTTGGGCTTGGAAGAAGCTATCGGTTTGGTGGTTTTTGTCCCCTTCTTGGACTTCTTGGTCGACTTCTTGGGCTTTGTGCTACCAAAAAGCCAAAAGGCCATCGTGACGTGCGGGGTTTCAAGCGGGAGGATGAGGGTGTTTTACATTGCCATCGGAGATAAGAAGAGCGTGAGGAAGAAAGCAGTAAACAATGAGTGAAGAAGATGGCGAGAATCATGAAAAGGTCACTCACACATGACCCAGGCCGAGGATATTCTTAGCAACAGCTCTGATTGAGTGCTTTGGCAGCGGGGCCTTCTCAGCCCGGTCGTCGATCATTCCCCTGTCGAACCATCTCCCGCCAGTAAAACCAACACACCTACCCCCTGAAAACAAGTGATCATTGTTGGAGTTATTCTGTTCCGCGGATAAGAAAGCCCTTAGCGAACCTCACTAAAGAAGCGAATGCTGCTGAACCCCTGTAAACCAATCATCATTCGTCAAACGCTAACCAATCAGTGGCATGCAGCCAAGGATGACTCTAAAGAGCGAAGACATTGGATGAAGGTACAGCTGAATGCAGCTTTGTTAACTAGGATCATTCGAGTCGGCGGCAATGAATAACCCTATGGCTGGATGACTCGATGATTGCCTTGTCTGAGGCAAAAATGGGAAGGGCATGTGAAATTGCGAATTGCACGAGTTGGGATTTGGGGTTTGAGACATTGATTTGAGGATGATGTGATGAAGAGGCTGTGTTGAAAGGTGTTAGGGTGTCTGTGTGTTAGCATGCAGTGGCCTCAGGGAGCAAGAAAACTTCAGACGTTAAACTAAGGTGCCAAAATCAACTGGTCTAAAGGCCTGCTGATATATACTAAGCTTACCTAAGTATTTCTGTCACTTAGGATAGAGGTCCTAAGTTTTATTGCCTCCCCTAGACTGGTGCATTTTGGTGTTAGAGGTTAGATGGCCTTAAGGGGGGTATTAAAAGACTTTAGATTAAAAAGTAAAGAAATAAAAAATAATTTATTAAATTTATTAAAATATTTATTAAATTTATTATAAAATATTTATATTTATTTAAATATTTTTATTAATTAAATAAAATTCTTTATTATTCTTTAAATTAATAATATTATTATTTTAAATTATACTTAAAGAGAGCTATCTACACTAAAGATTATAGGACTTCCTTTATGATCTACTTACTCTTGTTGCTCTATGACCCTTGATGTAGATCCATTGAGGTAGTCCAGGTCGCATCGCAGGTAAGCAAGCCTGGCAGGCTGCAGTTGGAGTTGCCCCGAGAATGCCTTCTTGAAAGCCTCGCCAGGCGATGCCAGAATCATCAGCCACTTTACAAGTTCCATCTCAATTTTTGGTTTCAATGCAGAATCATAAAATCCTACAATCATTTCATCCCTGTATTTCATTTACAAAATGCGGCTTTTGAATGTCGTCGACGAACGACTCGAGAGCTTCTTTGGTGACGAGAACGAGATCCCACCCTACGGTATTCTATCGCATAGATGGGGGAAAGACGAAATTACGTTTCAGGACTTGACACAAGGGTCACTACAGGACTTCCACGGCCGCCAGTCGTTCTCCAAGATCTGGGATCTACTCGACCGGGCCGATCAAGATGGCTTATCCTATGTCTGGATCGACACTTGCTGCATTGACAAATCGAGCAGCGCAGAACTCTCAGAGGCCATCAACTCCATGTTTAGGTGGTATCAGCAGTCAAAAAAGTGTTATGTCTACCTCGACGATTTTGACGCTATATCGAACTGCAAACTCGTTTATTACGAATGTTCTGAAAGAACTGCCATCCTCGATGAATCGGAGACCTCCTTCTTCGATAGCCTTTGGTTCACCAGAGGATGGACCTTACAGGAGCTCATAGCACCACGAAATGTTGAGTTTTACGACAAGAACTGGATTAGCTTTGGTTCGAGAGATTTCGCCCTTCTCGATCGTATTTGCCACAGAACTGGTATTTGGCCGCAGTTGTTTCGAGAACCCCGGTGTGCATGCCCGAGCGAAAGGGGACATTCTACCTTGAAGTTTCGCGACGGTGTCTGCGTTGGATGCCACGGACTTGACACTCTCCCTCAGACTTTGGACTCTTTCGCCGTCTCCATCAAAATGAGCTGGGCGTCTTCCCGTGTCACGACTCGCAAAGAAGATGCTGCCTACTGTCTGCTCGGTCTCTTCAATCTGAACATGCCATTGCTATATGGTGAAGGTGACAAGGCATTCTTGCGTCTTCAAGAGGCCATTGTCCGGCAGTCCAAGGACCAGTCAGTCCTGCTATGGCGCGCTCGGCCTGATGTTGCACCACAAGGGCTTGCACCTGGCTGTTTGGCTCCTTCATCTAGCGCCTTCAAAGAACCCGTTCACATCCTTGGCCGCCGAGTTTTCAACAGGGTCGACAAGAAATATGAGGCCAATTTCCTCGGAAATCTAGCTACAATGGAGATCACTGATACAGCTATACGTACCAGCCTGTGGATTTGCCCTTGCAAGGTGGTGCCTGACGGAACGCAAACTACTTCCCGAAACCTCTGGCTGGGTATCATGCACCTCGCATACGATGATGATTACCTTATGCGACCTGCATTACTGCTAGAGTATATGGGCACTGTTGATATGTATCGAAGAGTCTACCATCAGCATATTGTTCCCGTTGATCCCAGGATAACTCGAGGTTCTTCCGTTGTAGAGTCATCAATTGGCGAAGTCGATCGACGTCTCTTGGTCACTCCATCCCTCGACGAGGCCACCAAGAAGGACATCAGCATTCTGCTTCAACAGAGCCCCATCAACGCAACGGCTGGCCCTTCTCCTGAAGAGGGCCCAGAGACTGGACCGGTGTATTTCGTTTTGGATAAGCAGAAGCTGGATTTTATGATGGATAGCGGGGGTAGTCACCCTCCTTTCAGCCGTTACCTTAGTCGTACCACCCAGATACCATCCCGGTGGGCTTTTAAGAAGTGTCAGCACGAAGGAGACGGTGAGAGATATTTTGGTGGTATTCATTTTGTTAATTTTATGCTTGAGGTCCCGGAAGGATCAAGCTCTGATCATATGCCAAACGGACAAGGTGTTGATCGGTTTGCTTATACGGCTATCATATGGGGCATACAACGCGAAATTCTCAAAGGAGGGAGGGATGCGTCTTCGTGGCATTTGTGGTGCCGGGTTTTCAATCTGAAAATGTTTACAGAACACGCCCGGACCTCGAATGAAGATCTACAGCCTAACCAGCTCTATCGCGAGATCGACAGTCTCAGTGCAGGTGAGATCCAGGGGCGTATGGAGAATCAGCGGTCACGGCTCTGCCTAGCCGAATATGAAAAGCTCGAGATTCCGCATTCAGCAGTCCCGAGGGCACTGTTCCCTTCGTCATACGGAGGTAACTGGTCGGAAGACAATATGGAAAGTAGCAAGATACTTTTGGCAGCCAAAGTGGTGTTGGTTGAAGGACTTGGTCGGAAGATTTTTGAGCTGCACATAAAGATCAGCGATGTAGCCAAAATATAGAAGGAATAGTTATAGAGTGATAAAAATAAGTAAATTATAAAAGAAGTCTTATAATCTTTAATATAAATAGCTCTCTTTAAATATAACTTAAAATAATATTATTATTAATTTAAAAAATAATAGAGAACTTTATTTAATTAATAAAAATATTTAAATAAATATAAAATAATTTATAATAATTTTATAATTTTATAATATTATTTTTTATTTTTTTATTTTTTTATTTAAAGTCTTTTATTACCTTTTTTAAGGCTATTTAATTTATAGCTTACTTTAATACTTATTTATAATTAACTTTAATAAATTTATATTAATTTATATTAATAATTATATTATAAAGTTAAATGTTTAAAATCTTTTTTATAAAATATAAATAATTTATTTTTAAAGAGATTATATTAAAGTAATTAATAAGATATTTTAAATACTATATAATTCTAAAAGATTTATATAACTTATATAATGCTAATTTATAACTTTTATATAAGACTTCTAGGAAGTTATACTATAGCAAGGAATTCTAGACGTATAGCTAGCATCCTCTATTGCAGTAGCTACGTAGGTATCTGAAACATATTTCCATTTGTAAAGATAAGGCAATCTAGAAAGTTTAACATTGGGATGAATACCACTTGAGACCTGCGGTATAGTTCTCAAAACTCAACGCCTCGATGCTCTAGGTTCATATTCATGTATGCAAATAAGGGAAATCCTGCCTCATCCCAGATCGTAATTGCAATGAGGTAAAAGACAAAGAATTAGGATGTTAGTTCAAAAGCTGCATATTTCAAAGCTTCGTGTCATTATTGATCGTTATACAAATGAGTGACTCCTGCGAACCGTCATTCATCATCATCCGTCCAATCCTTGATCCTACACATCGCTGAATCACTTCTCTTAACACTCCCACGTGAACCTGCCTAGGCAGCTCTGTTCAATATCTTGGACATTTCCACATCAGTTGATGTAACTACATAACGCTCACTTGCATCGAGGTGGCATAGCCACCGCGTCAAGCATAAAACAGGGTATCAATTCGCCAACTACCAGTCAACATTAGCAGACAATCTCGCATATCAAGAACTAAACTCAAAATAAAAAGACAGCAGCTTACACCAAAAGTCGCGATCTGCACGGCTTTCAAGGCCAGCTTGACTTTCATGCCATCTTCACAGTCCTCACAAAGGAAGATGATACGAATGCCTGCCCACATCTTCATCTTCTCTCTGCCGCATTTGCCACAAGTTGGGGCGTCAGTTGCTTCTTTGATCACGTATTTGACGCCTGCGACTGCGAGTGCTGGGATGAGATGGAAGACCATGTTGTTCTTTTCTTTTCGTAGACGAGAGTTGTCTTGAGGGGGAGGGTTTGTGAGCAGAATGATTAGATTTGTATCTCTGCTAATACCTTGGCGAGATAGATCAATATAAGATTGAAGGTTTTGAGAAGTAGAACTCCAAATTGTGTGAGTTGTTTCTTTGAGTCTTGGTTTGAACCAGATGAGTCCCCTTTCTTGAGAGGCAATCTCAAGTATATATAATTCTCGTCTGGCATCATATCATGCGAGGCTGAATCCAGACACTTTTTGGCGTACAACCACAGTAATGTGACCTCTAATATATTCCACATAGATGCGATCTATATGCAGCTCTAGGGTCTCTCATATCAGTATGCTTGCTGATAAGGTTATTTCGCAAAGCAGGGGCAAGTCTGTGAGATGGTGGCGTCGGTTAGACGATAGCTGCCCTTTAAAACGCCAAATATCTACAAAAAGCCCGTGCATAAGCGACCTGAAGAGAAGCTGAAAGGCTTCCTCCCAGTTGCAACGTTTGTCTAGCAGTTCTTGTGATTTATCGCTTGTGTAGGTCGTCTAAACTAATGGAAGACTATGGCCGTCTAAAACCGCTAGCCTTGACAGAACGCCCATGCATGACCGACAAACGAACAACGCCCGTGCATTAGCTACCATGCCTAAGGCTGAAAGCTTCTTTGGAGTGGAAGCCCTCCTCTTTGGGACGGAGATAAGGCACAATTGTGCTTTTGCCCGGACAGTCTGAACCCGTCGATAGTCTGCCGCAGTTTCCCCTGTAATGCTAGTGACGAACTCGTGTGATTAAGTTATGGCAGAAGCTAATGTATTACATGTATATATTCTTGACCCTTCCTCCATGAATAATAACGCTCAGATACACTGACAGCAAACTTGACTCAATTACTTGAAGCTTTCAGCTGAACAACCCGATTACTTCACCTTTACGACTCAATCTAAGTCACTTTTCATCTATCCCCTGTCAAACATGTCTTCTGAAACTCCTCCACCGCCTCCAAAGGTCGAATATCCGGCCAGCGTTGACAAACCTGAGCTTACAACGGGCGATAACCACACGGTCGGCGTTGACTACAACAACGGCGCCAGTTATGTCGACACAACCACAAACCAGCCAATTCATGACTCTGACGTTCATACGAGATTCTCTGGGTACGGTGATAGTGACGATGGGGATAGCGGCGGGATAGTGGAGGAGATTGTTGATGCTGTGACAGATAGTTGTGTGGTGATGTAGTCTTGGACTCCGCTTGAAGTTATTGTTTATCACCCTACTCTGCTGTTTTGATCGGTTAGGTTTCCTCCTCATGTACTGTGTAGCAGCCTGGTATAACTGTCATTTTTGCAGCGTTATAACAGAGCACTCAATCGATCATGCTCGCGCCTTGTTGTGTGTTGTGCCTGAAGCTCAATAGTGATTGCATCCTTGGCAAAGCGACACACCAATAGAGCTTGAATTCTGATAAACCAGGTTGAAAATCAATAAGTAGATCGATAGTGACCTCTTCGTTGACGTTGATTGGGTCGATGTTGCAAATTACACGCTATCGCAACTCAGCCGCACGAGCTGAACCCTCCATCTCCTTATCATTCCTCAAGTTTCAAGCCCAAATGGGTTGATTTGAAGTGTTGCAATTGCCGAATGAGTCCTACACCAAAACAAGGCTGCCTTCATGTGGCTAGCGTAGGCATATTTATGGAAGACGGCTCCAAGAATGCCTCCTTGCAAGTGTGCACTATGAGGGGCATCCAATAAGCTGTCAGGCTAATGCGTCGTGTAACCTGCATATCGCTAACATGCGAGGGGAGCCCCAAGTGCTGAAGGACCCTTGAGCCCCTCACTGCCTTCATGAGATGGAATGGCGAGCGAAGGACATTTTGACTGCCGTGGCGTGATCCAACCCATTTAACAGAACGCCAATATACGAACTACAAAGCGCCCATGCATATATATCCAAAATATCCATCCACCACAAACTCTGCATGCCTTCATTCCCAAATCAGTCACCCTAATGGATCCCCCAGTCAATCCCCAATCGGTTCTGACGATACCGTCAAGCGAGGACTGGTCTCGCCTCCGACCCCTCGTCAAAGAGCTCTACCACGACCGCAGACTTTCTATGGCAGAGGTCAGGGATCATTTGAAATCGCTGGGATACTGGGTCAACACGCGCATGATCAGGGCTCGAATCAGCCAATGGAACCTGCAAAGGAACAACCAGTTCCACGGCATGGTTGCGGCTCTTCGCTTACTTGATCCAGTCCCTGCGTCGTGGCCAGCCCCGGAACCTTGGTTCCTGGTCCGAGGACGCCATGTCCCGTTGCACGAGGTCCTGCGATACTTTAGACGCAAGGGCATACAGAACCCAATCCATTGGTGTCGTTCAGCTGCAGTACACCAAGATGAGCCAGCTGTCAGGCTTCTTCAAGAGGGAGGCAGTCCTGTGGATGGTACGAGCGAGGGCAGCTCAACACTCGCTGCGCTATCTTCAGCCAGCAGCGTTGCCTTGTCTATGTCTCCTGTCAACATTCCCACGCCTATATTTACCCTGGAGCAAAAGGCAGCTGCCAGTCTAACTGACTACTGCGGAGTCTACCTCAGCCAAGACATCCATCCAGAGCCAGCGGTTCATCAGTTCACGACACACGGACGTTTTGGGAACCGCATGCAAGAAGGTCTAGCACAGATGATGCGTGGAGGCCCAGGAGCATTTCCACACTTCCATCAAGCCTTTGATCTTGTTCAGCCTCTCCTCTCTGACTGCCACCCCATGAGTCTTGCCCAATTATTAGCCATTATATGTGAGCTCTCGGCTTGCAATGCACAAGAAGTATTGACATGCCTGCTCCGGTATTCAGCGGCAATGGCTTCATCCTTGCGAACGCCCTCCCCTCTCATCCAATTCTTGGTGTCCCTCTCTTCATTGCCACCTGCGCTACTGCAGTGCACGGCTATCTCGAGTCTCCGGGCTGCATTGGCAGTATTCTCCGATAAGTCTCCCCACACCTGGCATCGCCTCTATATTGAGGAACGACTTTGTGACTGCCTCTACCACGGTCAAGACCGTATTGAAGGTGGATACCGCCGCGCTCAGCTTTTGAGGGACCAAGAATCGTTCTATGGACCATTCGCACGAAACGTTGTCTGGACTGTCACCAATGTCGCAGATGATCATCTAGATAGTGGTGATCTAGACGGTGCAGAGTCATACTACAGGATAGCTTTGGCACGGGCAGAGCAACTCAGTGGTTTCCCAAGGGCCAAGCTACGCTACGCTGCCCTAGAGGGTCTAGGCAGAATAGAGCAGATGCGCTTTGAGATCACGCATAATGACCGAGATACTTCTGTACGACACTTGAAGGAAGCTTCTAGATATGTTGACGACTCATTGAATGAAGCACTGATATGGTTTGAGCCAACAAGCAGGCGTGTAGGTCGAGTGACAGAACAACAGGGGTATATCAGAAACCTTTTACAACGCCTCAGTTGAGATTTGTCAAGTCTCTGCTAGATTATCTCTATTTCAGCCACACTGGAGCTCTCCAGAATCCACGGTATTCGTTGATCATCATCTGTCTCCTGAATGTCAATGTGGAAATAGCCCACGCGTCTATATCGACGTTCATGTTCCGGAACAGGCGTCAAAACAATCCCCACGTGCGTATCTGAACTTTGAGAAGAACCCATTCTTGGCTGGACCACCGAAGCACAAGCTATAAGTAAGCTGTATAACTCGATGTTATCTGGGAGGTCGTAGTCTGGGTGAAATGGGCATTGACGGTGGGTATGCTGTATTCCCTGGCAGCTTCTATGGATGTGAATATCGTTATTGGTACTAGAGGCAGCATGCTGGCCAGATCTTGATGAGTCCGGAACACCACGTCGTAACAGACCTGAAATCTTGACGCAATGTTTCGTTGCATCTACCATTGAGTCACGTCTCACAAAGTCTGTTGCATCTGGCAGAGCAACGATGTCAGCAAGAAGAGAAACTTGTGCGGCGGGCTCGTAAATGATCTGCGGTCCTTGTACATCAATGCTGGCCCAAGACCAAGTCGGTGACCGGTCGCGACAAGGTGTACCTTTTCCTCCTCTAATATACCATAGCATATCCCGGAGTATATGCTCTTGCCACAAGCCAAACGACCAGGTGAGTTGTGATTTTGTCTGAACTTGCTTGGCAAGACCAGCCAAGGCAACCAGCAAGTCCGACTTGCGACTCAGATTCGTAGTCGAATATCTCCAGACGAGCTCATGCCAAAACGAGAGAAATGCATCGTGGGCAGAATCATCGAGCCCGAAGGGTCCGAACATGGAAAATAGAACTTGATAATCTGCTTTGGCAATCGCGCCGCTGTGATGGCATGCATCAGGTCCATCCATGGCTCCGCAGGAGAGCTCGGTCCTGCACTCAAGATGAACGAAGTTGCGAGTTAAATGCACTGTCCGAGGCGACAATATCCGCTCTTGAAAGACCCAAGCTCTTGTGTCGAGGTGATACCGCGCCTTATCGAAAGGGTGTATTAAGCAATGGGGAGTACATGATGGAACGATTTCATAGCCAAGTTTTGTGGACATATCCAGTCGGCAGGATAGTTGACTCAATGGGTTTCGCGGCACGATCATGCTTGAGTTGCCATCAAAGCATTCGGCTGCCGCGATGGTGACAACTGCGTTCCCGAAGATGTCGTTCATCTTGCCTGCCTGGTCAACCCAGTCGTCTGACGCTGCAGAAGATTGGCTTCCATCTTGCATTATGCAAAGGGCATCGATCCATAAATACCTAAACCCTAGACCCCTTACGACTCGAATGGAGTCTTGTAGCAGTTTCGGCAAATCTTTGACGTGAATTTCTTTCTGAAACGCCGCCAAATTGGAGGATTTCATGACATAGGGTTTACTGAAGCCCCAGCTGTAACTCAGGGCGCAGTATTCCTTGGTGTGGTCATTGTGTGCCTCGACAAGTCGTATTTTCTCGATGTCCTGAAAAGCTGATAGATCTAGCAAGCGCCGGGGTCGCGCTTTTGTTTCCGTAGAACCAAGAATGAGGCTCAAAAGGTCGTCACCGCACAGGATATGAGTACTCTGACATTCAGAAATCCAAGCTCGGACGAAGTCAGCAGTTGCGTCGGAATAGGTTGTTGATTGCAACCTCGATAAAAGGTGTTTATTGTCAGCTTTTAGACCTCCGCGACTCTCTGAAATGGATTAGCTTCTAGGAAATCTAAGGACTTGATAAGTTATACCTGTGAGTGGGCGCAGTTGTAAGGGGTAATCGCTGAGTATTTGATCATGACTGAAAATCTTTGACTCTTCGCAGGGAAACAACGTAAGGAGAAAAGTACCAGCATCTGTGTCTAACATCGCTATTGAGATGTAGATAGGGCCATTCTTGTCACCAGAAAACTGACGATCACCATGATCTCCGGTGCATCCTACAACGGCTCCAACGATGATGGAGCAGAAGTGGCAGCCTTGCGAAGCGGCGGATAGAACATCGGTGCGGTTGGGCGAGAAGGGAAGATGTTGTGGCATCGGCGGGACGCCTTCCCCGCCGCTGAGAAGTACTTCAGGCTGGAATCTGAGGCATGTTGCGCGTTCCCAGAAGGATGTACAGTGGGAGCAGAGAGTATGAGGCTGTAAAGATTTGACGTCAGATTTGTTGTCTGACATATCGGGCGAGCTGGCTCGGTACTTGTAGATGGGGTGACACTATCTGATGGCGGGAAACATATGCCAACGGTTTGGAGATGCAGATCTTGGTGTTATCACTCACGAAGCCTCACACGTGACGTGCCAGTTCTCTTGATGGTCGCATCGCCTAGCGTACGTCTTGTTGACATGGGACAAAGGTGTGGCAGCATCACTGAACATGGGAGGGTGATGTTGTAGCTAAGGTTCATCGTGGTCGGAAGAACAAAGAGGAAAAGATGTGTTAATGATAATGAGTTCGTCAGATCTAAATATTCGGCGATGCATTGATTGAGGTTGTGGGGATGAAGACATGAAGGGAAGCACCGAGGACCCTTGTGGTGGGATTGCGCTTACCCCAGATATTATCCCGTCTTGGTGGAACCTCGAATGCGATCGCATTCAGGGAAGGATCCACTGGGAGCAACACCATGGTCAAGGGTCTTTCAGGAAACGAACCACTAGCATTAACGTCACGATGGATTCAATCTCCTCATTTTATGGGCTTTTTTTTATATATAAATACCCCTTCTTCTCTTCCTCGTTACTCATAACAAGAATCTGCAATATCCGACTTCCACGACGATCATGTCACAAACAACCTCCATGGCGCCACCTACGCCGATTACACAACTTGACAATATCCATATCAACGACAGAAACTCAGAAGCATACCAAATTCACCATCAAGCGACTCCTATTCGAGAAGCTCCGGTTTCCAATTTGAGCAACAACCATGACGCTTCAAGCTCCAATGAACACGGCACCCAAAGTACCAAATCCAAGAAGACTCTTCTTCAGATCGCAACAGTGATGTCCTCACTCTGCGCCTGTGTCTTCCTCGCTGCCCTAGAAGTGACCATCGTATCGACCGCACTTCCAACCATCGCTGCCCATTTTGCCTCTGACTCAGGTTACACTTGGATAGGGACATCTTTAGTCCTCGCTCATACTGCCTCGACACCATCGTGGGGCAAAATCTCTGACATCTGGGGTAGGAAACCTATATTACTCATCGCCAATGTTGTATTCTTTGCCGGTAGCCTTGTTTGTGCTCTGGTTGATGACCTGGCTGTCTTTATCGCCGGGCGGGCGATCCAAGGATTGGGTGCTGCTGGGATGCAGACGTTGGTCAATATCTGTATCAGCGATATGTTCTCACAAAGGGATCGCGGGCTATACTATGGGTTAACATCGATTATCTGGGCCGTTGCATCTGGGATTGGTCCTGTACTTGGAGGCGCATTCACGGATCAGTTGAGGTAAGATTGCATATGTTGGAAGGTCTTCGTACTAACAGTGTCCAGTTGGAGGTGGTGTTTCTGGATCAATTGTGAGTCTCCACCAAAGGTGTTTCGAGTTGTCACTAACAACCCTAGTACCCATCACCGCTGCAGTCTTTGTTCTCTTGGTCTTCACACTCAAACTCCCGTCTCCCAATACCCCTGTCTGGGCAGGCCTGAAAGCCATCGACTGGCCCGGCAGCTTTCTCATCATAGGAGGAACTTTGATGTTGCTGCTCGGTATTTATCTTGGCGGCGTGTACGAGCCTTGGAACTCGGCGACAGTGGTCTCTCTCATCGTTTTTAGTGTCGTCACCGGTGTGTTGTTCATCTGGAACGAATGGAAGTTGGCAGAGTATCCTGTGCTACCGGTCCACCTTTTCAAGACCTGTTCATCCTCTGCAGCATACGCCGTCACATTTTTCCATGCATTTGGGTTTCTTGGTGTCGCCTATTACCTACCATTATACTTTCAGGCAGTTCTCCTAGCCAGCCCACTTCGCTCGGGTGTGTATCTTCTCCCATTCATTTTATCTATCTCAATCTCTGCTGCTGTCACTGGCGCTTACATCCAGTTCAGTGGCAAGTATCTTCTTGCCTCCCGTGTTGGGTTAATGATCATGACCTTGGGAATGGGCTTAACGATCAGCCTAGACATTGACATGAACTGGTCAAAATTGATCTCTTTCCAGATTCTGACAGGAATCGGGGTTGGCATGAACTTTGAAGGCCCCTTATTGGCTGTTCAGACTGTTGTGCCGCACAAAGATGTCGCGGCTGCGACCACAGCAATGAGCTTCATCCGAACAATGGCCACAGCAATATCTGTTGTCATTGGCGGGGTTCTTTTCCAAAATGAAATGAAAGGCGAATATCAGATTCTCGAAGATAGTCTTGGTACCGGACTTGCCAGGTTGTTCGATGGGGCATCTGCGTCTGCGAGTGTTGATCTGATCAAGACGCTACCCACAGAGTTACAACTTGTCGTAAGGACGGCATTCTTCAATGCTCTCAATAAGATGTGGATAATGGTACAAAAATCAATCGACTTTCAATTCTCCTTTCATACTTATCTTCAATAGTATACCGCATTCTCGGGCGTTGGATTGTTGCTCGGTTTCTTCATCAAAGCGCATCATCTCAGCAAAGAGCATCAGGAAGCACACTTGGGCATTGTCAACGAAGCGCGGGAAACGAACTGGGTAGACGAGGCTGTCTCTTCGACAGGCACTAGCGAGAGCCATGAAATGAGACACATCACTCCTAGGCCTAGGGATGCATCACCGGGTTGATTCGAAGGAGGCCTGTGTGAGAGGATAATACATCTCACTATTACGCCAGTTCAATGAGAAATCTGGGCAAAGACATGATTTTGATCGAAAGACTACTACAATGTTATTCTTCTAAGTTCTCAAAAACATCTACATGCATTGACTCATCACGGCGAAGTGATTATAATTTCGGCCACATAACTTACACCCGGCCGTGCTAAGTACAGTATCAAGAAGCTATTCGCACGATCTGACCGTCATCTGGGAGCACGACTTACTTTAGTGTTCCCTCAACAGCCATCATTTCTCATGAACAACTGGACATGAAACATCCATCATACCAATGAAGCGATGAAAACATATTGATGCGGTGCGCGTCTCTTTCCAGCTATCATTCCAGCCTGCAAGAGCAGAGATGAGTGGCCCATATTCAACCATCACTTCCGACAGAAGAGATGCTTCACCATCGCTTGAAGGTCAACCAGACGGCTTCACAGAGCATGAAGTTGACGATAATCCAAATCTTCCGCTTTTAAATAGCCATAGACATTCCTCTGCGACTCACAGTGCCTTGTTGCCTCAAGGGAACATTATCGACGATGAAGCGGCAAACAAGGTATTGGCCAAGATTGACAGAACCATCATTCCATTACTGTTCATAACCTACATGCTGAATTTCATGGACAAGGCCATTCTATCCAGCGCCGCTGTTTTTGGGCTAAGAGAGGATACCGTACGTCAACCATTCGATCCCAGCCCTTCACCACTGACAGGATTGCAGCATCTCAAAGGCCAGCAATACAGCTGGGTCGGCAGCGTCTTTTACCTAGGCTATCTCCTCTGGACATATCCAACAACTGTTCTCGTTGCACGTCTTCCAACCGGGAAATTCCTCACAATAAACACACTATTTTGGGGCTTGGTTGTTGCCGTCACTGCGGCGTGCAATAACTTCGGCGGCCTTTTGGTCGTGCGATTTCTTCTGGGCGTCGCAGAGGCCACGATAACGCCCGGTTTCATGTTCCTGACTTCAACTTGGTATACTCGGGATGAGATGCCGACCCGTGTTGGAATCTGGTTTTCTGGAAACTCTGTTGGGGGCTTGTTAGCCAGTTTGCTTGCCTTTGCAGTTGGGCATGTCGATGTTGCATCCATGCGACCTTGGAGATGGATGTACACCATCTTGGGCACCGTGACCTTTCTGTGGGCAATACCTCTGTTTTTACTTCTTCCGGATGCCATCTCTAAAGCTGCTTTCCTCACACCAACAGAGAGAAAAATTGCGGCTCAGCGCGTCGTGTCTTCCGGTACTGGTACGACTGAACATACGAATTGGAAATGGGATCAAGTTCGCGAGTGCTTGGTTGATCCCAAATCTTGGTTCATCGTGGGTATTGAGTTATTCACGCAGATTCCAAATGGCGGATCACAAAGTTTCGCCAATATCGTTGTCGAATCTTTTGGATTCACAAATTTGCAATCCACACTCATCAACATACCTTACTCACTTCTGTCAGCGGCTATTATATCGGGAAGCGGATACTTGGCTGGTCGATTCCGCACGCTGAACTGCCTTTTAATCGTCAGTGTTATTATGCCATGTGTCATTGGCAGCGCAACCATCTACAAACGAAACAATGTGTCTCACGGTTTCCATCTTTTTGCATACTTCCTTCTCTCAAGCGGTCCTGCAGCAATGCCTCTCAACATGGCCCTCGTACAGTCGAATTATCGAGGGGTTACCAAGAAAATGACCATAATAGCCATGCTGTTCATCACGTATTGCGTTGGAAACATGGCTGGGCCACATTTTTTCCTTAAGTCCGAAGATCCACTATACGAGACTGCGTTCAAGGCTATCACTATCTGCTACAGCTTGGCTACAGTCTGTGCTATGTGTTTAAGAACCTATCTTAAAAACTTGAACGTAATACGAACAAGAGAAGAGGGGATCGCTGGAAGTGCTGGCTCAGGGGGTGTTGTACGAGGGGACGTTCAGGACCATGGAGATGCCTCAGACCCTGAATCAGATGATGTGACGGACTGGCAAGTCGTTGGATTTAGATATAGACTTTGATCGATCTTATGTTCCCTTTTCCAACACTATTTCTTTCACGGATTGTCATTTTCCTGCCCGTGATTATAGGACTCGGTGACTTGGTAGATAACCTGGGCTGATATCTCAATGAGAGAGATCAAGGCATCCAACGTCTCGAAACTAAAACCATATTTTACACTTCTTCAAGGAGTATAAACTATATACCTAATATCCAATAAACTCGTGGTAAAACGCCGTTATTAGACCTATTCCCAGAAGACAACTAACTTTAATTTTTCACTGGTATATAAGACCCCTTCGTTTCCTTTGGTAACAGCTCTGGTCTTGTCTTCATTAAGGTAAGTCACGTGGGTCTCCGGCTGAGTGTTTCACCGACCCGTCAAATCGCCCCAGATCATTTGAAAGCACCAAGGCACCCACTTTGAACTTTCGACACCCACAACGAAAGTCCAGCTCTTTTCTGGATCATCATACACCTTTTCTTCAGCGTATCAAACATTTGATCGCGTATCGCTCGAAAATGTCGTGGAGAAGTCAAGGAATCACCGGTTCCAACAACATCCCCCTTGGGAAGCGTCGCTTTGGAGATGATGAGGAGGAGTTTAATGGCGACGCTGGAGTCGATCGCGACTTGAAGCGTGGACGCGATCCCGAGCCTCGCGGCGAAGCTGATGGACCCCGACGACGAAAGAAGCGAAACCGATGGGGTGATGCATCCGAGAACAAGGCGGCTGGCCTCATGGGCTTGCCCACTGCTATCTTGTCCAACATGACAAGTGAACAGCTTGAGGCCTACACACTGCATTTGCGTATCGAGGAAATCTCCCAGAAGCTTCGCATCGACGATGTCGTCCCAGCTGACGGCGATCGGTAAGTTTTTCTTTCTCGATAATATTCCTTCAATGCTAACTCATGACAGATCGCCTTCTCCCGCTCCTCAGTACGACAACCACGGTCGACGTATCAACACACGAGAGTACCGATACCGAAAGCGACTTGAAGATGAGCGCCACAAGCTCATCGAGAAGGCCATGAAGACCATTCCTAACTACCACCCGCCACAGGACTATCGTAGACCTACTAAGACTCAGGAGAAGGTCTATGTTCCTGTTAACGATTATCCGGAAATTAACTTCAGTATGATTGCTAACCCTTTAACCCTACTTACCAAAATTATCCCCTGTTTTTGTTTTCCTTTTGGAGTTTGATCAGACTCACCATCACACCCTCGGTGGTGTTTGAGGCCTGGTCCTTCATCGAATGGACTAACCCTTACACGTTCATCTAATCTTTGCGAATCAGACACTGACACTAGCTCTCTCGTACTAAAGTTGGTTTACTTATCGGACCTCGAGGTAATACTCTGAAGAAAATGGAGGGAGACTCAGGTGCCAAGATCGCCATTCGTGGCAAGGGCTCCGTAAAGGAGGGTAAGGGTCGGTCTGATGCCGCGCACGCAAGCAACCAGGAAGAAGATCTGCACTGTCTCATCATGGCCGATACCGAAGAGAAGGTCAACAAGGCTAAGAAGCTCATTCACAACGTCATTGAGACTGTAAGTCAATCCTCAAGTCCTGCAAGATCTATACTAACACCGTCCAGGCTGCGTCCATTCCTGAAGGCCAGAACGAACTCAAGCGAAACCAGCTCCGAGAACTCGCTGCGCTCAACGGTACCCTCCGAGACGACGAGAACCAGGCTTGCCAGAACTGTGGCAAGATCGGCCACCGCAAGTACGACTGCCCTGAGAAACAAAATTACACTGCTAGTATTATCTGTCGCGTCTGTGGCAACGCTGGTCATATGGCTCGCGATTGTCCCGACCGACAGCGTGGTGCTAGCTGGCGCAACAACGATGCTGGTGCTCGCCCTGCTGGTCGTATCGGTGGCGGAGATGATGTTGACCGTGAATACGAGGTAAGAAAACCACTGTTTCTCCTACTATGCAATACTAACAGACCTTAGCAACTCATGCAAGAGCTTGGTGGAGGGTCTTCTGGAGCCCCTGCGCGTATCGAAGCCGGCCCTGGCGCTCAGAACAACGGAGACGCGAAACCTTGGCAACGAGGTCCTACTGGTGGTCCTGCACCATGGCGCAGCCGCAACCAGGATTCTAACGAAGGTGGATCGGCAGCTCCCTGGGCTAGAGATCGCGGTGGTCGCAACGAAGATCATCAAGGCGGTAACGGTGGTGATAGCTACTACGGTCAAGCTTACGCAGGTGCCTCAGGTGCCGCTGCTCCCTGGGCGCAACAGGCTCCTGGAACCCAGGGTGGGTATGCTGGTTATCCTGGCTACGGTGCTTACGGTGCTGCTCCCGGAATGGGAGCTCCTCCTGGTCTTGGTGCTCCTGGCAGTGCACCTCCGCCTCCTCCCGGTGCTCCCCCAGGCCTTGGAGACATTAACGCCTTCATTCAGCAGTATGCCGGAGCTGCTCCTCCTCCTCCTCCGCCTTCTGGAGACGCCCCGCCACCACCTCCCAGTGATCAGCCTCCGCCTCCTCCACCTCCCGGTGCCTAAATGAGCAGACTAATGAGGAGGCTCTTCGGTTCTGAGAGGCTTTCTGACACAGCTTTAAACCCCGACTATAGTTTAAGAATCGTTCTATAACCGAATACCGACAACGGATGATAAGCGATCGTTTCTAACGTGGCAGCGAACTAACCACTGACTACAATACGACACTGCGTTTTATTGCTTTATATCAACGAGCTTTGATGTTTAGCTTGTTCATTGCAAGAGAATTCATGAAAAGCATGGAACTAATCGCGTAGGCAAATTGTACCTGATAATTGAGTCGTTTTAGTTATGATCTATGTCTCCTCTCGCTGTGACATTTGCTGACGAAGTCTCCAATTGTGAAATGCCCTGTTTATGCACGTAAACTCTTTTAATGCAGCTCATACATGCGTAGACCCCGCATTGCAGTGGTTCTGGCGTCATTGTACGTATCTTTTTACCCGGAACAGGGAGCTTGGGCCATGTGACAAGGGAATGGAAGCAACGCAATCAGCAGCAGTTGCCTCGCCTTGGCTCATCAAGTTCTACAAACTTCATCTCGTTTTAGTACTCGACGATATTTCAGTTTTGGTGCACTCGAGTGAGGTGACTACGACGCGCTGAGGAAGTCGCGTTCTTGAGGTGTCTTGTGCAGTGCCTTCTTGTTTCATTTCCATGACGGGGGTCATCTGATCTAGATCCCTCTTCCATCTTGTCCTCTCCCTCAACTGTCTTATCTTTCATCTTCCTGGCTCTTTTCTTCGTGATTCTCAACCCTTTGCACTACTACGCGCTAATTCGAGAACTGACCATGATCCTACAACTTTAATCGTCATATACTTTTCACCTAGAGGATTTTCCCCTTCGCGACGCAGAGACGTGTGCGCGTCACCTAGGATTACCTCAGCTCCAATTCAAACCAAATCATCATCTCATCATGAGGGCTAAGAATCCTCTCGCCTTCCGGCCAGGGCCTGTGTCGTTCTGGACGACTGTTGTATACCTCGCTCTGTTCATTCCTCTTATTTGGGTTCACGAAACTGTTCCTTCAGCTCCGGCTGATCGGTCGCTGTATCAGGGTCTCAACTTGACCGAGGCATGGCTCGATTTACAAACCATTACTCGCGCCTATCATCCCTACAACAGTCACGAAAATGACCGAGTACGCGAATTTCTTATCAACCGTACCAAGGAGATTCTCGATCGCAATGATATGTTCTATACTACCGAAAAGATTGGTGGTGTAGAATGGCACTCGAGGTTAGTCTTTGTCGCGCTCTCATACGCACATCGTTAACATGGAGTAGAACATCTGCTATGGAGAAGCAAGATTTGCTTGTATCAGCTGAAGCTAAGCCTCGTGGAGCAACGCTCTTCGATGACAGAACTTCTAACGTTTCCTGGACTTACAACACTGCTCGACGTATGGGCTCCAACATTTCCAAGGGGACATGGCTAGGACAGTACTTTGAAGGCAACAACTACTATGTTTACATTCACGGCAAAGACGATCCCGAGGGTGAATGGTGGCGTGATGAATCCAAGTACAAGAAGTTCCGTGGCCAGGGCGGTGTTCTTGTCAACTGCCACTTTGATTCGTAGGTGAAAGCAAGATGTTGCGTTTCTTCAACTGACAATGTTTCAGCGTTTCCACCGGTTATGGTGCCACCGACGATGGTATGTCCTGCGTGTCGATGCTCCAGCTTTTGAGTTACTTTACACTCAAAGGACGTCAACCCAAGAACGGCATCGTTCTGCTCTTCAACAACGCCGAAGAGGATGGACTTCTTGGCGCCAGAGCCTTCGGTTACAGCCCCTTGTTACTGTTTATTCACACATTCGTCAACCTTGAAGGCGCTGGAGCTGGAGGCCGTGCGTTGCTTTTCCGTACCACTGACTTGCAGGCTGCAAAGGCCTACTCCAAGAGCCCTCATCCGCTGGGATCCGTTGTTGCTGCTAATGCTTTCGAGAGAGGTGTGATCAAGAGCGCAACCGATTACGAGATCTTTGCAGATGCCTATGGACAACGAGGACTTGACATTGCTTTCTATGAGCCTCGCGCTCGGTACCATACCAACCAGGACGATACACGGCACACGTCTGTTAACAGCATTTGGCACATGCTCTCGGCTGCTCTCGCGTCGACTGAGCACCTGTCGAGGACGACTGGCACCATCTTCAACGGTGACCGTTCCGATGGCAACTCTGATCTTGCTCAGAACGGCAAGCAAGCCGAGGGTGTCTGGTTTGATATCTTTGGCGCCGCATGGGCCGTGTTCGCGCTTAGAGGACTCTTTGCATGGTCTCTAACACTTCTTGTCGCCACGCCACTGATCCTAATTGCCTTTACGTACATTCTGGCACGCAAGGATAAATACTACTTCTTTGCTAGAGATATCAAGATGCACCACGACATTAACGATGACCCAGTTGTGCTGGGTGGCTGGAAGGGATTCTTCCGCTTTCCATTTGCCCTCGCTTTTGCTGGAGCACTAACTATTGCATCTACTCTTCTGATTGCTAAGTTCAATCCTCTGATTATTTACAGCAGCGGATACGCCGTGTAAGTGACTTTTGCAATTGAGAAATCACAAGCTAATATCTTTCAGGTGGTCTATGACTCTTTCCATCTTTTACTTCTCGTTTTGGCTCATCATGCGTGGATCCAGCTTTGTCCGCCCCAGTGCACTTCACCGAGGCTTTGTTCTGATGTGGCTCTTTGCCCTGGGTTGGGGTGTACAAGTTGTGTGTGCTGTGGCAGAGGACCGTATGCACATTGGTGCCCTTTATGCCACCGTGTTCTTTCAATCGGCCATTTTCCTTGCCCTGCTCATTTCTCTGCTGGAGCAGTTTGCTTTGCTTGGAAAGCACGATTTTGCCATGCAGCTTCACGACGCGCATCAGGCGCGTGACGTTTCTAGCCGTGATAATGAGCATGAATCGAGGCCTCAGGCAGAGAGTGAGCCTGCTCATGTTGAGGCAGAGGATGACGAGGACGAATCCGAGGATGCTACAGAGACTACGCCGCTTAGAGCCGGTGATTCAGGATATGGCTCCAATGCCCCGACCTCGTTTGCCAACACGTACCGCCGTTCGGTTGCTGAAAACTCGCCCTCTCCGCCTAGTATGCGACGATACCAGCCTTTCGAGCATGAGCAGAGTTGGTCTGGACGCCTTCCTACGTGGACTTGGATTCTCCAGTTCCTCTTTCTGGCTCCCATACCTGTGATACTGTTTGGGAACATTGGCCTGGTTGTGATGTCTGCCACCCAGATGACAGGTACTGACGGGGGTAGCCTCCTTGTTCCCGTCCTGTCGTTGGGCATTTTGAGCATCTTCTTGTTGCTCCCGCTCACGCCTTTCATCCACCGTGTTACTCACCATATTCCGCTGTTCCTGCTCTGTGCTTTTGCTGGCACCTTCATCTACAACCTAGTCGCATTCCCGTTTTCCGATAGCAATCGCTTCAAGTTTTATTTCCAACAAGTCATCGATTTGGACAATGGCACCGACACCGTCTCCATCGTAGGACTTGAGAAATATGCGCGATCTGTCATCAGCACCTTGCCAAGCACTTTGGGACAGGAGATCAAGTGCCATCCAGCTGTTGGACGAGATCTAGCAGATTGTCAATACGATGCCTCGTCGTTGACACCCAGGCTGTACAGGAATAAGACTCCTGATGATTTGATCTCCGTTGAGACGATATATGGAAGCGATGGAACGAAAGCACGACTTCGAATCGATGCCGTTGACACGAGGCTTTGCTATGTTCGCACATCACGACCCATCTATGGATTCGCCGTGGATGGTGCAAGTCCACGAGATCCTCGTTTTGGAAAGTTCCCTTCAGAGGGTTTCAGCAGCGTCCAGCTCTGGCGCCGCGATCGAGATCGACCTTGGACATTGAACTTGTATTTGAATGAGCGAAATGCTCTTTCTGCGCCGGAGGACTCGGATCAGAAGGAAATCGAGTCACAGGACGACCACGAATTGAGAGTGCGGTCAGCGGAAGAAACAGCTGATCGTCTCGAAGTCACTGTCAGTTGTGCTTACAGTGATGCCAACACGCCTGGAACGATCCCTGCTCTTGACGAGCTTCTCAAGTTCATGCCGACTTGGGCGGCAGTCACCAAGAAGAATGTCGGACTTGTAGAAGTTCGCAAGACTCATAAAGTTTGAGTGAGGATAGAGTGATAGTACACGAACATGACCGGAACCTGCAAGATTTGGCTGAAGCATTTCTAGAGTGGCTCCTGAGTTCGGTTTTGAGGCATGGTACTAGCCATGGGTTGGAGTTTGGGACTGATTTGATGCATTCGTTTGGCTTGGCCTATTGTTTGATGATTGAGTAACCTGAGTGCCGTAACGAATATGACTGTCGAATATGCTTAATGGTCTAAAGGGTATCCGTGTGAGATTTAGTGTAATGTCACGATGAATGCATCGTTTGACGTTCGACTTAGTGCTCAACGAAAAGCTATTTCTATAAAGTATATGTACGAGAAATTGTTCAAACGTCATCAATCAGTCCAGTGGATATTTATGTTGTCGTCGAGTTTCGTTATCGGCTACCGGGTAGCTCGGGTTAGTCGAAAACTCCGCCAATGGATTTCATCATCCCTTATCTCTGTCACAGTTTCACTTCAACACTCACCAAACTCAGCAAAATACAATGGCACCTCAAATATGGCTGCCTTCAGAGCGCTCGGGAGGGACTCAACAGAAAGCCCTCATTCACTACATCTGTGGTAACCCAGGCCTCATCGAATACTACACCGACTTCCTCAGTCATGTACGCGGCCTTTTGGACAAGATCGAGACAGACACTGCTTATGATATCTACGGCACAAATTTGCTTGGCTTCAGCGACGATGACCATGAGTCATTCAGTTCAAAAAACAAACCTTGGGATCTGGAGGGCCAGATTGAGGGTATGTATGATATCGTTGCTGATAAAGGAAAAGGTTACGACTTTGTGATTCTCATGGGCCATTCTGTTGGGTCATTCATCACTGTTGAGATCTTCCATCGCCATATGAAGAGTCCAGAGAGAGCGCCGCATCTGAAGCTTCGACATGGATTTCTGATATGTCCGACGCTTACGCACCTCGCTCGATCGTCCAACGGTGTACAGTTCGAGTTGTTGCGTCGTTTCATTCCCTTCCTCGACACCGCAGCTTGTTTACTTGCACGTCTTCTCCTCGGCCTCTTGAGTGTCGCAAGCGTGACGTGGGTTGTTCAACGTCTTCTGGGCTTCACGCCCGCGAGTGCAGACATCACTGCACGATGGCTGAAGAGCAGAGATGGCGTGTTGCAGGCAGTTCATCTTGGCTTGACGGAGCTGGAGATGATAACTGAGGAGAAATGGAACGATGATCTATGGGATACGACAGGAGAGGAGAATGGAGTACCAAAGTTCTTTTTGTTCTATGCCAAGAAAGACCATTGGATTCATGATGCTGAGAGGAAGGGCATTATAGAGAAGAGAGGAGATAAAGTGAGGATTGTGCAGGATGAAGGAGATATTCCTCACGCTTTTTGCACGAGAGAGGGTAAGTTGATGATTGAAACGTTTATGGCGGTTGCTAATGTGTTCAGATGCGAGCTTGGAAGTTGCGAGGAGGGTTTCCGGCTGGGTCGAAGAGATCGAAGCAGCCAAGAAGTGAAACGAAGTGAAACAAACTCGGGTCAAGAATACGAGACCTCGGTCTTTGTTCAAGGCCTTTGACAAACAATAATAGACGTGTACAGTGAGCATTGGCCCATAACTGAACATCACGAAGCTGACTCCAAAGACTAGACAAGTTTGCCACGAAACTTATGCATAACAGAAATGTTTTCCATTGGATCTCGATCGAAACTATATTTCCAGCCACATAATGGTTGGCCTTGTCTATTTACGGCGTGACATCGCTTGCTGCACCCCCCGCATGAGGCCGCGTAAGGTTTTTGGGCCCCGGTGCTGCCAGAAACGGCGACAGACGTCGACCACTTTACTTGGAGATGACTAGTCATGTTTTTTGCTTGGGCTACTTCTACAAGGTGAGTGTTTACTCGGATGATGGGGGTTTAGATCATGATTTTGGTGGTATGATTCTGACTGTCTCAGTTTTGTTGATTCATTTACTGTCGATTCACGATCAAATCAAGGCAGAGAAATGAGATAAGTGTCACTGGTATATTTGCTATATTCTGGTGGTTCAAGACCATTAATTATTAACCCGTGATATCAATCACAAATCCGAATTCAATTCCCATGTACACATATCCCCATTCCTCCTCATCACTTTCCTTTCAACTCGTAACAATGCCTCTCACCTCACGTGTAACTGAGTAGTTTTTTCACAATGAGGAATTGGCGCTCATAATTCAACTCCATTTACAGAGCAAGGGCCATGAGGGCAGCCATAGCCATGGCACCGAGACCCTTGAGGCCAGCAGCGCTGTTCTCGCCAACGCCTGAGGGAGCGGGAGTGTTGGTGGCACTGCCGGCAGCCTCGGACTTGGTGGTGGGAGTCTCGATGACGGGGGGAACAGCGGTGGTCTTGCTCTCAACGACAGGAGGGACAGTGGTGGTCTCGGCGGCAGTGGTCTCAACGGCAGTGGTCTCGACGGCAACGGCGCTGGTGGTGACGACGACCTTGGTGGTGTCAGCCTTGGAGGACTCCTCGGAGCCGCTGCCGGCAGCAGGGTTGTCGCAGAGCTTCTCAGTAGCAGGGAGAACCTCGTCTGAGAAGAGTCAGTATATTATTATCTCTCAGTTATTAGTGAGGGAACTTACTGATGGCAACGTCGGAACCACACTTGGTGATCACACAAGAGGTAGCGGCGCTTCGGACATCGTCGAAGTTCTTGCAGACACAAGTGAGATCGGTCTTGTCACACTTGGTCTTGCTGGCGATAGCATCGTCAAGGCAAGGAATAGCGCACTTGGGAACGTCGCCGAGGGACTGAGCCGAGACGGCGGCGGCGAGGGCAGCAATAGCGAAAGAGTACTTCATCTTGAAGGTTGTTTTTGGTTGTCTTTAAGTTGAGATAAACTTGTTGATATGCGAGAAGACACAACGAGTGTAAAGAGGCAAGGCTGAGCTGATGCTGAATTGGTCCAATGGAAGCGAGTGGATGAGGAGGAAAAGAAAGAAGAAGCTTGAAAGATGGATGAGAAGAGGCTTTATGTATCTGAAGGTGGAAAGGGAATTAACAAGTGAACTCCATGGGGTTAGAGCGTCAGTGTGCCGTTGCCCGTTAACCATTACAGGGAAGACCAGCCTCTTTTCCTGCAGACTTGCAGGTCAACTTCTTGTTCTTGATTCTGATCCTCGTCTTTCTGGAGTCTAGTGTGAGTGGACTCGGGGGGGTCGGGCTACGCTGCGACGAGCCGGAGCTGAAGTGGACGAATGAGAGGTTGAAGAAGGACAGGGAACTCTTACTAGGAGGGGGTGCTAGGCAAAAGAGCCATAGGTTTCTATTCTTGCTATGGTAACTGAGGGCGTGTGTGAGCCTTTGTTATGCCGTTGTGAGAGCGGGGCGGGCTTCCGGATTCGATACACACGGCCGAATAGATCGACGAGGGGTGATGCCAAACTCCGGGGGCGAGATGCGGAGACGGGTCTAGCGCTTGGGGCATGTGAAGTTGCAAGTCTGGGAGATTTCAGCAGAGAATGAACTTTTCGGAGATTGAGCTCGAAAAAGAACATGGACGAACTGTCCAGTTCAGTGGAAGCAAAAAAAGCTGGAGATTTCGATCCACCCCCGGATATTGGACAATGCCCCCCTTTTTTCCCATTGAGATTTATTATTACGATCTCCGGGGTAAAAAGCTTCAATGAATCAATGCTTGAAAATTGCAAAAGTTGATTGGAGTGGCCGTCAGAAGAATCCTTCAACGGGGACTTTGAACTTGAACTTGGCCAAGTCACATGCTGAACAACAAGGGTATCCGAGGGCCGATTGATGGGGGACTTGGAACTAGGCCCGACTTGAGGGGCGAAGCCGAAGAGGAAGAGGACGACTAAAAGAGGAAAAAGAGAGGCAAGGAAAACAGGTTTGATGATGAGGCAACCATTGCAAGTAAAAAAAAAAAAAAAAACTTGGGGATGGGACGCCAATGATGCAGGAACAAAAGATGCTAATGGTTGACAGTTACGACTAGAGTTGATGGTAGGTCAATTGACTACTATACTTATCAACAACTAGAACTATAACATTTTGACATGTTATGTTATGGCTTACTACTAGACAACATTTGACCGCTAGTTCCTCTGTCTTTGACCAACTCTCTTATGTCAATGCCTGATTTCTCTTCCTGTCTTCACTCTTCACTTACTCTGTAGTGCACGGTGTCCCAAACTCCCCCGCATCTCACACTCTACACCCTCATACCCCTGTAGCCGGGAATAAAAGGGGACCCTGTCAGACTTGCAGGGATCTTGACCAACTGCCTTCCTACACTGGACAAATACGCTCGAATTAACCGCTCTTTTCGACCGCCACGCCGAGGCTCACATGCGTGTGCATCGGGAGTGTCCGAATTTTCTAGCAGGCTCTACAGTACGGGAGTACTGTAATAAATTAGGTGGAAGTTGGTAGGCACAGGAGGAGCTGAGCAAGAGTCCGGAGAAGAATTGTTAGCGGATCTCTTGCGCGGGAAGAATCGAATGGTCTGATCGCAAAAAATGTGGACAATATCCGCCGTTGCCGACTTGGCGACATGCATGAAAGACGAACCGTTGCGGTAGTATTTCCCATTAAAAATCATGAGATTCAGATCTGACTAAAAGCACAGGCTGAGTAAACATAAGCTGAACTGATGAGGCGTGGATAATTTATGTAGCACAAAAGATCTCAATCTTCATAATGTACTCATGCATCGTCAACTATATGCCCACCTCTGCACCATGAGACGACGGTGACGACCGACACCACACCCTCCGCCGAGCGGTTGTGCGGCGTAGTCAGTGAGTTTTCCAGGGGCAGACGAGGTTTTTGCAGCGATTAAAATAGCTGGCTATATGCAACCATCTCAGCTCGGGTTTGCATGCCACACTCTATATGTCGTGTTGGTTGGTAGATCTACCTTGGTTGGTGAATTTGAGACACGGCGAATCTCCGTTAATAAATGTAAGGAGAAGGCTGAGTTATAATGGAGCTTAAAAGATTTCGTATACCGAGGCTGAAGATCAATTGAAGCATATGAACTTGCCTCTGTCACGCTGAAGTTGTCGACTTGACAGTTCCTGAGAGTATCACCAACATGCACGGGGAGTTCCCGTCTTCCTTGATTCGCTAGAGGGTATTTACCACCAATCACCCTCGAACCCCTGCATCTTGGCGTGGAAAAGAGCTCAAAACTCGGACAACGTCATTTCAACCCTTCCAAGCTTCACTGAGGATTGGTTTCATGCAGAGATAATCTGACGTCGAATTTGGAGGCGCCTTGATATCGAGAATATGGGATGAAACATGCTGTGACGCAAGGTAGGATTGGATCACTTGGCTGGCGGTGTTGGACAAGATTTACAAGTTTTGGAGATTCATGCAGGAACTCATGATGAGAATTGCTGATGAGACCCTAACTACTGTGTTTGGATTAACCTAGTTGGAATCTATCTGCAATGATCTATGCTGAATCACAATCTTGCTCGCTGATGTACGCTGTCTATACCTCCAGCTGTCGAACTCTTCACGCGATGCCCACAACACCATTTAGAGCATTTAATGCTTACTCCCATCGCTCATAATCAGGAAAATACCTCGCATGAATCCTCCCCGCATACTCCATCAAACTCGAATGCTTCCTCATGATAGCCGCAGAAGTCGGAGCTCTAGGAAACCTTTAGCATAGACCCAAACTCGTCAACAGAGTAACTCACGCTTCACAAATCAACGACGAAGCAATAAACCCAAAGATTGTCGCATCGACCTCTGTAGGTTCATCACCACCAAGAGCCCAGAACGGCCCATCTCCCTTCTTTCTCATCCTCGCCTCCGCTAATAAGGCTTCAACACTCTCCCAAACTTCCTCTCTCAACTCTGTGACTTCATCGTCTGTCAAACGACCCGTTCCTTGTCCATACGCAGTTCTCGCGTTGGCTCGAGCAGCGAGATATCCTATGACAACTTGCAGAGGCCAAGGCATGGAAGCAAAAATGTTGGAGCGCATGGTATAATAATTATCGCACCATTTCTCACGTGTACCATAAAAGTAGACCTTTTCTTCCATAAGAGCTCTAAATGCAAGATCTTGTGCTTTTTGAACAGGTGTCAAGCTTGCATTGAGATCAGGAATAAGACCCTCACCGATAAAGCGTTTGATAATAAATGTCGAATCGCTTAAACTCTCTCCCTCAACCTCAACATAAGGAATCTTTCCTCGCGGTGCAGTTTTTGGTGATCCTTCGGCTACCCTGTAGGACACACCGGCGAAGCGAAGACGAGCTTCGAGTTTAATGACGAAGGGGGACCATGTAAAAGCGGTTGGCTTTCCAGGGCCGCGAAAGATTGTAAATTGTGAGACTTTTCTGAATGCCATTGCTTCTATTTAATCGCTTGATGAATTGCTTATCTATTTCAATTGATATATCGTGACTTTTTATAATATGGTGTTTTTGGACTTCGCGGTTCGGTTGTTGGCCGGACTTTGAAACGTTGTCCGGGTATCCACATCGGGACGCGAGACGCAGAAATGTCGAGTCCGGCACGGAGCTATATCATGAGAAATGGGTCCGTAATCAACCGCTTTATCAGTGCCCGGTCTTATCATGATAAGATGCCCGCATTTCTAGTCATCGTACAATACCCCATCCCATGCGTGAACACATTGCCCAAAACGGACACTCCGCATCATCACGAAATCTCTTCAACAAGAGTAGAGTCATATAACGCCATTTCAGATTACAAATTCTCTGATCTTGTGAATACCTGTTAAAGAATACAAAATACTGAGCCACTGACTAAGAAAACCACAGTTTCTCGCTTGGACCTTCACTACATCCCCGATATTTCGGCCAAATCCACTGTATCCTACCGTGATGGGGCCAATCGTGGCGCTCAGCTCATCCGGAGTCTCCAAGAATGGCGAAGCATCCGTGGGGAACGACTCCGCACCATGACGGAATCATCTTGTGGAGGCTCTTGGAGAAATGGTGAGAACTTCTCTCATAACTTATAAAGCTCAAGAACATTCCTTGTGAAAATATTCTTCAGAAATAAACTCCAAGTTAAATACAGTCAGTCAACATGAGCGGAAAGACATTCAACGTTGGTGTCGTGGGATATGGGTAAGTTTCATTAACCTCGACGTGATATCATCAGCTGACAATACCAGCATGTCTGCCAAAATCTTTCACATTCCCTTCCTCACTCAAACTCCCCAATTCAAACTCCACGCAATCGTCCAACGATCTCCCAAAGAGGGTAACTCAGCGCCCGCTGACTATCCTGATATCAAGCACTACACAGACTACAAAGATCTCTTCGCCGACTCTGCAGTTGATCTTGTAGTCATCAGCACTCCCCCCAACAACCACTTTGAACTCACAAAGGCTGCTCTCGAGTCTGGAAAGCATGTCTTGACTGAGAAGCCTTTTGTTCCTACTTCTGCTGAGGCCGATACGCTTATTGAGATTGCCAGGAAGAACGGAAAGCTCCTTATTGTTTATCAGAACAGACGATGGGATGCTGACTTTGTTACCCTCAAGAAGATTATCTCTGAGGGAACACTTGGCCGCATCATTCAGTTCGATAACCACTTTGATCGTTATCGTCTTGTGCCCTCTAAGAACTGGAAGCTAGACCTCCCCCTTTCCCAAGGCGGAAGTGCTCTTTACGACCTGGGAACTCATCTCATCGATCAAGCTTACGTTCTCTTCGGCAAGCCCCAGTCCGTCCACGGCCGTCTCCTCTCTCAACGCGAGGGCAAGTTCGACTTTGAGAACCCAGACGGTGGCTCAGCAGAGTTAACCTACCCCGACGGTCTCCTCGTCAACATCCGCATCAGCGTTCTCAGCGCTGAACTCGAGCAGCCTCGCTTCTGGGTCCGTGGTACAAAGGGAAGTTTCCGCAAGCTCGGTCTCGACACTCAAGAAGATGCGCTCAAGGCTGGTGCGAAAGCCACCGATGCGGACTTTGGAAAGGAAGATCTAGCTCGGTATAAGTTGGTTGTCGTTGATGATAACGAGAAGGCTAAGGAGCAGACTATTTCATCTATCGAGACACCTACTTACAAGGCTTTCTATGCTCAGCTCGGTAAGGCTATTGAGAGTGGAAAGGAGGAAGATGTTCCTGTGAAGGCAACTGAGGCGAGGGATGTTTTGCAGATTATTGAGGGTGTTTTTGAGAGTGCGAAGACAGGCAAGGATGTCACTTTTGCTTAGAGTGTTTAGGGATATGTAATGATTTAATGAAGGAAAAGTTATGGATTGGCAAAACTGATGACTCTGAGCATGTGTGAGTGCCCTGTGAAATTGTCGTGTGAACCGCCCTGCACTGTAAGAGTTTGCGATCGGATCAAGGGCGAAACAGTAATTACCTAGATAGCATGGAATGAGGGAGCAGACAAGAGTTATATACCCTGTGCGTAGTTTATCCGGAGCGACTTTGCTGACCGTTCTCAAAGAGCTTGAATGAAAAAGTGAGGTTTATTCGAAAAGGTCCTCATACCGTTGTGCCTACAAATCGCAAGCATGATACCGAATGAGCTTGACATCACGACAAACTTCACATGATCGTATCAATATGGAGAATTCCGAGTAAATAACAAGACGAGTCTCCGACTCATCATCTATCCAACCCCTATATAAACTTCCTCATGAATCCATGTCCTCAAGATCACGGCGCCTCAGATAGAACAAAACTCCAATGCGTTACTCCAATAAGCAAATAGATATATATATCACCTTTTTTTCTACTTTTCATTCATTTTTAAATGGCGAGCATGAATCCTGCAATAGCTGCAATAGCGATAAAAGCGCTGCTGGCCTTTGACGCTGAGCTTTCTACCTCGATCTGCTCGCCGATGAAAGTAGGGTTATACTCGCTGGGCTCTCTTTCATCAAGAGTTCCATTCCAGCAATAATTCGTGAAGCATTCCTGACACTTATCAGGAACAGTAGTGTTTGTACGGTCGAAACTTCTCGAGAGCATTGCGCAGCCAACGCAGACGGGCCAGTCCTTGTCGCGCGTGCCGTTAAGCATGGTAGCTACAGCGTAGCCGTTCTCGATGATGGCGGAGAGCTCGGAGGTGTTGATGCTCATTTGGAAGGTGGAGATGTTGGAGGAGTAGACGTAGGGGTAGTTGGGGATGTAGACGATGAGGGGTGAGGGGTCGGTCATGTTGGTGGCGTTGCAGCCGAAGAAGGTCGGGCGGGTGTTGAGGCCCAGGTTGAGGAATGTGTTCTTGCCGGGGACGGAGGGGAATGATGAGCCCTCTGAGATGTTGGTCAGAGAGCGCTCGTAGGTGGCGATGGGAGATGCGCCGTTGGGCCAACCGTAGTCGGTGTCGGCGGAGGAGTCGAATGAGAAGACGACATCGACCTCACGATCTTTTCGGATGTGAGGGTAGTAAGGGATGTTCTGGAGGTCTTCACCACCATCGACAAGAGTAAGTCGCTCTGATTCAGAGCTCAGGTTATTCTCGTCGTTCCAGCCCTTGAAGGGGTTAGGAGTCCAGTCAGCAATGTCGTTGTTGTCAGAGCCAATAGCTTTGAGGACAGAGGACACAGCCTCGACAGCGATATCCGGAACACCATCGGGGACGTAGTTGTTACCGTCTTCGTTGAGATACAGAACGATCTGGTTGAAGAGACTGCTAGAAGTTCCCATTACGAAACCGGCGTTGTCGAAACCAGCAATGCAGGACTTGTCCTTGGGTAGCTTGCCGTTATCGAACTCTGAACCGACGTACTTGAGAGGAACGAAGCCTTGAAGAACGGGATCGTAGGAACCAAGCTCCCAGGGGGTGAATTCGAAGTTGGTTGCATTAAGGCTGATAATGGTCTCGTTTGGCGCACGGCCATCCGCAATGATGATGGGCATAGGAGCCTTGCCCTCAGAGAAGCCAGGATCGTCTGCGATGGAAGACCATGTATATGCAGGACCACCATCCGTAGCATTAATAAGTTGGTACGACAGCATGCGGCCCCAGTAATCAGTAAGAGATCGTTCATAACCGGCATCCTTCTTATCGGAAACGGCGTCGAAAATCGTGTTGTAATACTGGAGAAGAGAGTAATTCTCAGGGCCCTCGAGGATCGAATTCTCCAACTGCCAAATTCCGGGATAGTTCACGCTTTCCTGGACAGATGTAAAGTTGTTCATCATCAAACTGCCCACAAGCCATCCACCGCCGGAAAGACCTGAAAGATATGTCGCACTTTGTAGAAGACCACCGAGATTTCCATCCTTGCCGCTTCCATCGGAACGAATATCCCAAGCTGCCAGCGCACCAGCACCACAAAGCATAGCACGGTAGCCACCTCCAGAGATAGCAATACCAATATTTGGAAGCGCAGTAGGATCCGTCTCAGCATCCTTGAGATACTCTTCGCTGTCGAAACCGGGAATCGCTAGACGCTTCAAGAGGGTTCGGATAGGGGAGATGGTTTCGTTACGACGCTTCGGGATCCAATCGCGCTCCATGCTCGAGATGGAAGAGCCATTTCGAATCGTCGGTCGTGTGCTCGGGCAATCGACTTTAGAGGGTACGTAGCCATGGGGGGCTTGAGGCGTGCCTCGTTTTGATACTGATCGGGGAGAGAAATCTGAATTGGAGATGGCGACAAAAGCATCGTCGACTGCGATTGGATCACGTTAGCTCCGATCCACGACCCCAGTATCTGGATAAGAAAATGCATGCGATCGCGCCACACCAGCTTCCATGCGCTCGAAGACAGTTGTGAAGCAATACGCGCGCTCGCGATGAGTGTCGACTTACTCGAAGGTGCAGCAGCGACAGGACTCAATGCGGCGCTGGCAGCCAGCAAAAGGGCGAGGCCCGAAGAAATGGCCATGACAGCGGCCCCGGGCAGGTAAATGAGCGATAAGAATACGGAAGCTATTCACAGCTTCGGAAGGAATGGAAGCGAACAATTCGAATTGCTGCTGTGCTGTATCGATGAATTGGTGATCGGATCGGCGAAAGGGCGGTCCAAGATGGGATCAATGCGAAAGAGCGAAAAATTGGGATATACAAATAAGAAGAAACTGGCCCCGAAAAGAAGAAATGAAGAAAAAGACAAGGGAATAAAGAAAAACCAAGAAACACGAGGTCGAGGTTGTGATGGGTATAAGGTATGCAGAAGAAAGGAAAGGAAAGGAAAGGATTCAGTGTGGGGTTGGTCAGTTTAATTGGCAGTATCCGTATCGTCAACGGTTTCTTGATCCGTGCTTTGCTGGCAGTCAAGGGTATTGATTGAAATAGAGTAAGAGAAAAAGGCTATGGTTCGTATAGATATTTAAGAGTAATAGTTAAGCTTGTCTCTCATTCCTTCAGTCATCAATCAGCCAAGGGCCACCATTTTCTTACAGTCGTTGCCGTTCTCTCCCTCTGCCTCACTGCCAAGAATCCGCCCAGCCCTGCGCCGCCTCTCTGAGCTGTTTCGGTCTGATGCAATGACACAGGCTGTGTGTGATTCTGTGCTCTGTTCTATTTAGAGTTGCTCCGCGGAACGGAGGAGGATTGTGGCGAACAATCCATTGTGAGGATCGATCATCAATGATAATTGTTTGAATAATCATGTTTCAAGGTCAACTCGCGCATAATATTCCCGTTGCCCTTGTATCGAGTTGAATACATGTGACATGAATGACCTCTTTGTCTAAGTTACTACCCACCACCCGCTAATATCCCCTGCATCACCCAGCCACTAACAAGCCCTAAAACCGTTCCAGGAACACCCGCTGCATGACTTCAACAAGTCCAACCGCGCGCCGAGTCAAATAATGACCTCACCTCAGACTCCTATTGTCATAGCAAATATTATCTGAGTAAAGTAGGTAAGCAAAGATCATCAAAGGCTGAGTATTAAGATCCGCGGAACAAAAGATCCCAATGACATTACAATGGAGCATCAAACAACTACAGTTAGCTGATCATGGGTCATCAAAATATCCCGATCCACAAGGACTCGGAATGTTGGAGGAAAACCCCTGGCGGCGAAATTAAAGGGAACCCGCCCAGCTCAAACCGCCGTTGCTAATCTCAGAGCCAAGACGGCTTGGCGGCTCTCTTCTGATGCTTCTTCACATGGAATTTGAACACAAGAGCGCTTAGATACTCGTATTGTTTTGGAGCTGTCCTCGCTAAGATGAATGCATTGTTCTGCCACGTATCTGAGCCACTTGTCAGCTGTTGTGGACCATCGACAAGATCTTCTTGTTCAGTCATGCACTGCCATCTGTCAGCGCGCAGTGAATCCTTCTTAGATCACCGTTGCCTCTGAAAAGGGCAGTTGCTCAAGCTGAGTGGCTGAATCCATGTCCGCGGACCGCCGATGGCTTCACCACTCGGCCGATCTGGAGTTTTGTAGGATTCATGCCGCTTACTGCTGCGCGCCATCTTACTGCAATTGGCTGCGGTTTTCAGCCCTAAGCCTGTCATCATTTTGTTCTATCTCGTGCTGAAAGCTCAGCCCAAGCAGCTCAAGAACAGAGCGCCAGAATTGTATCTGTGTTACGGATTACGGATCATGGAGTAAGACACCCAACAAGAAGCTGATGACTTGCCTCCTCTGGTATTTGTCTAAAGTTTCCTCTTAAGCTTATTGTAGCCTTAATCTTGCTCTTCTAGAAGCATTTCGAATTATCATCGAACCCCAAGAGTGCTAAATCTGCTCATAACTTCATTATTATCCAAACGTATGGGTATCAAATAATCGCACACATATGCATACATGTCTCATCAACTGCCTAATCGGCATACTCATCCCCACCTGGTTCTCGTCCAAAAGGATGATTGAACTTGAGTAGACCAGTCAAGCCACCCACCCAAGGATCATCGTCCTCAGTCCTGATCATACATGGTACACCGCCATGCCACTCCTCTCCTGGACCAGCGCGTCCAACAAACTCGCCCTCTACCCGAATCTCTGTCCCTGGCGACACTCCCGCACACCGCTTGCCATCAATACTAAGGTCAAGCTCACGGCCACGATTCTTGCGACTCATTCGTAATGTGACTTTGGTGTCTAGCGGGAGCACCAAGGATCGGAAACTTAGGCTGCAAGGACTGATGGGCGTAATGAGGAGAGATTTGACAAGTGGATGAACAATTGGACCTCCTGCACTTAGACTGTATGCTGTTGAGCCTGTGGGGGTGCTGATCAAGATACCATCAGCAGTGGTCTCCGTAAGAAAGTGGCCATTCTGGTAGATATCAATAATAGCCAGGTGAGGATGAGATCCCCGATGCACCGAGATCTCGTTGATAGCTCTCAGTGATGGTGATGGCTCATGAGGTACCGCTAGAGCCTTTGCCCCCGTCTTCGCCTCGCTTGACAAAGTATCTGACAACCAATGATTGATATTGTTACCAGACGGATCAAACACATCAGCCTTGATGCGATGACGAAGTAGCACCTTCGATGCTCGTTGGGCTCCCATACTTTTACCCTTATGCCTTTCCCACGCTGTGTATGACAATGGACTTATCTTGTCCCAATCACCTCGAGGGTAGTTGGCCTCACGGGTAGCAACGTCACTACCACTCATAAACGTCTCCCTCCAAGCTTTTTTGTACTCTCTGAAATCCCATTCGCCGAGGAAACCCAGTGTCCCCATGTTGAACGACAAGATCGGGGGAACAGAACCATGGAGCTTGTAGAGACTCGCAGCTCGTAGGACAGTACCGTCTCCTCCGAAAGTTGCAATGATGTCAATCTTGTCTGCCATATTGGATCGAGAGTCTGAAGCATAAATGGGGAAATCGAGGCGATCTTTTAGTGATTGGGCGATACGTGGCTCGAAAACGAGGTTGACTTCTGGGTATTCATTATGGAGATAGGTCGAGAATTTGACAACAGCGTCGACAACGGCATCTGAGTATAGCTTGTGGATGATAAGGAGGTTTCGAGGAGGTTTGGGCCAGTTCAGCGATAGAAGAGACGACCCGGGCTTTGTGCTTTGGAGATAGCGTGGGCTTATTCTATTCGGGAGTTCCGCGATACTGCGAATCTCGGACGTTTGATGGGTGGAAGTTGTTGATAGAAGACGACATGTTTGTGGAGCTAGAGTGAATGTTGATGGCCGGGCCAGGAAGCGACATGCTGGTAGTTGATTGCTGCTAGGCCTCAAGAGGATCAGGCCTCGTAAGAGGGACCTTCTAGACATGGTACTAGGAACTCGGCATGGCATGTGAAAAGAAAAGAAACCGTTGAGGCTGATTAAATTTGACTACAGATGACGCCGAAGACGGGAGCTACTCTCATGCCCCATGCGGCTTTGCGACGGCTTTGGCAGAATGCAATGAGGAGCTGGAGGTGGGCTGATCTTCACCGCCTTCCTGTTCCAACATTCGATCTTAGAACGAAAATAAGAGATTTTCGCTGCAAGGGGCCATATCACAGTGTCAAGACCCTGAAGATTGACTCAAAACTTTGAAGACTCAAGTGTAAAGTCCCCTGATCAGCTGAAATCTGTGTATGACCTGTCAAAGTGTCTTATCTCTCCTACGATAGCTTCTATAAATGCAGAGCCAACAGCTTTATGCCAAGTGATCTCATATTCGTAGCTTCTCATTGGTCAAATCTGATCGGCACCGCCCTCCGACGCATCCGCCTGATGTCACCTGCACGAACAGCGAACCACAAGCAGGCACGTCAAAGCAATAAGGTAAGCTCGAGCTGAGCTAGACCTTGGACCTTTGACCTTGAATCACATGCGCAGCCTCGTCAGATTTCTTCATCTTGAGCTTCGGTAGACTGAGTCTCTCTCTCGTTATTTTTACGCCACGAGGCTGGCGGTTTGGTTTCTGTCTCTAACTGTGTAGACTGTGCCACGCGACCCCTCGCATTTTCTTAGCTCGAACGGCGTGAACAAGGCAGACACGAGGTATAACAGTCCGGAGGGCACCTCTTCGTTTATTCAGTTTGATCGACGTGATCCCTCGTAAAGAACACATAACGATATCTGATAGACAACACAACAAACGAACATAGGCGCCGCCATGGCTGACACCAAAACCGATGATGGCCCGCCGGAGACGGTGATCCCTTCACCAGAGCTACTTGCTGGTCTCGCAGAGAAGTCTTTGGCAGAAAAAAAGAATCCCAAGCCAAAGGAAGAGCATCCCTCGGGGAAAGAAAGCTATGGAACTCTGATGCAGGTTGTGCGCGGCTCCTTGTTCGCCCTGTACTTCAACTCATGTTGCATTATGTATGAACGAAGAGCCTCTTATCAGGTACAGGCAACTAACATGATGGTAGCATTTTTCTTACCCAGCTTATCGGTGCTCCCTTGTACTTCGTCAATCGTGACTGGTACTACGCTTACATGGCTATGACGAAGCAATCCTTTTGTCTTACAACAACTCTCATGACCCAAATCTTTGGCCCGACTACCATCCGAATCAGCGGTGACGAGTCGGTAGCCGGCCAGATCAAGTTACGGCCCGATGGAGGAGTTCAGTTTGAGTTCCCTGAGCGTTTGGTGATGATTGCCAATCACCAAGTATGGAGATGTGCCTTTCGGAAAATTGATAGAAACTAATCCTTGCACAGACCTATACAGACTGGCTTTATCTCTGGTGGATTGCTTACGCTAATTCTCCTGGTATGCATGGCCATGTCTACATCGTTCTCAAGGAATCTCTCAAGCATATCCCCTTTATTGGCTGGGGAATGCGCTTCTATGGATTCATCTTCATGTCACGAAAGATGGCCTCCGATCAGCCCCGCCTCGCCTACCGTCTCAACAAGCTCAAGCAACGCAAGATCGACCCTAATGGAAAGTCGTATATGGACCCCATGTGGCTGCTCTTGTTCCCCGAAGGCACAAATCTTTCCAATAATGGACGTAGAAAGTCGGCTGGGTGGGCTGCCAAAAACGACCTCAAGGATCCAGACCATGTCATGCTTCCACGAAGTACTGGTATGTTCTTTTGTCTGAATGAGCTCAAGGGAAGCATCGACTACGTCTACGACTGCACGGTCGCATATGAGGGAATTCCGTAAGTTGCGACCTGAAGCCCCGTCACACAGCATTGTAACTGTCGACTGACCGACGCGTCTAGCCGAGGTGGATTCGGTGAGGAGTTTTTTGGTCTGGCGAGCACTTACTTTCAAGGTCGCCCCCCTAAGTCGGTCAACTTCCACTGGCGCCGCTTCAAGGTTAGCGATATGCCTCTTCACGACCAGAAGGCCTTTGAGCTCTGGTTGCGTGAGGAGTGGTATAAGAAGGATGCACTCATGGAAGAGTACCTGATGACCGGTCGGTTCCCTCGTATGGCTGGTAGCAAGGTCGACTACATCGAGACCGAGGTCAAGACTCGGCAGCCTTGGGAGATTCTTCAGATCTTTACGGTCGTTGGTACCGCTGCGTTAATCTGGCACAACATCAAGAAGTCCTTCTCGACTGTGTCATCCGTGTTTCGTTGAACCTGAGCCGAGGTTCGGTCAGGAACAAGCAAATAAGATTATAGGACTCGGTGCTTTGCCGCCGCAGGTAAAGTGAATTGGAGGATTGCATGAATGTTGAAGGTTGCACAAATCCTTCGAAATGAATAGACAGGGTACGAGACGGGATACTGAAGGTGTGTACGGGACGTTCTGGCTTGGATTTGATCTTTCTGGTATTGTTTACGGCGTGGATAAGATACCGAGGCGCAAACTGGTCTGGGATGGTACATAAGAGAGAACGACATGATGAGATCACGCGTGTAAGGCTTCGGGCAGTGTCCGAAACAGCGACATTCTTGATGATTCAGTTAGAGTATGGTATAGGGAGAATTGGCAAAGCGTTGAATGACACATTTTGACTACTGGAATCTAGAACTATGAAAGGATATCACTGGATAGTTCGGTGCGTGCCGATAGCCAAGCCAACAACCCGCAAGAATTGCCACAAAAAGAAATCACTGCTTTAACCATGCTAGCCATGGATATTGTCCGTGTGTCTGCTCTGCTGCAAGCCCTCGACGGTGACAGCTCAGTGATCAGTCCAGGTCAAAACAACCATAAATTAGCGCGGCGGAAAGCGCCCAAAGAGAAGCTAGGAATTCAGGTTTGGAACTTAAGCTTGACCTCTAGAGTCGGAATTGGAGAGAAGCCTCGGCATCCAAGGTCGCTCTTTGAGCCGTCATTGGTTCGGGACGTGAGAGTTGATGCGGGGGTGGGGGAGAACGCGGGGGAAGGTTGAGTAGCGTTGAATCGAGTGTGTCTCGAAGGGAAGATCGAGAGGAGAATATTAAGGTGTTGTTTTAGGTATTGACAACGGATTTAGGTTGGCTTGATAGACACGATTTACTGTATCTAGTCTAATTGAAAAGGAGGTGTGGCTTGCGGTAGGGAGGGGACCCTTATTGGTGTAAGTGAGAGACCGATAGTCCGACCTCTTGTGTTTCCTAACAATACTGCAATAGTAGGACAGCATATCCATGTATACCAGATGAGTTACGTTGGTCACTCGTCAATACTACATAATAATGCAAACAATGGATCCATTGCCAATGCTCGCTTCGAGGTTCAACCCATGTAACACACAAGGCGCTGGGGTAACGATCAAATTCCACAATCAAAGATGGCACTTGAATTCCCAAATTTCTCCCGTTGTTTCTCGAGGCCAGGGAGCCTGTAAAACTCAATCACACTTGACCTGAAAACGGGCTACCGCACAAACAGCCAAGACCGTACTATGCAAGCCCTCTCCCATCTCTTAATCTTCTTGTCCTGCTGATGATACATACAAGCACTGGGGACCCTCAATGACAAGCCCTCCATCGCATCTCGCCCTAAAACAGGCAATCCTCCGGGCGTAGCAGCTTTCTTATACCACGACACCCAGCCAGCCTACCCCGCAAAGTGTCTCCCATGTCCACACCCCAGATTTCCTGGTGGAGCAGCGACGGTAGATATTGCGGGGGAACTGGCGCGTTGGATAGTAAACGAGTCGAACGAACTCTAATTCTGTAGTGTTCCAAAGGCCAAGGCCAAGGGGTGTGTAAACGTTTGGGCATTTATGACTCTGCTTGGCATTGACCGCCACCCGAGGTTCGGTAGGATTGGTTCGATATCGAGATGTATGACCCGGGGGAGGGGGAGAGAAAAAGTGTATATATAGGAGGGCGATGATCGTGGGCGAAATGACAGAATAAACTGGAGACAAAGAACAGCAAGAAACAGAAAAGTCTCGGGGGTAAGACAAGCAGAGAATAGCTTGCATCTTCGTGGAACCTAAACCTGATTTCTCCATTTTACACTGTCAAATCCACCTTTTTTCTCTCCTTCTCAAAAGGGGGCCACTGCTCAGCACTTTTTCTCCTCTTAGAAACTGTGTAACAGGACTCTTTTCATCTTTCCTCCTCTTTTCCCCCCCGTCCCACTCAACTTGACTTCATCACCACCTTAAGATTTCTGACCACGCAACCATGGATCGAACAACTGCTGGTGACGACGGCGTCGAGAAGCAGGCCGAGTTCAATCATCTTGATCAGGCACCTAGCAAGGTCAGCTCTGAGATCGATCACGACCATGGCTTCACGCAGGAAGAGCAGCGCAGCATCATGCGACGTATTGATCGTCGACTTGTCGTGACTGTTGGTGCTATGTATTGTGTTTCGCTTATGGATCGAACCAATATGAGTGCTGCCAACATTGCGGGCATGAGTGCTGAGCTTCAACTCACTGGTTTCCGATACGTAAGTCTTCTCTTTGTTTGAGCTTGGGTTCGACTGACAATCATGGTAGAACATTGCCAATTTGGTCTTCTTCATCCCCTACGTCATCTTCCAGCCACCGTCGACTATCCTCATCCGCAAAATCGGTCCTCGTATTCATCTGGCCCTTATCACTATGATGTGGGGTGCTGTCATGGTTGGTATGGGATTCGTCAAGAAGTTCCCTCAGCTTGCAGCTCTCAGAGCGGTTCTTGGTTTCTTCGAGGCTGGTTTCTTCCCCAGCTGTGTCTATCTTCTCAGCACATGGTACACACGATGTGAGTCTCTTCACTGCTTCAAGTTAATCAGCACTAATAAAAAATCACAGATGAGGTTGGAAAGCGATACTCTGTCTTCTATCTCCTCGGTTGTGTCGCTTCTGCTTTCTCCGGTATCCTCGCCTACGGTGTACGTCTCACCCCGAATCTATTTCTCACTCTTACTCACATACTATAGCTCATGCAACTCAACGGTCGCGAGAACCTTACTGGCTGGCGCTGGATTTTCATCATCGAAGGTACTCTCACCATCGCCCTCGGTATTGCTGGATACTGGCTCCTCGTCGACTTCCCCGATTCAAAGCGCAAGACATGGTCGTTCCTCGGTAGCCGCGAGCGTCAATGGGTCGTCGATCGTATCCGCCGTGATCGTGGTGATACTGAGGTTCCCCCCTTTCAGTTCAGCAAGTTCATTCGAGGCGGTGCCGACTGGAAGGTTTGGGCCTATGCTATGATCTTCTTCGATACCACCACCATCAGCTACGCCCTTGCTTACACCCTGCCTATCATCCTCGTCGGAAACATGGGGTTCAGCGTCGGAGCAGCTCAGTGTCTCGTTGCGCCTCCTTATGCCTTTGCTGGTATCGTCATGTTCGCGACTGCCTGGGTCGGCGACAAGTATCACGTCCGAGGCCCTATGATCCTCTTCAACATGCTTCTCTGCCTCATCGGACTTCCCATCATGGGCTGGGCCGAGAGTGCCAACGTCCGCTACTTCGGTGTTTTCCTCGTCACCGCCGGTGCCAACAGCAACATCCCAACTGCCATGTCCTTCCAGGCCAACAACATCCGCGGTCAGTGGAAGCGAGCTTTCTGCAGCGCTACTCTCGTTGGCTTTGGTGGATTTGGCGGTATTGCGGGCAGTCTGGTGTTCCGCGAGCAGGACAAGCTCACGGGGTACAAGCCTGGCATGTGGGCTTGCATCGCCTGCTGTCTCGTCACTGTCATCCTAGTCTGTCTTTGTGACTTTGACTTCAAGAAGCAGAATGCCAAGGCTGATCGGGGTGAGAAGGTGTTGGAGGCCCATGATGTGAGTAAGCCCCCTTCTGCTGACATGACAACATCACTGACAAATTCTAGGAGGGCGCTACTTCCGACTTCCGCTACACTTACTAAGAAGGATGCATGAATGAATGAATGTCAAATGCTAGGATGAGGTTGTTCTGTTTCTGTGTATTTGTTTCAGTCTAGCCTAATAACGTCCATTGTTCACACCTCTTGTCTTCCAGAAAACCTAACCTGACCAATCTTACACTCATCTTGGTGACATGTTCGCAAGAGACAAAGCCCTTCCTGTCATATCAGAGATTGTTCGTCCTCCCAAGTCATATTCTGGATAGTGTTACTCTTTGATAACGCCGTGTCTCTTGTTCATGACAGTGGCCATCGCACAATGTGCGCTCCCACCCGAACACTTGGCCTCCCACCGCCGTCGAACAAAGGAGTTGTTTCCATTCACCATTTTGCACAAAAACCCCAGCTCTGCCCACCATGACGTTACTGCCATACTAGAACATATTGTTCTTCGTCGCGACCATGGGTCATCCTGAATACGCCGTCCCAGTATACCTGGGCATTCTTGCCGTGCTGCTTGTGCTGTGGCTTTTGCTCCCTGTTGTGTTTATTATGTTGTTGGTGGTTAAAAGTCGTCTTGAGAGGAGGGAGGTTGATTGGTTAGAGGAGGGTTTGTTGGTCCCTGGGGATGAGATGCAGATGAACTATGAGACGTTCCTACGGGTGCGGGCTTGAACCGTGGAGGTTGATGTGATTACATCTGGTAAAACTACTGACGCTTAGGTCAAAGGTTCAAACAACTGTTGATCGGTTGGAACAAATTACTGCAAGACTATTGATTAGTCTACTGTAAGTCATCGATATATATAAATTGCAATTCTACCATTTACATCATGAACAGAACCATCGCAACACCGAACACAGCACTCAACATCGAGGCGTGAACACCACTAGCCGCATTCCCATCTCCTCCTGTGCTTCCTCCCTTACCCTTCGCCTCACCCTGCTCAGCATCCTCACTGCTAGTCGCATTCGTCTCAACCACACGCTCCTCTAACTTGGGGTCAAGAGGGTTATGCGCATCAAGATACCCAATGAGCACTTCATCTTGCGAATCTAGAGTAGCCAGGTTCTTCGCATCGATGCTGAAGAAGTTATCGCCACCTCCAGCAAGGAAATCAAGCGTGACGACGCGATACTTTGCCTTATCCTCGAAAGCTTCACCGTTGAGAGTTGCGTTGACGAGCTTGGAGCCATTCTTGTTGTCGGGGTTGTACTCGATCTTAAGACCCTTGGAAACCTGGAACCACGATGTGATTTCTTTTTTGTTCTTTTGGTTAACACCCGTTACTGCACCTTCGAAAACTTCCTTGAGCTCAGAGCCAGTGAAAGTAAGCTCTACGATTGCGTTGCCGAAGGGAAAAGAAGTCAGGACTTCGCCGCGAGTAATATTTCCTTCGTCAATGGTAGCGCGAACTCCACCGGCGTTGATGAAGGCAAAAGCGGGCTTGTCATCGTCGTTGCGGCTTTGGTTAAGACGGTACTCGAGCATTGCGTCTGCCATGACTTGGCCGAGGAGACAATCTCCCTGTTGACACTTTGACTGGTCAAGTTCAGCCTTTGTGTTTCCGACAACCTCAGCAGCGAATGCTTCAAAAGGACCGCGCCACGATTTAATTGTCTTGTTGAGAGCCTTGTCCATCTCGGTCTGGTTGGTGAGGTGGATAGGAGCGCCGTGGTATTCGAGGGCTTTGCCGTCTTTGTCGAAGGTCAGATCGATGGAGCCGAGATATTCACCCCATCGGTAGGCAGTGACAATAAAGACTTCATCTCCGTTGATGTCCTTAACTATTGTGGGATAATCGCCCTCTGCCTTTTCCATGTCGCCGAGAAGGGTGTGGCTGTGGCCGCCGATGATGAGGGACAAACCCTCTGTCTTTGCAGCAAGCTCCTTGTCAACATCGTAGCCAATGTGGGTGAGAGCGACGATGCGGTTGATGTCGGTCTTGTTTCGAATCTCCCAGATAGACTTTTGTACTTCAGTGATAGGATCAAGGAAGGTAGTCTTGTTTCCGACACTCGAGATTCCAGGCGTGGTATCAGTCGTGACACCGATAACCGCCAAATCATGCTCCTTGAAGATCTGATAATTCTTGATCGTCTTGTTCAGTCCCTCGTATTCACTCTTGACATTGCACGAGACAACGGGGAACGTCAGGTTCTGGAGAAACTCGCCGAGCTCCTCATCACCGCCATCCCACTCATGGTTACCAAGCGTCATGGCATCGAACTTCAGAGTGTTGAGGTTCTCGGCAATCTTGGACGGTCCGTAGAACGAGTAGAACAGCGTGCCTTGGAATTCATCGCCTGCGTTGAGCCAGAGGTTATCAGGGTGATCTTTTCGAAGCCCGTCGACTGTGTGCTTTATGCGCGCGTAACCTCCAAAACAACCCTTCTTGGGATCCACGCAGTCAGTGCCCGACTTTGCGAATTCATCGAGATGGGCGTGAACATCGTTGACGTGAAAGAATGCTACATACATAAGTCAATTGAACCACTCAACAAGCAATTGAGAACATACACATGTTATAGTGCCCATCATCGTCGACGAATCGCTTATTCAATCGCTTGCTGTACAGGACATCCTCAGCAAATACCAAGCCCGCCAAAGCGAGGGCACCCAGAGTAATTGACGACTTCATGATGTTGACCTACGCGCAAAGAAAAGGTGAACAATTCAACATCGTCAGAATTGGCTCGTCGCTCTCTTTATTCTGACAACGGCCCCGGCCGATCAAGACTTGGGGTCGCGCAAAGGTTCCATGAGAGAGGATCGCCAAGACACACGTGGGCAACGTGAGTGGCCAGCCGAGGGAATATCTTCACTCAATCTCTTCTCCTTCCTTGTCAGCTATAGTGTAGCTATCTTATTATCTATCACTATGTAGAAACGTGTAGAGATTGTCTGTATCAGCCAAGACGGAGTTCGCCATGATAAGAATAGGCCTTGGACGGGTTTGTCCGACAGATGCTGATGGGCAAGGTTTTGCTTTATAGCGTCGGTCAAACGGTTTTGGAGCGGTAACTCGCCCGTCAACAAGAAGTTTAAACCATGTTATCATTCTGATCTTGTAATATAATAAATGGCAGGTGGGTTACATTTCTTGCTTTACAATCTAACTCATGCGACTCGTCGTCGTGGATCATTGATCATCTTGATCGCTCATCTAGGGCGATTTAGTTTTTAGTCTTTAAGCTTAAACCCCCCCCCCCCCCCAATGGCTAACGCCGCCTTCGCCTCCGACAATTCGCAATGACAATCACTCGTTGGTTGTGCTAATTCGAATCGCCACGGGCTTTTCGGGCCTCTGATGAATTGCCCATTTCAGCGACCGAACATATCTTGCCAATTGGTTCCTCGATACGGATACACTTTCTTCCATCCATGTCACGCTCTGGGATTCAATATCGAGATGCCTGTTTTGGTCTAGTCTACATACTGCACAACATGGCTAGTAAATGCTGATCAAGCCAGTCAATGCGCTGAGTTGACTTGTGAGAGGAACGATATGTTGATTACTATGCTTTGTTGTTGAGGCGGCCTCCGGAGCAATGTGCCCGTCGTTTATCGACCCTAGATTCTTGTTATTCGTCCCGTATTTGATGCTATCGTCGCTGGTATCCATTTAGCAGCATAAGTTTGAGTGCTTCCTTCGCTGGTGCCTCCGGTCGTGGAGTTCTAAGAAGGACTGAGGACACTAACAGAACTTTTCGCCGCAACTGCACGACTCAGCACGTCACGATGGTCTATTATAAAATAACAAGCGGCGTATCAAAAGCCATGCAGCTCGTATAAATTCCCGATATCTGTCGGCTTTCGTAGCGTTGAGGCGGTTAGGCTAGAAGGCCGCCAGTGCGCTTCGGTGAGTTAGCGGATGGCGTACAGTGTTAGTTAAGTTGTGGCTGAACATCGTCAATGCTGGAAAATGATTACCCTATACCAACTCCATCGACATCAGGGACTCGTGAGTAGATGTTGGATTCCTTCGAGAGATCATCGAGAATTTGACACTATTGTGAAGATCTCCGCGTCAGTTAGTAGATCACTTATTCCCGAGCTCTATTGATAAGGAGGAGGCCTCTCGTGATTGATAATTCACTTGAGTACCCTTGTTCACCGTCCGCTTATTGGCAACTTCGAAAAGACTAACTTCACGATCCAAGGCTCCTGTTCCCAATACTTATTAAGAGTTGGCTGAAAAGAAGTAGATAACCAGACATTGGAACTCAAAGCAGTGTCAAGGTTTCATAGACCGCGGGATATGGCCGAAATTTCAAGCGGCTATATTCCTTGTTGCCCAGAGTCCAAAGGGTCCCTAAGGCATGTCAAAAGAGTCAAAATGTCTAATACTGCATCTATAAACCTCAAAGACCGCGTATTTACGGTTCAAGACACATATGTAGCAAACCAACCAAGTGGGATATCTAAAATAGTCAGTATTCAGGAGTAATTGAAAGAATACGAACTTCAAATACTCTGACAGCAACTTCAGAACCGACTAAGTTGGTCACATGGAATGGATTCATTTCGCCTGCCAAGAGATAGGCTTACACCAAGAATCGTCAATCAAGTTATCCTTTCGAAATTCACTTATGTCCCTGTCCACGAGCCAAGACGGCGCTTCAACCATGCTGCAGGATTAGTTGAAATAACCAAACGTCGGAGCGACGATGATCACGAGCCCCTTAGCCGCAGATTACCACGGAACGGCGCGCGAGTTGTTAAGAAAAACGGGAAAAGGCACGCGAGCGGCTGTGCTCTTCTTTCGATCCAAGTCCCCCATAACCGTTGCACATGTATTTCTGGCCTCAGATGTGACAGACCAAACGGCTTCTCCCTAACTTGATGAGGTTAGCGAAGAGGGATCTTTTGAAGTTGATCAACATACCGGTAGTTTAAGGGTCTGTGCTGGTAATTGTATACAGCTGGATTGATACCGATTCGCTGAGGTGATTTTCAACAGGATGTGGGTAGGAATAGGGCAGGAGAATCACAATTTGTTCATCGATACGTTTGTTATTGCATCGATCTTCATGAGGGCTTGGCCTGTGAGCTGTCGAATTGGGATTTGCTTAGTATCACTGGTCGATGCAACTGCGCGATGACGGTGGCTAGAGTTGCTTTTGTCGTTTAGCTGTGATCACTGTGAGTCTGCACTTGTGACACGTATTGACCACAGCCTCAATGATCTTGGAAAGAATCGACAAGGAATCCATCCCTAAGCCAGGAGTTGGGGGCAATCAACAACGCCACCATGGCAATTGCAACCCCCAAGGATGGAGTACGTGACCCTTTCTGCACATTGTAGAGGCTGCTTCAAGGGAACTAATCAAACACATGCCGATTGAGTGTGCTGCACTCGAAGATCTGACCTAGTCAAGTTTGGCCGAATGGTCTGAGGTTGGTCTGGACTGGAAGTAGAACTTGTTTCAAAAGCAACTGGCATGGAAAAGGATAAGCGTTAGATGTCAGAATGGCGTGAGTTCAAGTTGTTGGCTCTAGTTTCAATTAATTAGGGACAGAAAAAGGGCCTTGTTGGAATAGCGTTGTTGGAAGTATGGGCATGGGTAATTGCAATAATATTTGCGGTTTAGGTTTGGTGACATACCAGTTCCCAGGTCCCAGGGTCGAGATAAGCCCACTGATGTGCAGTCAAGGGTTCAGTCACATTTGGATGATTGCTGAGGGAAAAATGATCTGCAAGATTTGAATTTCTTGTTATAGCTTGGCCCATTTGTGCTGATGCAGGTTCTTGGCATGATACTACATAAGCCACAATTGTTGGCAGGAGGGCGAATTGATGTGAATCTTGGCAATAAAACTCTATCTAGGTTTTGTCTGAGATTCTGTTCATCGTCTACAGTGCGTATCTGACATTGAGATGTTGATAGAGAGGCTTGAGAGGCTCTTGAAGATGAGGTCATGACGGTTGAAATCCGAAGGCACCAAAAGGATAATGCTTTATTCTACGTCATCAAAGGCCAAGTAAAGTAATCGAATCAGACTTTCAGGGTCGCCCTCTTGCCAAGACTCGGCGGCAACGGCACAGCGCCCCCCCTAGACTCCCACTACCACCCACCACCACTAGAATACCATTGGCATACCCCAACTCCCGATCCCACGGAACCGGTGCCCAAAAAGCAAAAAGTCAGTTTCTGAGTCCAGAGAGTGCTAGAGAATGGAGACGGCGCCGGTCCTGTTCTTGGTACGAGGAGCAACACCAAGTTCCATACCATGGCGTCTTGTCTTGTCTTGTTTCCTTTCTAGTGTGTAGCCACAGGAGAGGGCGTTACATGGGCCAGAAAGACGGGCCCAACTCTATTTTATTTGCTGCAGATGGACTGCACTTGCACTGCACGGTGGACCAGGTTCCTGTTTGAACCTTGTAGACAGGGATACAACACGAGCGAAGTGGCCGTGACCTATTTTCTTCAGCCCAGCCCTCCACCGTCATCCGCTCAAAATGGCGCGTCGCCGCCAAAAGCCATGCAATGAAACAAAAGCCAAAGAGATACCGTAAAAGTAGTAAACAGAGAAAGAAAACATCAAGAGGAACGGCTGATTCAGCGGTGTCTGTGTCAGAATCCAAGAAACCCTGATCCAGAGCTGAAACTTGACTTTGAGGCTGACGAACTTGTCTTGCCTTGTCTTAAACGATCATCACCAACACCATCTTAACTTCCTCACAACAAAACCGTTAGAACCGAGTTCACTGTACATACAACTTGTCAGTTGGGTTCAATGTCACTCGTCTATCGACACAGCCTCATGCCAAGAGAGCTTGTTCAAGGGCCAAGAGCCGAGTAAGCAAAGGACGGAAGATCGGTAGTTGTTATTTTTTTCTACCTATCGTTCTCGTTTGTTGTATATGTAATCCTCCTCTTTTTTTACGTTGCGTAAGAACATACCAAGACCCAAGACTTCTGCAATAGCTTGAGACACGGACACGACAGGGAAATAAGTACAAGCGGGGAGTGGATTCTAGGTTCTTAACACCGAGAGAGAACCTTACTTACAACTTACATCACTTCGCTTCTCTCTCGACTCTCCCCCAGAAGGACATGGCAGAACTTCACCCTTCCTCCTCGACAAATGGAAATCATCACACCCCAGGACTATCAGAACAACGCTCGCAAGCGACAGCGTCGCAGTCTTCGTCCCTGTGATGCCTGTCGGAAGCGCAAGACTCGCTGCGTTACAAAGGATGGCGACGGTGATTGCGTTCACTGCCAGCTGAGAGCTACGCCGTGTACCTTTCAGCATGATCCTCCGGAGCGACAGGTCGCCAGTGGTAGTGGCAGTAGTGGTATTTCCGGTCCAAACTCAAATACAGTCTCCCTGCAACAACCGCAAGACGATATCGGTCATGAGGAGCAGAGCCAAACGTCAGCGCGAAGCATGAGCCAGAGCCGTAAAGCGTCGCGAGACGATGTCCAATCCGTTCACTCTGTGCCCTCGGTCCATGCATTTTTATCTCCTGCTGAAACTCGGGCTTCTGCTGATAGCGGCATTCCTCTCGCTCCGCCATCCGTCATGGTACCTGAGCTTGGTCCCCTGGATCGCACTATGGGTTGTTCGTCTACGCGGTTTGCAGAGCTTTATGGTCTTGGGAGCGATATGGAACCTATACTAATGCGACATCGACCCTACGATCCTCAGACTCACGAGTTTAGTCTCGACACACATGCTATTCGACGCGTGCTGGAGAGAGATGATGGTCAGGAGTATCCCTTGACATTTCATATGGCTCGTGACGAAAAAGCAGTTGAAGGCGATCCGACCTTTTCTCAGGTCGACGCTATCGAGAGCTGTGTTCGCCCTCACGGCCCAAGTCTCGTTGAGCTCTTCTGGAGACACGTGCAACCATGCTATCCCATCCTCTCCAAGGACCCCTTTACCCTTGCCTACAGCCAGTCATACCGACGCATTCCCGCCGCCCTCCTCGGAGCCATCTATCTATCCGCCATTCGCTGGTGGACCTACGACCCTGAGCTCTCCATCAGAAACCCCCCTGATGCCGCCCTCCTCCGCAGGATGCTACGGTCTGCCATACCGGCATCTTATCACCGCCCAAAGCTCAGTTCCATCCAGGCTGCGCTCCTTCTGCTGCAGTGCCAGCCCGAAGACCCCCTCAACCCGGACCACACGTTCCAATGGGGCCTCACCTGCCAGGCGCTTGCGATCGGCCAATGTCTTGGGCTTCACCTTGATGCGAGCAACTGGACTATTCCGCAATGGGAGCGCAATGTTCGCAAGCGGCTGAGCTGGGCGCTATTCATGCAGGATCGCTGGACGGCATTGGCTTACGGACGACCAGTGCATATTCACGACGATGACTGGACAGTTGGCGATCTTACACCGGGCGACTTTTCTGATTTCGACAACGAAGGCTACGCAGCTGCTTCGGCGTCCGCTTCTGGATCGGTTTCTAATTCTGTTTCTGTATCTGGCTCTGATGATGATCGGAGATCTATTGCTGCGACTGGCATGACGCAGTTTATACAGATGGTGCGGTTGACGCAGATTCTATCCGTTGTCTACTCCAACTTTTACACAGCACGAACCTGTCGTGAGCAAGATACTGTTATTCTCTGGGAAAAAGCTCAGCCGCTGTTCGAGATGTTGACGAATTGGTACCATAGCATTCCGCCGACACTGCAGATGAACGTTATTTACCAGCGCAAGTTGTGCTTCCACGGATATCTGCACTTCTCCTACTACGGCGTTTTAATGACCCTGCTGCGCCGCTTAATACGATCTACAGCACTCCCACCGCGGTGTTCTGACGATCGAGTCGTCTCCAGCATTCGACAGATTGCACTTCAAACAGCTCAGAGCGCCATATCTTTTGTTATAAGCCTGCGACCTGATCATCTCGAGGCGTTTTGGTACTTCACATCACCCTACCTCTTCTCGCTCCTCGGCTCCTTTACCACATTACTTCTCGTCACTTCGTTATCCTCACAGGAGCGAAATTTCTGGCAGGAAACCCTGAATTCGTATCTTTGGAATCTTCGCATGATGAGCAAAAGCCATCAACCGATGCAATATGCCGTTAATCGACTGGAGGGGGCTATATTGCGCGGTCTGGAGCATTCTCTCGCGGTTAATTTGAACGAGCCGCTGAATGATAAAGTTAGCCCTATGATGGGCAATTATGGCGCTGATGTGTATGAATATACTGATTTCGGCGACTGGGATCTCGCTGCGGGTGCGTCGGGGCCTTATGATCTCCTCAGCGGTTTGGTCATTCAACCCAATCCCATGATGCCGCAGAGAGATCTTGGATGAAGGGGCCGCGAATGGGAGGAATGCGGCAGGAAGGTTAATAGAAGAAATTAGTCGGCATCTTCGAGTCCATTATCAGACTCAACTGAGCTGTCCTTGCAACCCATCGAATGCCGCATATTAATATCAACTAAATCAACCATACCATCTTCCACAAACCATCCTAATCTGCGCACACCGTCTCGCTCGCCGTTTGCCCAGTTGGGCGGTATAGGTAGTCGAAAACTCAGCGCTCGTCCTCCGCAGAATACTTCGACGAGTCGACCTCTTAGAAAGAGGAAGACTCCATCGACGAGACTGACGTTATCGTGTCGTACTAACTCGGGGCCGTCGACGGGTCGGGGTATATAAGTGCGGTACTGGTCTGCCCAGAAATCGTCGAGGGGTGGAAAGTCGGTGATGAGGGCGACGGAGAAGAAGCCGTTTCCCTGCGAGTTAAACTGGAGACGATGACCTTTACCTGAGCTGTCGGTCTGAAGCATGACGCCAAAAGTATGCGCATCACAAGCTGCGACTTTGAAGTCTACCATGAGATCCTTCTTCCACTCTGCAGATCCCAGCTCAGGGAAATGAGTCGCTGTTGTGCCGAGAGAGCAGAGATATAAGCTTGGAGCAGCGTTGCTTGGCGAAACAGGCTTGGAGCATCGCCATATGTAACTCCTAAACTCTTGCGAGGCGTCGATGCGCAGACATGCGTTTGTGTCTGCCCACATAACTCTAGTAACACCAAGATCACCTCCCCAAAGCCACTTCTTCTCGTCGTCCACGTAGTCTGCAATCCAGCCAAAGGTGATTCTCTTATCGGGGTCTCCCGCTTTGGGGCATGACTTGGCTGCGTACCAACGACGTCCGTCGAGTCGGCCATGAGATCCATCTCTTGGTACACGGAATGGTCCGTACGGTGTGTCTGCGATGCGATATACTGTTCCAGCATTCGGAGCGTGGAAGCGCGAGTAGACGAGATACCACTTTCCGTTAGGCAGTGTGAAGATCTCTGGACATTCGGGGCAGAAGACGTCGTTGGGGGCGTATAGAGGTTCAGGTGCAACGGTCCAGGCTTCGAGGTCCGGGGATGTTAACAATGCGATGCATCCGCGACTCCAATATGGGCCATTGGCTAGTCGAGTAGCTACAAGCATCCAATATCGACCCTCGGCACGGTTATAAAAGACGAAAGGATCTCGAAAGTCAATGTCCTCATATTTATCGAGCCCTTCGCGGTGAATCGTGACTGGTTTGGCATCTTGCTCGAACCTCGAGCCATGAAGGTCCTCTGCTCTCGCACGAAGTATCGTCTGCCGACCATTTTGCGACAAATTATACCCCGTGTAAAAGATATTCATGCATTGATCTAAATCAAGCACCGCACATCCAGTCCAAGTACCATCAGCATCTGGATCAGAGCTTGATTCACCAGGCGACAAGACAGGCTCTGGATCACGTTCCCATTCAAGAAGATTTGTTGATCGGAGTCGCGACCATGTTGATCTTAGACGTTCTGGGTGATGCTTTGTGGCTGGCGGGGTGCTGAGGTGAAAGACGTGGTATGTATCGTCAACAAGAAGAGGAATGGCATCGGCGGAAGCTTGGTAGGTTGATATGCGAGAATAGGGACATGATTCGGGTGGTGGAGTTGGAACAGGGAGTATTGATCGCATAATCGTGGTGTTGAGAAGCAGACTTAGAGTGTTGGTGGTGGTGATTATCCAGGTTGGAGCTGTCTGTTAGTTGACTGCGAACGAAATAAAGTGAAGCAACGTCTAATTATATTCATTTCGGAGACAACCTTTCTTGGCATTTTCAATCCAATGATACCTTTGTTGATAGGATAGCTACAGCAGCGAATGGTCGAAGCTTCTCTCCAAGACTCCATCGACGTACTGATGGTCAAGGCGTCTTTTTCTCACTGCCTCTATGTACAGTGCAAGGAAGGGGAGAAAAAGAGTAAATTGGAATCCATTCTTAGTTAGAACGATAAATGCAACCGTGCTCCTGTTTTTTTCGCACCCATGTTTCCTGAATGGTCCCTTTTGAGAAAAGCCCCGGCATTAACTTAGCAAGATGGCGCGGCGCTTCTTCAAGAGGTAAAGCTTCATGGCTCGGGTGAAACTTTATTTCGATGATCCTAACTTTTGACGGGTTAGCTTGGGTTTCATCTGAGCCCAATTCTTTGGGGAGAGCTTTCTAAGCGAGCTCGGAGCGAGGTTCCAGAAGCAGTGGTACAGTTGAGGAGAGAAAAGGGGGCTTGATGGGAAGTTACCGAGTGAGTGAGTGAGCAACTCGTGATGCACTCCTCACTTGAGGCTTGGCCTGTATCTTGAGCCTTGTCATTGCTGTAACGTTAACTTGAACTTGAACCTGAACTTCCATGATCCATCGACTGTTAATATCATCGTATCCACTTGCACGGTATCACCGATAACCTCTTCCCCCATACCATATCTTATCCAAAACAAAGCTAGACCCAGAAGCCGTTGCCGTTGAAGAGAGAAAGGGTCAAACCCCCGCCTCCCTTTCAGCCCTGTAACTTAACGCGCGGGCGTCCGCGGAACAAAGAAAAACATGCCGGAAAGCATCATCAGATATCCCTACGTCTGGCTATGCTGCGGCTTCGCTGCCCTCGGAGCTTGCCTGTACGGTTACGAGGGCGTATACTTTACCGGAGTTTCGACTCTCGGTAGGTCACTCAGTATAATATAGAATTGCCAGAAACTGACTGTCAAGATGTCTTTGTTCGCGACTTTGGAACGCGGGGTGATGATGGCGAATTCCACATCTCGCCCCAGAATCTAGCTGTCATGACGAGCATGATCAATGTGGGCGAGTTAGTGGGATCGTTGTTAGCAGCACCTCTAAACGATCTATTCGGCCGAAAGGGCTCGCTCTTCGCCGGCTCCGTTGCCGTGGTCGTTGGTGTTGTAATGCAGCTTTCTACAACTTCGAGTCGAGCTCTTATCACCGCCGGTAGAGCCGTATCCGGGTTTGGGGTGGGAGCCTTCTCGGTAACTTCGCCTTTGTACATGGGAGTAGGTTTTTTTAAATTCCCCGATTGATTATGTGAGATTGCTTTTATTGATCGTCATCACTTGTAGGAAATAGCGCCGGAGTCTTTGAGAAGTCCTCTTCTTATGTGCTGGCAGCTTGTTTTGTCTGTCTCGCAGATTATCGCTGCTGGTATCAACAGGAGTGTTATTCACGACGACACGAGTTTTGCATATCGATTTCCCATTGGATTTCAACTGATATTTCCATTGGTTCTATTTCTTGGAATCACATGGCTTCCAGAGTCACCGCGCTGGTTGCTCCGTCGTGGAGATCATGACAAAGCGATGCGATCTCTCTGTTCACTCCACCATGAAGACAAGCACTACGACCCAAAACCCGTGATACAAAATATCGAAGAAGATCTTGAAAAGGAGAGCACCAATGAGATTAAAAGCGCGTGGATCCAACTCATCACAGATCCGATTGAACGTCGCAAAGTGATATACAGCGCCGGTGCCCTGATCGCCCAACAGATCAACGGAATCCAATGGTTCTATTACTTCGGCACGATCTTCTCCAAAGCAATTGGACTAAAAGATCCCTTTCTCATGACCCTAATTGTATTCATCATTCAGGTCTTTGTCGTTCTTGCGGCGGTGTTGCTGGCTAACAAGATTCCAAGAAGACCTCTTTTGCTCATCACCACGGGGATCATGACTGTGTCTATCTTTGTGGTTGGATGCTTGGGTATCCCTGGCGGAACTCCGAGTGAAACGGTTGGAAAAGTGATCATCAGTTTTGTGATTATTGAGATTGTGGCCTTTAATTTTGCTTGGGGTCCTCTTGGTTGGACTATTGTAAGTGCCTCACCCTGTCTCTAGTTATTGTTCTGACATATTTAAACTTAGGCTTCTGAAATGGCCGTTGGGAGAAACCGAAACAAAATCTACGCAGTAGCAGTCGCTTCTTTCTGGGTCACAGTCTGGGCTACAGTCTTCACCCTCCCATACCTCTACTACTCCGCCAATCTCGGTCCCAAGACAGGCTTCGTATACACAGGTCTATGCTTCGTCACGTTGACTTACGTGTATTTCTGCGTAGGTGAAGTCACAGGCCGCAGTATGGAGGACATAAACGGCTTCTTTCGAGATGGTATTCCTGCACGACATTGGAAGAAGCAGCCGTTCGTTGAAGCCCAGAGAGATCACCAAGTCAACCTCGTCGAGGTACAGGGACACGAGAAGGCAGCGAATCGCTGAGATGAGTTATGAATTATGTGTCTACGAGATCTATACCCACTTTGTCTATATGCTGGCCATCAATGCAACTCCTCCGAACGATCCCTGAATGTCATTCATGGCCGACTGTGCCAATACCCTCCATAGCTTCGGTTGAAATACACCGTGTTCGTGATAACGTTCTCTTTCCCATTGTGAATGATCTTTCTGGGCACTTCAACATATCCTGAATGTGGTTGCTTGCGAGACCACGCCTTGTCTTCTCCGCGTCTCTGTCTTGAGCGTGCAGGGGGTTGCTGAATATCAGGAGGAGGCAATTGCGGCAAAGGCTGCGCTCTCCCAAAGAGGGGTTCCAGAGGCTCAGACTCGTAAGTTGATGGCATGTCTGGTGCTGCTCGACCATAACCCATACTGTCTCTAGTGAAGCGATCTGTGAAGCCCACACTTCCCATCCAGGTTTCTTGTCGTCCCATACTTGAGTATGGCGATGGCGAAGATGTGTTGTTTCTGGTTTGTCCAGTAGAACTGGCTGCAGTGATAGGGTTTAAAGGTCTATCGGTGTATGAGGGAGCGTAGGACGCTTGTTGGATTAACGAGGCTGGGTTGACAGTCTGCATTGTGTGTTGAGGTTGCTGATATTGGTATTGTGGAACTGAGCTTCAGATACGAGATAAATATTCTTTATTTCTTGTTGTATATGCTATTTGAACAAGAACGTTGAGGTGACTGTTATACATCTATATATAAGTGCTCCTATTCATATGTTCTTCAACCCCCTCACCTTCATCAACGCCACAATTTCTTTCTTTAGACTGTTCCTGAAACATGAAACAAACATTCAACTGAAAGCTTCAATTGCAAGAGTTCAGATCCCTGTTTCAGCAACGAGCCGCTTCTTTGTTCTTTGTTCTCTTGGCAGGGGTTCCAACGGTTGACCTATGCTGAGGTTGAAGATACCCAAAATATGCACGGCAACGCCGTTACAACAAAGAAAACACTTTTCTTCTTTTGGTAGAGTAATTGCATTTATTGTATAATTACTGCGGGCAGTGCTTGAGATGCATCATTCTGCATGGCTATATAGCTCTAGATTATGCACGCTACTCTTTCTCTGCGCCGGTAAACTTTCATGCCGTAAAGTGTAAGTGATACAAACAAGACGGATGTCCAATTAAAATATTGCATATTGCACGAATGGCTTATTTGCGTAGAGTGGCGCTTCACATTGCGGTTAAGACTTTAACTGTAAGCATGATTTATTTTCTTCGCAAATCGATAACTCGTTCACATTTATACTTAATCTTCTTGAAATCTTATAAAATTTGTCAAGAAATTGAGGTTTCCTTAGCTCAACCCTTATGTATTTACATCTTGAGGCAATGAAAACGCTAGGGTGCAAAGCAGACAAGGCCGTTTGTATAATAATCGACTTTATGACTGAAGCCTCATGCTTAATGTTGCAAATCAAGGCGCCATCGTGAAAATTTATGCATCATCACTTCTCTGCATGACTCGAAGACATGAAATGAATACGATAAATCGGGAGGAGACCCATATCGGAGGGAATCCTCTTGTAACATTCATAGATAGCTCACTTTCTCTTCATCCATTCTGTCTCTTGAAAACACAATCATCCCAGCCTGAATATGGAATCATTAAGATGTACCTCATGCTATTAATTTGCCCTTTGATCAGCGTAGCTATTGCCCAAAATGTATTTACTACACAGGCCTGTATGACTGAGCGAGGATGCGGCCCCTTTCCTACCACTTCGCCTGTACCTCCCACTACGAGATCGAATACCATTCACTCAACGCTAACCCGTGTCGTAAGCGTCTGTCCTACAGCGACAGTATTCGTCTTTAATAGCACCTCAACGACGACTGGAACTCAGACTGTCAACTCAACTGTAGTCTCTGCTCTACGCGTTACCCAGACGTCTACCGTCACGACTGATAGTGAGCAAACAACCCCTTGAAAAGACGACTATGTTTCTGACCATGCATAGTCACCACCACCGACACGGAAGAAGCTACTACAACTGTTACTTCAACAAGTACCATGACATTGACATTTACCATTCGACGAACATCCACTATCCCTGCTACATCAGGCTTTGTTCCCATGGCCTCTGAACCAGGCTATATCCCTCGACACCGTAACAAGCGCGACGATGACAGCTCGGTACCAGCGGATCGACCGGCCCTTGGAAAGAGATGCTGGCCGAATATACAAGCTGTTGTCTGCAACACAACTATCTTCACTTTGACGGCGCGAACCGTTACCCAGACCAGACTTTGTCCTACATCTGTTCCCACTACAACAGTAACTCGGAATGTAACGGTGAACACTGCTACTGCGACTGTTACTGCAACGGTTGTGAGTACGCGAACTGAGAGCACGACTGTGCAGGCTACAGTGGAGAATGTCATTACCGAGACCACTACCTCGACTTGGACTTGGACCACAAGGCCCATCGACTGGAATACAACCTTCTTTGCAACCACAACTCTGGCTACTGCAACGACATACGCTGCATGTCAAGCGAATAATCTCATCAATTCAGCGAACGGAGGACATTTTATCTGGCAAATCAACTACGGCGGCTCCAAGAATCAGATCCAAGTGGGAATACCAGCACGGAATGCTTACGAATGCTGTGTAGCATGTCATCAAACTCGGAACTGCATCTGGTCCAACTTCCCCGGAGGCTGTGAGTTAGTGATTGCAAACTCCTGCAGTCCTCACGACAACTTCAATTCATCATTCATCACATCACCAGATGCCAGGAGGGGAACGACAATTAGTAACGGTCCTTGTGGATTTATTGCCAACGGGGGAGATATCCCTCTGATTTAGATTTAGAGTAGAGTGTATATACTTGGGCCATCCTATTTAAACACTTTCTTCCTTGTGCTCAGTCACAGAGGATCTCGCACCAGCCTTGACCATATCATCCTGCTCGCTTGGAGCGCGATCGTGAACGTAGCCAAACATGACGTCCATCTCCTCGAGGGTCTTGCCCTTTGTCTCGGGGAGGAAGAAGAAGGCCCATACGGTGGCGGTAATCATCCAGCATGCGAAGAAGAACCATGTTCCGTAGCCGAAGGACTTGAAGATGTAAGGAAGGGCCTTGGTGATGGCAAATTGAGTGAGCCTGCAGGTGTTAGTTGTTGTTAGGGAGAGGTGTGAGGGTGACTTACCATTGAACGCAGGCTGCGTATGTACCTGTCAAGGTTCGGAGAGCACCTGGGAAGATCTCGGCTGAGACGATCCAGGGGATACCGTTGAGGCCAAAAGACCAGCTATAAGAGTTAGCATGCTGTCTTCACCATATTAGACGAGAGAACTTACAAGACAGAGTAAATCATGATCATAGCCGTAGCAGCCTTTCCACCAGCGGCAGTCGAAGGAGAAAGTTCCTTGCCCTCAGCAATGATAGTAGCGGGATGTCCAATCTTGACATAAGCTCCAACGATCCAGAGACAAACAGAGCACATGGCGGATGAGATGATGGTAGGGTTACGTCGTCCCCACATGTCAATGAGAGCACCGTAGAAGATGATAGATGCGACAGCTGCAAAAGAGTCAGTAGAAGCTCGGTATTCAGTGGACTGTTGAACATACCCTTAACAAGACCATAGATACCAGTGTAGAGGGCAACATCGCTGATACCAAGGGAACCGAAAAGAGTGGGTGAGTAATAGTTGATGGCTATCAGCTGTTAGTTTTGTTGCGGAAAGGCGGTATTGTTAAGCTTACCAGCAGCACCAGACATGTTCTGCAGAGCAAAAGAGCAAAAGACAAGCAGAACACGGTTTCGCATTCCCTTGCGAGTAAGTTCAGACACAGCACCTCGGAAGAGAGCCCAGGATCCAGTGCCAAACCTGCTAGCAACGTGGGCCTCATCCGCAAGACGCTTTCGAATCATATCAAGATCCTCCTGAAGATCTACTCCACATTAGCTCCAGCCTTTCATCCTCAACGAATAAAACTTACACTTATGATCACGAGGAATCTGTCGCAGACTCTCAAGGGCCTTGGTAGCATCCTCCTCACGATTCTTTCGCATCAACCATAACGGACTCTCATGCAGGAAAAAGCCACCAATGAAGAGAACAGCAGCGGGTGCGATCTGAACAGCCATGGGGACACGCCATGCCGCAGCGGAAGAAGGGTTCATGTTCTGGTTGATGCCATAGTTGATCCAGAAGCCGATCAGAGAACCGGTTTGGTATGTGACTTCGAAGAGACCGGTTAGAATACCGCGGATGGAGACGATGGAGAGTTCGGCGATGTAGCTGGGGACTGTGGCGGTGATGGCACCGCATGCGATACCGGTGAGAGCGCGGCCGGCGTCTGAAAGTGTTAGATTGAGACTGAGATTGATTGAAGGGTGACTTACAGATATAAGACAATTGGTGGGTAGCAGCAGTCATGAGAATAGCACCGATGAGGAAAACAACAACGTTGGCCTGAAGAGCCCACTTGCGACCGATCTTCTCAGTAACTTCAAACATGTCAGCAATCATCCCTAGTCCAAGAGATTAAAATCATACTCAAAAAGCAAATGATGGCACCGAAAAAGGCACCAGCTTGGAAAGTGGCAGTGATGTTACTCGAGATATCAGCCGAGTCCTCTGGCTTGATGCTGAAGTCACGCTTGAAGCTCTCGCGAGCAATGGTAGTGCCGATAAAAGCAGAATCATAGCCGAACCTATAATTTGTCAACACTAAAACTTCGTGTCTCAGTGAGTAAACTTACAGCAGTGATCCTGTAGCAATAACAGCAGCCTCAGTGTACAAGCGCCAATTGTACACCTCCTTCGGCGTAGGCCTATCTTCCACAGCGCGAAAGCCACCCATGTTGTCTTATCTTTATCTTCTATAAAATAAACCTCTGAAGTAAAAGTGAAGAACTGCTGTGTTGCATGTAAATCATTCATCCCCCGCAGGAAGGCCCCCTCGGATATATAGCTTATCCCATCGTCAATCCGGGGGGCGTGGGGAAAGTAGAATAATAATCCGGGGATGGGTGTGGAGAAGGACGAGGGTGAGGTCATTCCAACAATGTTTTTCTTTCGCATGAGCGTTAAAGGTGCAGTGACAGGGGTATAGTAGTTCATCATGAGTCAGTTGAGATTTTGTTTGGAGAAGGATCCGACACGCGAGCCGATGCGACCAAGACAGGCGATTGGTGGTTTGATCATGCGGGGATGCTTGGCTAACAGGATTGGTAATTTAGGCGAACGATATACCGAATTTCCAAGCCATCATATGACCTTGTTCCATGTTTGAACGAAAACTAATGTCGGAATAGATTCATTAACAGTCAGGGAATTGTTCTTAGCTGAATTGATGATGGCCTGATAGTATACTTTCGACTCGTAACTCGGTTTACAACGGAATGTTCATGATGAATACCAGACTAACGATCCCGACCCTTTGATCCGGGACCAAGATTCGGTAGTAAGAACAGAGTCAATAGACAGAAAACAACGAGAACCGAATAGCTTTATGTGTAGGCGGAGATAATTGAAGTTGCCAAGTGCGAAGTATCCATGACGCTTCAAAGTCGCGATTTCAATGTTGAAGTTTGCAGCCGTATATACACACTATCATTATGATGTTGGTGCAAACAGATAACAGGGTATACTTTCCAATTGTTCAAGGTTGAAAATTGAGACAAACTGTCTTTAACTATTCTTAAATCCTTTCATTTATATTTCTTTCATGTAAGATCGTACTATGTCATCTCTAACACATCCACCTAGATATTCTCTCCCCTCTTACCAAGACCCTTCTCAACAGCTGACAGAGGCTCAACAACCTTGTAAATCCACTCCTGCTTACTCTCATCGCTATACGTAGGATAAGGTCGTCTGCAATGGCAGCTCTCAAGAGGATATCCTCGGAGCTTAGCAACAACCCACTTGGTACCGTTGATACCACCCTTGGCAAATCCCCATTCCATCTTTGCCAACTCAAGCTGTGCCGCTTCAGCTTCTTTTGTCTTGCCAGCCTTGTACAAATTGTAGATCTGCAGACAAGACTTGGGATACAAGTTCGCGACACCGGTGACCGTGCCTGTGCCTCCGACGGCGAGAGCGGGGACGAGCCAGTCGCTCTGACCAGCGAGAGCAGAGAAGTCTTCGGGCTTGAACTGAGCTGCTACGCGAGCGACCTTTGCGATACCGCCGCATGTCAACTTCACGCCGACAATGTTGGGGTGCTGGGCCAAGCGCTCGAGCATCTCCGAGTTGACGTCAAGGCCAGCAACAACACCAGGGAAGTTGTAGATAACGACGGGAACAGGGCTCGCCTCAGCGAGCTCTTCAAAGAAAGCCACGATGGCATCTTGTGTCATGGCGAAGTGGAAGTAGCTGGGAGTGAGGACGAGGACAAAGTCGGCCCCAGCTTCCTTAGCGAGCTTTGTCTCGTTGATGGCATCCCGTGTGGTTTGTGAGGAGGTCCCCAATGTGATGGTGATGTCGGGACGGCCGAGGGAGACCGCGAGCTCTCGAGCCGTTCGGACGAGCTGTGACTTTTCGGCTGCTGAGAGTGTAACTGCCTCTCCGTTTGTTCCAGCAATGACAACTGCAGTTTGTTAGTTGAGTTCAGTTGAAGATATTCGCGTGAACATACTTCCGTCAAGGCCAGAGTTTATTAAGAACTCGATATGCTTCTTTTGTACATCCCAGTCGATCTCTTGGTTGGCATCGTTGGCAAACCAAGTCAGAGAGGGAACGTGGATTCCGCCAGGGAATGACTTGCTCTTTGTCGCGATTGAACCCATTGTGAATAAATTGAGGTTAGATGTTGAGATATTGCGTGTTCAGATCACAAAGATGTGAGAATGAAGAATGAAGAACAGGATCAGAGTAGAAGATGATCAATTGTTGCAAGATCAATGGCGAGGGTTTTGTTCCACACTCCGAAATTGTGGGGATATTCTTCCTGTCTCCATCGGATCCTGGGTATCATGCCACGTCCCATGCGGGGATCAGTAGAATTCATGACCATGATGGTTTGTCGTTCGTCCAAGTGCCAAGACCCATCCCCAGCTTCATCCACTTTAGCATCATGCGGGGAAGTTGGAGACAGCCACATCCGATCGGCTCGACGAGTGTGAGTGGGGCATCGAGCCGAGCATCAAGTTGAACTGTTGAAGAACAAGAGAAGCTATCCATGCCAAGTCGCATGATATTAGTGGCATGAGCCATGTGAACTAGTTCGTCCCGATATGTCGGATGCATATTCGAAGCTAAATTGTACTTGGAGTTGCAGAAAGGTTGACGAGCGACCATTGGTGGTAGCTCATTGACGAGGTTCCGTGCGCTTCCAACAAGCAAGCCGTTAGAAGCCGAACATGTCTCAAATAACTCAGACAATGGCAAAGCATGAGTTGAAAACGGCATGCATTACGGCCCGGATATCCATTCGTGCCTTGGCGGCATCTTGTCGAGCCTGAACTTCTTCTAGCACTTGCGCCGTGATGCGCGCGTTGCCAGCAACCTTTTCCATCCTGAGGATTTGAGTCTTTATCCACGCCTTTTCGTTAGCATCTTGCTCTTCAACTCCCAGCATCAGCAGCGGCCATAGCATATTGACGGGCAGCGTATCCTCAGGGTCCAAGTCCGCCACAATTTGTCTAGCGAGATTTCGGATCTGGTCCAACGCCTCAGACGCCTCCTTCGTCAGGGGAAGGTTCTTGTACGCAACGCGGTGGAGGTGGACTTTGCTGGCGTAATAGTTCGATAGGTACGTTCGAAATGCTCGCGTGATGACAAAAGCTAGGTGCTTCGAGACGTGAGGCTCCTTTAGCTTGCCTGCCACAGCAAAGTCCATCAATGGTGGGCGGTGTTCGTATAGAGTTCGCAAATCCGCCGCTATGACAGTACCGATGTTCATCACTTCGATTTCGTCCTCGACTGTCCCTCGAGAACGATGCCAGGGGTCTATCTTGGATATCCTTCCCATGAAGCTTTGGACCTTTTGGTAGAAAACAACACCGGGCTGATATAACACTTGAAACAATACATCCTCGATGTCATCAGTGGGATCTTTCGAAACTTCTTCAGGCTCGCCATCGAAACTCGCGGGTGATGCTTCGACCAGAAGAACTTCGTCGTCCTTGGTGAGAAAAAGACCAGAGCCACCAGCCGTTACCGCCCGACCATCGAGAAGTCGAATCCAAAGAAGTAACTGTTTCTCGACCGCTGTCAGGCCGTGCTTGTTACTGCTTTGGAAGAGCGTATATGCTCGCTTGAGATTCGAGTGCGCAGCATCAAGACGACTCTCCAAGATATCAATATAGCTGAGAAAGAATAATGCTGCAAGAAGATATTCACGTGCAGGACTATGCTCCGACATTGGTGTGCCGTCATGGCTCGCGACTTCGGTAACACCGCGCTGATAGTGATCCTCATCGCTCATAGTCCAATTTCCATCACGTCGAGAAAGAAGTAAATTCGAAAAGGCCATGATAGCGTGTCGGACCATGGGAGAAACGTTTGCCATTTCTACAACAGCTTGTCGCATAGACACCCACTTCTTCTGAGTCTCAACCTCAGCAATGATAGGGGGATTGACGGAGCTGGCGAAGAACTCCATCAACTTGGTACTTCCGTCTGCAGTATCTTGGTCCTGACTACCGTTGCTTTGTGTCAGTGAGGGCGCTTGAAGTGGTGTTGCAAAAGCTGTCCTGTCTGGGAATGTGATTTGTGTCTGAGCCGCCTTTCCGTGTCAGCAACACCCGGGTAGATACAGTCAATAGTTTCATCTTACCAACATATTTGTTTCCAACCCCTGATTCTGCTGTGTCTCTGGTGAAGCGTGTTGCCAAAAATCACCATAGTCCCACATGAAACTTGCATAATCGAAGACTTCATCAACTGCGTTTCCTGGTTGAAATACTGAGCTCCCTGGTGATGTGTCGAAATTTGGTGATAGGTGCTGCTCGATAGATTGATCAGGTACTTCGGTAGAAGACGCTTGTCTCCTTTGAGCTCCTGATCGTTGCTGAGGCCGCCATTTGCACTCCATATTCAGCCTCTCGCAATGAGAGCATCGTGGTCTTTGTTCGTCACATTTGACTTTTCTCCTCCTTCAGATTCATTAGATGCCGAATCAGGTGATGTTAATTTTATACATACTTGCATGTTAAGCATCCCTCGCGTGAGCGGATCTGTCGTCGTGCCGAGGTCCCAGGTCTTGTATTTGATGGGCTGTGGTTTTGAGGAGATGCACCGCTTGGAAGGCGAGGAATGAGAGGTCTTCCACTGTTCATGTCCATTATGAAGTCTCGGCGCTGAAGTCATAAACGGTCAATGGTGTTATAATAGCTGACCAGGTCAAATAAGGTTGATGTATAATGCAAGATGAGGAATCTAAATCCGTCACCTGACGCGGAAGAGGCCCGTTTGCATTTCCATTTGCGGGGCGCATTCTCGAAGATCAGGAACCCGCGTCTGGGGTGACAAAAATAAGAGCTCTTTAAGTACCTCTACCTCGAGATGAAGAGCTATTCAATGTGCTCGCATTGCAAGAATGGAATAGAAACAGATTATTAAGAGATGACATCTTGTCAATGACCTTTCTGCACGTTTTCTAGCCCATTACACCTTCTTTTGTACTGAGTGACAAATTTGATGACAGTGGACCTGCTAAGTCATTCTGACACCCTTGGCGAGCCAGGCCCAAGCTGTCGGGACAGACTATAAACTTCATATCTTCGGGTCCAGAAACGGGTTGGCTATGGAAAAGGATCCCATTTACATGAAACATTTCTTCTGGAATAGGCGTTTTTGCCAGTATTATTTTCACGAAGCCTCTAGTGGTAAACTAATTAACCATTGGTTTGTGACCGCTACAGAATGCCTTATATGGAGCAGCTTGACTTACACCGAGTTTAACGAAACCCAATAACAGCCTTCGCGACTCGTTCTTTCTGTCGCACAAATACAACGACGATGAGTTTAAAACCTTACACATGATTGCCCGCACTTCATAACTCAATGTGCATCCATGTGACGTCAGGCTTCATGTGGAAGGTTAAAAATCACTTGACCTTTGTTTCATTATAACTTTATCCTCTTAACTTAGACACCAATTATCCTCAGTTACCAACACAACCCTAAATTTCCATCAACACTACCCTAGCTAAAATCGAAACACCGTAATCCGGTCATTATGCCTACTCAAGAAGTGCTTAACCAGTGGGAAGCCTCTTCCCCAACTACTAAAAGCGAAGGCCCCCTTCAAGGCACATCAAACCGTTCGTCTCCCTCGCCATCATCTCCATCCCTCCAACTAACTCTACCATTGCTAGCCCCTCAGTCCCTGGTTTCTAAACACGAGTGCTTTGCTGCGCGTCCCAACGCGGAAGTATGCCCGACTTATGACGATGGGCGTCTTGCGCTCGATCAGGTATTATAGTCCAAAGATTTTTAGACAAAAGACTAAGAACGTTCAACAGGATCGCGTTCGCAATAGTGGTGCCCGTTCGCCCGGCTCTATCCACGCCGACATCGTCGCACAGATAGAAGCGAAGCGAGAGCGAAAGGCTTCAGAGGAGGCAGAGAAGGACAAGAAGAAAGATGAGGTCGAGAAGAAATCAACATGAAAACACCACTGTAGTGCGTATTTCCCAGCGTCATGTTTGCTATCGAAAGGGACTGGGAAGCGTGGAGTCTGGAATTTCTTGATGGTTGATCATGGGCTACGAACGGAGTCTGACGTCCTGTTCGTAAAACGTTGCTCGGAATAGGCTTCTTTCGTCATTGTCAACTTGATCTATATCTCTGGTGGCGTCATCTGATCGCAGGCAATCCTTTAACACGTGCGTGTTGACTGAACACAGTGAAACCTGAGCAAGGCAGAAACAGAACCCTATGTGTCTGCCAGTACCCCAACTTGGAAGCAGTGGAGGAATAATGTCCAAGAACATCGGCGTATGGTTTCTATCATGTATTTTGTACGTCTTAACATCTATCATCAAATCAACAAAAAAAGTAACCTCGCTTCCCCCTTCTAATGACCCTGAGAAAGGTTCACAACAGCCCATTTTCCGTTCCACGCCCACTTTCGAGCCCCAGAATCACCACCACCACCCTCAAGTTGCTTCAACTCCTCATCCTTACCCTCCGGAAGACCAACTACAACATCAGCTTTGCAAGTTCGCAAAGACAAGACGTTCACGCCTGATGAAGGACCCATAGGGCCGAGAGCCTCGACAAACGGTGTAGTAGCGGGCCAAGCAGCCTGTCACAAGTCAGTATTGCGTCTCAAATAAGATGGAGGTTACTTACATCAGCGACGAGCTTGCGGTAGTTCAGGTCACCCTTGAAGATGACGAGCTCGGCTTCCTTGAGCTCCTCGTGCAACTCAGGGTTCTCAGCTGGCAATCGCCAGAAGCTACCACCATAAGTCCAGTATCGGTTAGGGCGGAGCATAAGCTGTCCCTCAGCGTGGAACGTAGCCCACTCCTGGAACAGGAACTTGAGGTCCTTCTCGCCCTCCTCAGATAGAGGTTCAGGCTTGTTGCCCTGGAGTTCCTCATCCTCTGATGGTGTATCGTAAAGAGCGCGGGGGTTGGCAACGGCGTTCAACAAGCCGCTGAAATCGCTGGGCACAACGTCGGAGACGAACCAAGGGATAGACTTGGGTCGCAGGACGACTTGTGTAGCGAGACCAGCTGAGAGAAGGTACCCGGCCAGAATCATATCGACGTACAACTCGAAACCAGCATTGTCAAGAACGATATCAACGCGACGCTCCTTCTTGCCTTCCGCTTGGGCCTTTTTAAGAATATCAAAAGCCTTGGGAAGGTCATTGACCAGGATGTTCTTCTCAGCCGCCTTACGAGCCTCAGAGCCCTGGAGTTTCTGAATATCCTCATAAGTCAGGTTTGTAAGCAACGACAAGTCTGTAGCATTTCCCCAAAGGCAAATCTCAAACATCTCCTGGAACAGAGTCTTCTCGGCGTTGGGATCGTGGGTTGCGTCCTTATCAGCGCGGAGCTGCTCGACTAATTGTCTATAGTTGCTAGCGAGCTCGAGAACGGCGGGTCTTGATGATCGGAATGTGTCCATCTTCTGTCGGGCGAAGAGATCGTAGGATCTCCAGTGTTCGGTCATGCGGAACATGGCCGCGATACGTCTGCAAGTTGTGAGCAAGTTGTGAGCGGCGCTTGCAAAAAGTTCTTGTCGCATGGACTTACCTGTACAGGTAGCATTCGGAGAAGAGCCATGGTACATCGTACCAGTGAGCATCGGGGCCAAGAGCCTCAAGCTCCTTGTTATATGTCTCGATCTCTTCCGTGAATCCATCATCGGGGAGGGGACTACGCAGTCAGCCGTGGCGTTCTTCCGTGAGCAACACAAGTATATCGTACCTGAGCTTTCGGTCGTGCTCAACCTCGTACTTGAGATTGGCGAGTTGCTCGATAATCTTCTTGCCCTCGGCTAGTTTCTCGGGATCGCTGGTCTTGGTAACGGCGCGGTATACATCGTCAATTCCTTGGGTCCAGTTGAGAGTTAGAGAGCTTCGTACGCAATACATCTAGAGATCTAACCAGGATGACAGGCCATCGCCTCTTGACAGATTCACTCGCGAACGAAGTAGGATCGCTCGTTTTGTATTGGGCTGTCGGCGGAGTCAGTCGCGTTCGAAGGTAGAGTCGAGAAGCACATACGGGTCTTGGTGTCGTGCTCCATTATTGTGCTCGCACAAATAATCGGCAACAAAGAAGAGAGACTGATGGGAACTTTTCTGCTGATCGGTCTCAAAGATCTTCAGGGAGCAATTATTTAAAAGTATCATGGAAGCGGAGGGGTATGCGGGGCACTTTTTGGTGGGGTTCAACATGAACGGTCTCGAATCTGACGTCAGGAACAATTTGAATGCCGAGCTTGTCGGAAAACACCATGAGAGGCTAGACCTGACTACTGAGGCTTGGAGGATCTGTCTAATTGCCTGATTAGGAAATAAAATGATGAATAATTAGCTGAAGATATTTTGAGATGACTGATATATATCATTGCTCAGGTCAGTTACAAATGATAATTCATTCTGTCATGATAGGGATGGCTTGCCGATCTAGCCAGTCCATCTATCTCTATAAGCCCACCTAAGGTTGGTAGTGTAAGTGACCTGAGACTCGATACCTTATCCACGAGTATGATTCAAAACCGCATGTCTTTCCCTCCTGCAATTTGCCTCTCTGACTCGCTCTCAGCTAGCCTGAACAATGGTTGCAGCCAGGTGGGTTGACACACTTGATCATTTGATCGGCTGATACTCTCAGGGAATCATTTCTTGATCTCCCTTCTTCATCTGGATGGCCTCACTTCAACTCTTCTCTGGCACATGTCTCTGTAAAATACGATGATCGCTCTCAATGTCCTGAGTATGTACCCTCTCTGTATCCGTCCCGCACTTCAGCTGTAATGCCAATCCGCATATCATCAGCTGCATGTTTCTGTTTACCCAAGATCCGCACCACTCAACCAGCACCTTCATCCCGACTACCCTGCCCGCATCTCAATTAAGAAGAAACATACCAGGTAGTAACAGTTCATCCGACCTGAAAACCGCATTGAATCAACTGTTTCAACAAGGTTGCTTAAGTTTACATCATGTTTGGTCCGCTTATGAAAGGGCCACGGAAACGTTTCGCTAATCCTCAACCCAGTAAGGAAATACTAGCTACACCTCCGATTCGCCCGCAAGTTGCACCATGATCCAATCCTCAACCTCACTTTGAAAGAGCACCATTCAATTCATCGAATGGCTTCAAATACGCGACGCAGAGGAAGGTAGTACTCGGCTTGATCCTCGGTGGATCACCAACGTCCAAGCGGGAAAATAAGTGCATTCTTCCATCTGGGGAAAACGGGAGTTGATCGTGAGCTGCGCCAATTACTAGGAGTTTGGCGTCGTGTGATTTGTTGATCAATTCCGATCTGAGACTTTCCCCGGACTTGTTTTGTGGAGGTATCGACTTATACGAGTTTAACCAGCGGTTGCCATATTCGCCGGCAGCTCAAGCATTATGAAGTGCCGTAACGGAATTAGACGATGATGTTCAAGGGTCAAAGGTATATAAGAAACATGTTTTCAGCTTCTTTTGAGTTGACATCTTGCACATACTCAGCAGCAGCTCTGGTGTCTTTACAATGTTCTTCATAACTCAGTCTCTTGGAGTCGTGGCTCTCGCCGGATTAGCTACGGCTGTTCCTTCACGAAACCATCCTCAAACTCGTGAAGTTGGTAAACTTCCTGCTCTTGGCTGGAACGGCTGGGTGAGCTCCTCTCAAGTATATCATACCATGTGTTTGTCACTAACGATACTACCAGAACCAAGGACAATGTAACGCAGCTAGCGAGAAAGTTGCCCTCGCTACAGCAAAGACCTTCATCAACCTTGGTCTCAAGGACGCCGGATATCAATACGTCAACATTGATGACTGCTGGTCTACAAAGCAGCGTGATTCAAAGGGCAATCTCGTTCCCGATCCTGCAAAGTGGCCAAGAGGTATCAAGCCAGTCGCCGATGAGATTCACGCAATGGGTCTCAAGTTCGGCCTTTATGGTGACGGTGGAGCAAAGACTTGCGCAGGTTACCCTGGAAGTCAAGGCCACGAGAAGCAAGATGCCGATCTTCTTGCCAGCTGGGGCGTGGACTACTGGAAGTATGACAACTGTTACACACCCTGCAACACAGGCAACGGCGCCGATATCCAGACATGTCCCAACAACCAAGCCCCTAACTCAAGACCTCGATATGAGAAGATGAGAGATCTCCTTCGCGCTACAGGAAAGGACATCCTCTATTCTCTTTGCAACTGGGGTTATGATGAGGTTTGGACTTGGGGTGCTCAGGTTGGACATATGTGGCGTATGAGCCAGGACAACTGGGGTAAATGGGCGGATGTTGTTCGTATTGCTAACCAAGCGGCACCTATTCTGAAGTACACCGTACCAGGCCACTACAATGATCTCGATATGATGGTGAGTCTTGATCCTACGATCGGCCGTTAGTGAAGATAGAGCTGACCAAAGACTAGATCCTTGCCAACGGTGCTCTGACTCCCGCTGAGGAGCGAACTCACTTCGCTATCTGGTGTATCACCAAGTCTCCTATCATTCTAGGAACAGACATGACCAAGCTTAACAGCGACGAGGTCAAGTTGATCACAAACAACTCCAACCACATCACCATTCACTCTTAACACATATTAACATGGTCCAGGGCCTTCTCGCCGTCAACCAAGACTCGCTCTCAAAGCCTGCTGTGCCTTTCACCCCTCCCAATACTCCCGCCAAGGGAAGCAGCGAGATCTACCCTTACTGGTCCGGCCCCATCTCAACCGGAACAGTTGTCGCCAGCAAGGGTAACTTGAACACTCAGCTGAACCTCAAGGATGTTCCTGGACTCAAGGATATTGAATACTCATGGACTGAGCTTCTGACTGGTGCTAAAGGAAAGGGCAAGACTGTTTCGGCCAACTTGCAGACACATGATGTTGCAGTCTTCCGCATCTATCACAACTAAAACTAAGGATTGGAGATTTTGAAAGAGTACATATTTTGAGATTGTATCTACGATTCTGTGTACAAAGATTGTTGAAGGATGCTGTCACACACGATTGTTGAGTGGGTGCACAGTCAGTATATAGCATGAAATTTGGTCAACTTAAATCTGCTCATATAAGTTCCCTTGTCTTCCTTTAACAGTCAATATTTACATACTACGGACATTGGCCGACCTGGCCGCCATGCCTCAATTAGATACGTAATATCAGCAGATCTGGTTTACACCTTTTCCCACTGCCTGGGCCCAAACAACATGGACGACTCAAGACCTCTTCAACATGAGAGTTTTTATATCAAGAGATTAGGCGAAATTTGACAGCAGCCATGATATACCATGCCGAAGAACACAACAACCCTAACATCATATTAAAGAAGAAAGAAAAAAAGATCATATATCTGCTGTATTGAACTTTAAGAAATGATACAGTAAGTTTTCATGGGTGGATTTTCTCTCAAGGACGCAGGCAGTGAAGCTACCCTGCACGGTAACTTTCTCTTACTATGGCCATTGAAGTGTCCCAACTGTGATGCCTTGCTCTCCTACAACTTGGCGCATAGCTATCCTGTAACCATATCGTTATTAGGTACCTAGGATAACACATCCGCTATAGTTGGCGGTTGGCCCCTGTTGAGAAGGTCTATTTCCAGGACCAGCACTAGGTGGACTGCTCTTGAGTAGAGAACTTCAGCTTGAGTGTCGGCTCAATACCAAAGATGGACGTTAGGAAACAACTTGACAATGTATTCCATAAACGCTTCTTAGCAATAATATACATCTTCAACCCCAAAGTCGAAGTCTTCAACTGGTCTTGGGTGTATCAGCCTCTCCCTCCTTCTCCTTCTTCTCCTTCTTCTCCTGCTCCGACTCAGGTCTCTTTGTCAAAATCTCATCGATAACGCCCAGTTCTAAAGCCTCCTCCGGAGACAAGTATTTATCGCGTTCCATTAGATCATTAATCTCCTCAAGAGAATACTTTTCATGGCCCTTTGCTTTGTTGAGATGATACTGCATGATTCTGTTCGACTGTTCCCGTGTCTTCTGGATTTGATTCGCGTAAATCATTATGTCAGATGCCTGACCTCGAGTGCCACCGAGCGGTTGATGGATCATAATTGAGCTGTGAGGGAGAGAGAATCGTTTGCCAGCTTCACCTCCTGCGAGAAGGATGGCAGCCATCGACGCAGCACCGCCAACACACACTGTTGATACTGGTGACTTGATGTATGTCATGGTATCATAGATCGCCATTCCTACGCTTGTTGTAAGCATCGACCGCGGAAAGGTTACGGAGCGAACCTACCCGAGGTGACGGAACCACCAGGAGAGTTGATGTACATCGTGATCGGCTTATCGGGGGTATCGGACTCGAGCCAAAGAAGCTGTGACACGATCGAAGCAGACATGTAGTCATTAACTTCACCATTTAGGACGACGATGCGTTCCTAGAACTGTTAGCAACGATAGCTTGATGGCTAGAGCTTGTCCTCACCTGTAGTAGCTTAGAAAAGATATCCCCTATAACCCATTAGCTTTTTGAACCAGTTGCGACACCAATTCGAACGAACATGTTTTTCTTCCGGCAGCCTAGACTTGTTAGCTGTGCGCAAACACCAGATTGGACTCAGGTAGCTTACCGACGACTCCTCGATGTAGGGCATGGGAATGTTGGCCATTGGTGACATTGGCGAGTTTCCAGAAGAGCTGGAGAAGCCAAAAGCTCTCACATGTTGTTGCGACACGCCGCGCAACACGCGCAACGCCCTTGGCCGTAGAAACATGATCGCGATTGTATGTGAACGGTGATGTAAGTTTACGGACCGGGGCCGGGCGGAAGTGGTGGGGGGAAGCTTGACGAAGCTTGGGGCCCTTATCGATAACGATCCGACCCCGGGAGAAATTTAGCTGTTCAACCTTGAACGCTTTGCGACAAACAAGCATCACAAGTCGACGATGAGTTGGTTATAACACCACGAGACACCATGAAGAAATACACAAAGGCCTGCTCTGGCCATATTCAAAATTCTCGATTAACGATCAATGGCCAAAAACGATGGGTATCATACGACAAATCCGAATTGAGTCGAAAGGCCCTCTTGAACCAAATCGAATCGGAGCTTGATCGACTGGCAAGTGGTAAACGGGCGAGAATCCATCCCGAAGACAAGACTGTAGACACAGATGCTGGAAGGTTACCGATATCTCCGGTGATGGACTACAAGTTCATGCAGGCGAGGCGACGTACGAAAAAAGCGATGCCCACGGCCATATCAGGACAATTTCGGAAGAAGTTATCAAATAATCCCTACGCGGAAGCATTGATGGGTCCGTTAAGGTGGTGTAAGAATACGAACGCTTGCCTCCCTAGACACTTCTTGCAGGACTTCGAATTGGTCGAGCACCCAGATCCCGAGCAGACGAACCAATGGTGGGCACCAGGTCCATTTTCTTTCCTAAGGGTCAAGCCGACAAGAGAAGAGCGAGAGGTGGAGATGGAGTCAAAGGACTTGAAATCAATAAAGAAAGGAATTGAACAGGTACGGAGGCAGATCGGACTTGTACAAAACGAGATTGCGAAAATGGCTACAGAAGCCAAATCAACGAGAGCCGACATATCAGCAAAGGCCGAAACAACATCAGTCGAAGAAGCATCGGAAGTCTCAAATAGTGCGGCAGACTCGGAAGTTGTCGTTGAGGATATGGAAACGAACGAAGGACTCATAGAACGACGAGCGCGCGTTGTCGCTTACACTCTCGCACGCAAAGATGTCATCGATATGATCGGGAGAAACAAGCCCTATCAAGCAAAGATGGGTGCCCACCGCAGCGGCATGGCGGTTCTTCAATCTGGTAGCGGCCAAAAGGTTTTCCGATCAGACATGGGTGATATACTTGTTGGGATGTTGCGACGTGTGACTGTTGATACACTCATCACACGCTCTTGCAGGGAAGGTTTATGGGCGCCACACAAATTCATAAAGCCAGTTGACAGCTGGGAAGAAGCGAAGAAAGTTCCAGGAGGTGGAGCAATCCTTTATATTCCAAAGGCGGATATGGAGGACATGAACAGTTATGCGACTCTTGATATAGAAGATGCTTCTTACGCCAGTAAAATGGCAGTTCACGATTTGCGATATCTACTGGGCGAGGAAGAGGTTGAGAGGTTGAACGAGAAGTCAGAGGTATTCCGAGACCATGAAATCTTGGTGTTGAAGAACTTTAGAAGTGGAAGCATGAGAGCTTTGCATATGCTGCTCTGGAGGCTACAAGGATACTTGGCGTTGCCGCAAGTTGAACCCATTGAGCCAAGGCAATACTAAGAGATGTAAAATAGAAATGAGATACCATGAATATGAACAATATGATGAACCCTTATTGTTTGTCGTGTGCGATATGATGCTTGTCCGGCCGGCCTCCAATCACGGCCCGGCCCTGCAATTGCCGATGGCGCCAGGTGTCACCGCCGCCGATAGACTCCGAAGGTCATAGATCCCATACGAGTTAGACTCGGTAGCACAACGCTATGATTATTTGTTCGGTACCCGTGTATCGGACCTGTTAGATATGCGTTTGTTCTTCGCGTTTGTTTTTGAAGAATACTCTTTTGTTCTCGTTTGAGCGAATTATTGTTCAGCATTTAAGAGTTTCAGGATTCAATCTCAGCATACTACCTACCTAGATAAGGATCACGGCTAGGCGAAGTTCTTACTCTCACTCACCAAACACAACTCAAGTAAGAACCAAGCACGACAAGAATTGTAATTCAAAGGACCAAATCAGCATTGGACATCGACCATGGACACAAACCCTGAAATAGTCCAGCCTGCGGACTGGCAGACCGGCGAAGCTGTCCCGGTCTTTCTCATCCACGACGGCGGCGGCACCACATTCTCATACCACTGCTTAGAGCCCCTTCGCCGCCCAGTCTACGGCATATACAACCCCAAATTTCACAGCGGCGAGCCTTTCGATGGCGGCCTTAGCGACATGGCCCGTCTTTACACCGGCTGGATCAAAGAAACCGTCGAAAAGCCTGACTTTCCCAGACGTCGCAACGCAGCTGGAAAGATCCGACTTCTTCTTGGTGGATGGAGCATGGGCGGTCACTTGAGTCTCGAAATCACAAAGCAACTTGAAGATTCCAACATCGACGTCATCGGAATTCTCATGGTCGACACAATCTACCCTCATAAGTTCTCTAGTAAAAAGCGCAAGATGCCCCGTGAAGATTCCAAGGAGGGAAAGAACAATAACCAGATTCTTGCGGATCTAGCTATGGCCGATGCACGCCGCATGATCCAAGCTTGGAAACCGCCGGTCTGGGATGAAGGACGTCGGCCCCGAGTTAGTCTCCTCCGGGCCAAGAAAGCCGTGCCCACGGAGAACGGGACTGATATTGTGGACTTGAGCCGTGAGGAGCGGAATTTGGGATGGGATATGTACGACAAGAACTTTTTTGCTGATGTGGTTGATATTGAGGGACATCACTATGAGGTTTTCAAGTTTGAGTTCATTGAGGATATTTCGAAGAAGATCAAGAAGGCACTGGATGATTTGGAGTGGGTTGCCTTAGACGGTTGAATGTTGTTCAATGAGACGAGAAGTTCGACATCTCGGCATTGGACTTTGAAGACTTAGACGAAGACATGGTAAGTTTATAGTGATGGATTTTGACGTGGGGTTATACTGACTGTTGATAGAATATGAATGATACTTGATAGAGATAGAGACGCGTACAAAGTCATAGGAATTATGAAGATACATGCCGAATATTGAACACTTTGATGATGTAGCAGGGGTCTGTATGGTCCGCTGGTGTCGCTCTCAAAGGGTGACAAGGGTGATAGTAACATCTATTCTCTACTCAACTTGTACCAGTTGAATATAAGACAGAAACAGCATACAAGTGCAATCATCGAGACTCATACGAATACGTCCGGAACTTCGGCATCATGGACGATCTTACATTGCATTCGTAGCTTCAATCAGACGACTTTAGTGGATAACTTTATTCAAAGTGGACTCCAACGCTTAAGCCTCCTCCGGACTTGAAGCACTTCCCCCGAGGAACCCTCTCCATGAGGTCACGCAACCAATCAAAGCTCCCCAGTTGTCATGCGGGGAGCGTTTCACACCCTGGGGACGTTTCCCTCCCCCTCTCTCCCAGTCACAGGGAAGATAACAGGGAACCTAAAGCTGTGGGAATTTTGGGAAACAAAAACGCAGCCGACATCGCAGCCAAAAAAAGTCCCCAAACTCATCCCACCGCTTTTACTCGGGTGGCGGTCTCTCTTCTCACGCATTTGAGTTCGTGGTTGAAGCTTCTATTGCCGTTTTTTTCTTTCCTTCTTTCCCGAGTAAAAAGTCGTCATTATGCTTTCTAGGTCGTTGTTGAGGTCTAGAGCTGTGGGAGCTTTCCCCCTCTCTGCGAGGAGCAATGGGTAAGTCATTATATCTTCAAGAATCAATTGAAAGCTCAATTTTTGTTGATACTGACTTCTCTACAGCCGCTTCTTCTCCGCCTCTGCCCTCCGCGCCGATGACAAGCTCAACAAGATCTCCGCCAACATCACCCAGCCCAAGGCCCAGGGCGCATCCCAGGCTATGCTCTACGCCACTGGTCTTTCCGAGGATGACATGAACAAGGCTCAGGTTGGTATCTCGTCCGTTTGGTACGAGGGCAACCCTTGTAACATGCACCTCATGGACCTCTCCGCCGTCGTCAAGGAGTCCGTCGCCAAGGCTGGCCTTATTCCCTACCGATTCAACACCATTGGTGTCTCTGATGGTATTTCCATGGGTACCACCGGTATGCGATACTCGCTCCAGAGTCGAGAAATTATCGCCGATAGTATTGAGACCGTCATGAATGGCCAGTGGTATGATGGAAACGTCAGCTTGCCTGGTTGCGACAAGAACATGCCCGGTGTTGCCATTGCAATGGGCCGTGTCAACCGTCCCAGCATCATGGTCTATGGTGGTACCATTCGTCCCGGCTGCACCAAGCAGGGCGAGTCTATCGATATTGTCTCCGCTTTCCAGGCCTACGGTCAATACATCACTGGCGAGATCACCGAGGAGCAGCGATTCGACATCATCCGAAACGCCTGCCCTGGTGGTGGTGCTTGTGGTGGCATGTACACTGCCAACACCATGGCCACCGCCCTTGAGACTCTTGGTCTCACTCTTCCTGGTAGCAGCAGCAGCCCTGCTGAGGATCCCAGCAAGAAGGCTGAGTGCGAGAGTGTTGGACCTGCTATTCGCAATATTCTCAAGGAGGACATCCGACCTCGCGACATCATGACTCGCCAGGCCTTTGAGAACGCCATGATCGTCACAACCATCCTCGGTGGTAGCACTAACGCTGTCCTGCATCTTATCGCCATTGCCGACTCTGTCGGTATCAAGCTCGACATTGAGGACTTCCAGAGGGTCTCCGACCGCACTCCCTTCCTTGCCGACCTGAAGCCCTCCGGAAAGTGGGTCATGGCCGACATGCACAAGATTGGCGGTACTCCCGCTCTTCTCAAGTTCCTGCTCAAGGAGGGCATCATCGATGGCTCTGGTATTACCGTCACTGGTAAGACCATGAAGGAGAACGTCGAGAACATGCCCGGCTTCCCTGAGGACCAGACCATCATCCGACCCCTGAGCAACCCCATCAAGCCTACAGGCCACATCCAGATCCTCCGCGGTTCTCTGGCCCCTGGTGGCTGTGTCGGTAAGATCACCGGTAAGGAGGGTCTCCGTTTTGAGGGCAAGGCTCGCGTCTATGACTCTGAGCCCGATTTCATTACCAGTCTCGAGGCTGGCGAGATCAAGAAGGGTGAGAAGACCGTTGTCATCATCCGATATGACGGTCCCAAGGGTGGTCCTGGTATGCCTGAAATGCTGAAGCCTTCTTCCGCCATCATGGGCGCCGGTCTCGGAAAGGACGTTGCTCTTCTCACTGACGGTCGCTTCTCCGGTGGTTCTCACGGTTTCATCATTGGTCACATCGTCCCTGAGGCTATGGAGGGTGGTCCCATCGCTCTCGTCGAGGACGGTGACACCATTGTCATCGACGCTGAAACCCGCGCTATCGACCTTGTTGTCCCTGAGGAGGAGGTTGCCCGACGTCGCAAGGCCTGGAAGGCTCCCGCTCCTCGATACACCAAGGGTACGCTGAGCAAGTACGCCCAGCTTGTGAGGAACGCCAGTGAAGGCTGTGTCACCGACAGCGGTCTCAAGAACTAAGAAAAGGCTCAAGAAAGCCAAAAAAGAATTGTCAAATGTAACGATGTAATTCCTGTTTTAATGGGGTGGGAAATGGCGAATTTAGATTTTTCTGGGTTAGAACTTGTGTCCCAATGTTTTTTTCTTCTTCTTTTTTTTTTCGTTCTTATTGCCTTCAAAGTGCCTCCTCGCTAATACGTGAAAATGCTCTGGGCTTAACAAGTCTACCTAACAAGCTATAACGTAGAATGCGTATCTCGAAACAACCAGAAAAAGACCAACCACAAGAATGAAACGCAAATCCACGAATGATTGTGGGTATTAGGCTGACTGAACAGAATAACCTCCAATAGCTCCTTGCAATGCAAATCCCAAACACAGCCTCACTTCCAAGGAAGTGGTTTCATCACGGATCATACCAAGATCCTAAAATCTTCGAAACCCTCGATAATTTTTATTTCTTTCCGTTCAAGGCATGCACAAAAGCTGCCTTATCCTTCATTGTAAGTCCAACACGCTTGACGCGGCTAAGTCTAGCGAGCGCCTCGCCTACTCGATCAAGGACACGCTGCTCGTCTGGGGAAACACTGGGACTAGCATCACCACGGTTGCGTAGCTCGGACGAGGAAGATGTTACACCGTTGGTCTTTGCAGCAGATGTGTTGATTTGGCCTTCAGCAATGCGTACACGGATGCACGTCGTCGGTCGGGAGAGAAGATCCCACAAGAAGCGGAACCACTTTCCGGGCACAGGTGTCGTAATGTCAGAGGGCGTGTATCGAATGCTAACAGGGAAGATATGGACGTCGTCTGGAGTCTGAAGAATGCTCGGGCTGAAAGGCAGAATAGCCTTGCCATTGGTAGTACCACATTCGGGGAAAACAGCAATAACCTGTCCCGGGTTGCTGTCCAGAAGGTCTTTGATCTCGACGAGCTTCGCATTTTTAGGGGGACCGGTCTGTACGGGCGAGAGAGCTGCCAGAACAGCACCCAGCAAGCTCACACGCTGCACCTTGCGAGTATCAGGGTACGAGATGGTAAAGATCGGGTCGAAAATAGCGGCGAGGTAGATCGCATCGATAGGGCTCGAGAAATTGGCAGCGATAACTGAACCAGGGTGCGGGAAACGCTCGCGAGGCTGGTCGGCGAGGGTGCCACGTTTGACACCGTCGAGCTGAAGGTCAACCCACCATATTCCCGGTATGGCCATCAAACCCCATAGTGCAACCTTTCTAAAGATTACTGGCAGCGGGAGGAAGTGGAAGAAGAGAAAGTAGCCGAGGAAGTAAGCGATGAAGAATGGGAGGCGGAAGAGGAAAAGAGCGGCGTGGGTGAATGTCGCGAGAGCTGATACGGGAGTCGAAACGGGAAGAAAGGGCGCAATGCCCGTTGCTAAGAATCATTAGCATGTTAGTATTATAAATTCGTGGAAGACTTTACCTCTATCGCGAAATTGGCTGTATTTTTCCATATTGTTGGTGATCGTGTGTAAGACAAGACAAAGAGAACAAGCGGAGGGGTAAAGCTATCGAGACATGGAAGAGCTTGGGGGGTATCTCTTTATGTTGCTAGTGACGTGTGGTGAAGGCGATTCGGATGATTGTGACGAGGACTAATGAGACGGCGTTGCGAGGTCAGGTTCTGTGACAGCGCATCTACTGAACGTCATGTCATGGAACGAGGATGACATGTGAATGTGAATGTTAATATGTGGCCCCCACGTGGCTTGTCTCACGAACGTTGTGCGCTGAGTCAGCGAGATGGCGACGTTTTTGGGTTAGATCCTCTTGTTACACGGCTTGATGCGCCTGTTTGAAAGATTTTATAATTTGTTCATCTGTCTAGCCGTCTTGCAATTTGATATCTCAGTGAGTTGTCATGTCAATTCTCTCACAGAAATGGGTGGGTGGGCAAGATAAATTACTGGTAACAGAAGAAGCTTGAGTTTATGGTGGAGTGATGACTTGGCAGCATCCTTCAAAGCTCTGACAAGCTACCGTAGACTCGGAGCCCGATATTTTTGAGCCATCTGACATGTCTTTCATGATATAGGAGCGATATTTGCTAATTGTATCGAACCAATTTTAAAACTTCTTCGTGAATTGCAATCGTGATTGACCTATTTGCACCGGCATTTTTGACAGCAGCTCTATTTGAGTCTATTTCCCTACCTATACACATGGTTTAGGCTGTTACTACAAGCTTGAGTATTATCTTAAGGATTAGAGCTTGGAGGGCTAGTACTTCGCTGAACTTGTCTCAATGTGGAGGTATCCTTATTTCTCCTCCTTCTTGAGGTCTGAGCCTCTGAGGTCAAGGTTCGTTTCGGAGGCGGCAAGCATATGCATGCATCCAATTATCTGAGAAGAAACTCATTGGCTCTTGAACATAAACTCAAGTTATGGCGCGTAGCGTTGAAGACGTTTTTGGCATTATCTGCAGCATACTTTCTGGGTCAGAAAATCACGACCTACGACAAACATAAGAGAGAGCCTCACAAGGCCGTTGAGAATTTATCAACGACATTCAATTAGAAAGGTAGCATTTTGTGAAGTAAACTTGAGTATCCTACATCTGATGTTAACCCGACTCATTTGCTGGTGGGGCATCTCCAAATGCGACTCGGACCCATTGCCCCAGCAACGTGTTTACATAAACAAGTCAACGCTTCGAATCGCCAATCTCCAACCGAGCTATCCCGCATCAGGCTCTTCACGAAACCAACCATAATATCACGTAGCTCCCCATGAGCTAAAGACCAAGCGTGTACCGATACCGTTTTGCTTTCTACGCTACTCTTTTTTATCCTTCGCATATTCGCAACGCCTCCTGCTACCACCGTTCATCCGGGTGCTTCACTGCTCCTTGTTTTCCATATCCTGGTCCCTGTGTTTGGGCGCATTGTTTTTACCATGGAGGAGAATCCGGTACGTTGTTTACTTAGTGCCGTCATGTTTCAGAAGCTGATGATTCTTGGGTGTAGACATTTAGGAGCTCCAAGATTAGTCGATTACCGGCGCCGTCGATGTCAATAGGGGCCGGAGGGGCAGGACTCACAGAATGGAGTGAATCGCAACATAATGCTCGCATTGCGTCGACGGCGAGTTCGTTGTCAGCTCTGAAGAATCTGAAGCGCGAGATTCCTCAGCCAGGTACGCTTAACGAAGCGCCTACGGTGGTTCTCTCTGACATGAATGCAGCATCGCAATCTGACCCGAAGCGCAAACCTCTTTCTGACCGCGCCCTCGAATACCCTTCAAAGCCAACATCGCATGTTCCCGCCGCGGCTGGTGTTCGATCGAATATGAGGCCTCAGAGTCTGGCTGGAATGTCCTCCGGGGTAAGTCAAGACCCTGCCACGTTCACGCTGGCCGAGAGCTTTCTTCTGCTGCTAGATCGTTATAATCGCATAACAGCTGCTAATTCTCTCCAGCTGAAGCAACCCACGGCCACCCACTCACGATACGGCGCATCTTCAAACGTCTTTAGCAAGAACCAGGCCGCTCGAAACGGTATTTCGGCAGCCACGTCACGAATCAATGGAGTAAACGGAGTCAATGGGGTCAGCGGACGTCCTGGCCATGCCCGATCGAAGAGTCAAGCACCTCGTCCGCGTACGGCCCATGCTCTCCGCGAAGAAGACCGATATGAAGCTCCAACCAACAATGGTACGACGGCACTTTCGCAAGATACTTCTCAACCTATCACCACGCTTCCCTACAACAAGATTAGAACCTCACAGTCTTTCGCAACACTGCCAACGATCAGAGATAGTTCTCTGACTTCAAAATTCCTTGAATTGAGACTTGAAGACAAAATCCCTCCTGGAAGTCAAGCGATTTCCCAGCCCTTGACACGACAGTCTTCACAATCTTCAACCGCCTCACATGTTTCTAATATTCCATGCAAGCGCCGTGGTAGAGATGACCAGAACAACGTGGCAGCTTCAACCTCCCGACAGACTTCGTCAGAGCGGCCTTAGGCAGTCCCTCTGAAGCCACCCACTAGCGAGAGAGTCAAGAGGAAGCTCCATGAGTTCGAAGAGTCTCTATCTTTGTCACCAGTCAAACAGTTCACATCCCCTGTCAAGACGTCCTCCCCCAGCAAGTCTTTTTTGAACAAAGATTCTAATCTGACATCATATGTAGCCTGGGACGTCGATGGCCGAGTAGTTGATATGGAGTCTCAATTCAAAGAACTCAAGGAGATGGTAAATACCACCCTGAACGAACGAAAGGGACAAGACGATGCTCTTGAACTTGCCAAGAAGCGAGGTAGGTAGTATCGTGGGATGGGATACTCAGCTACTAATCAAGTCTACAGTGCAAGAGTTGGAGGGTGACAGAGAGAAACTTGACCTAAGGAACGACGCACTCAAGTCCGACCTCGACGCAGCGAGAGAGGAAGGACGCCAAATTCGACATGAGATGGAAAAGCAGAAGTGGGAATATCAACGACAAGTGGATGACCTGGAACGAAAGCACCGAGAAAAGATCGACGATATGTCGAGACAACACAGAACAGCAGTCGATGAGCTTCGAAGGGAACTGGATCGACTGAAAGAGCAAGAGACGAAAGACCACGAGCAAAAGATCGAGAGTCTGACTAGATTGTACCACCAAGAGCTGGCTGAAGAGCGACAGAAGAAGGACCGCGAAATCCAGGAACTACGACTTCGAATGGGCAACGAGCACCAAGACATGGGAATGGCCATCCAGAAGAAGGACCGAGAACTTCAAGAAGTCAACTCTCAAGTGGAAGGCCTCCGAGGAGACCTCGAGCGAGAACGCACTTTGAAGAACAGTCTGCAGACAAATATCGCCGAGCTCTCAGCAGCCAACACAACACTCGAAGCCAAGATTAACTCATTACGATCACACGTCGAATTTTTGGAATCTGACAGCAAGGCGCAATCCGACTCATTTGCCAGCATGGAAGCACGTCTACAAGAAGCTCTGCGCATTGCTGAAGAGGCTCAGCACAAACTCATCAAGGAGGAAACGGAACGCCGAGTACTTTTTAACAAGTACCAGGAGCTCAAGGGTAACATTCGAGTCATGTGTCGAGTGCGACCTGCACTTGGCAATGGTGAGGGTGAGGAGGCCAAGATGTCGTTCCCCGACGATAAGACATCGGCGGAAATTGTTCTGGCTGGTCCTGAGGAGAAGAGCAGTTTGGGACAGATCACACGAAAGAACTACCCGTTCGAGTTCGATCGCGTTTTCGTTCCTGGTACTCAGAACCAGGAGATCTTTGGTGAGATCTCTCAGCTTGTCCAAAGTGCTCTTGACGGATACAATGTTTGTATCTTCTGCTACGGTCAAACTGGATCTGGAAAGACGCATACCATGTCTTCAAACGATGGTATGATCCCTCGTGCTACTCACATGATCTACGACACCATCACCAAGCTCAAGGAGAAGTCTTGGGAGTACACAATGGAGGGCTCATTTGTTGAGGTGTACAATGAGGAGCTCAACGACCTGTTGACGCCAAATGAGCGATCAGCGAAAAGGCTCGAGATTCGACATGACGAAGCTCGCAAGCAGACAACCATCACAAACTGCAAGTCAGTCCGCCTCGACAGCCCATCAAGTGTGGAGACTATGCTTGAAGAAGCACAGAATAACCGATCAGTGGCTGCAACCAAGGCCAACGAGCGATCATCTCGTTCTCATAGTATCTTCATCCTGAAGCTGATCGGAGAGAACTCAGCTACAGGAGAGCGCTGCGAGGGTACACTCAACCTGGTCGATTTGGCTGGTTCCGAGCGCCTCAAGCACTCACAGGCTGAGGGCGATCGAATGAAAGAGACACAAAACATCAACAAGAGTCTAAGCTGTCTCGGTGATGTTATTGAGGCCCTTGGTCGAGGTTCAGGCCATATTCCATACCGCAACTCCAAGTTGACACACTTGCTGCAGTACAGTTTGGGCGGCAACAGCAAGACTCTGATGTTTGTCATGGTGTCGCCTCTTGAGCAGCATCTGAAGGAAACTCTGACGAGTCTTCGATTTGCAACAAAGGTATGTCTAATCTTTCGAGGTTTCATAATGGCAAAACTAACAGAATTAGGTGCACAACACTCATATTGGTACAGCCAAGGCTACCAAGAAGGTTCGCGATTCTACATAGGCAGGGCCATTGTATAAACCGTCGACTACGAACAAGACGGCAAAGGAGGTCGGATGTCAATAGTGGAGTTGTGTTGTTTTGTTGCTTTTGAGTTGGGTCATCAGGATAGCGCCTGGAACAGAGCATCCAGAGCGGGAGTTGGGGTGCATATATGATTGAGTGCTGTCGCCTTACCTACCTTGGTACATGGCCAGCTTATGATGTGTTTGTTAGGCGAGCAGGCTATTGATTGATTTCTGGACATGGGATTGGTAGTGGAGGCTGGTTGAGCTAGCTGTGTGTATACGTGAAGATTGTATATATCGATACAGATATGGTTACGACATGGATTTATGGTGATTACTAACGAGAAGTATGATTAGTGTTGGTGGTGATGATTTCTTGGTGTTGTTTCAGAGGGCGTTTGCTTGCGCAGCCAACCATTAACCGCCGATAGATTGACCAATCAGACGCTACGAATTCTGTACCGTAAGCCATCGTTTGGGTTGAGCGCCGTTCTCTTTGATCTTGCACTTTCACATTCATTCATGATCTCATTTCTTTATTCACGACGAAATATTCTTATTAGGGAGCTAACCAACAGCTCATAGTTCTATCTCTTACCTGAAACGCATGCATTGAGTTGGTTGTGAAATCCACGGGCTAGTGCCCTACTTCATTGTGACATTCGGCTTCACGGAACGAGTTGAGAAAGCAGCCCTTCACGGCTGTGCATATGAGATAAAGGGATTCTGTGGGAGCTGTGTGAACAATTGAAAGCTCCAATTGTGCGCTTCTGCGTTCATCTACGCTTTACGTTCACTCACGTGGCATCTCGAACGCATCTAAGACAACGCTCATGTCTATTTCTCTCCCTCACAAATCAGCATCACCTCTTCAACAACCTTATCCGACATGTCCAAAACACCAACAGGTCTAAATGACTCAATCTGGGCCATAAACGGCCGGTCTCGTCTCGCAAACTCACTTCCTTCAACACGCGCATCTTCGCAACCTTCACGGCCCCTCCCATCTTCAGCCCCTCCTCGAAACCCAGTTTCAATATCAACATCGACAACGCGCTTGAACCCAACACAAGCCTTCCACCGCTTCGAACAAGCTTGTCAGCGTCTACGGTGGAAGTATATCGACTTACAGACTTCGTACCACCGCGCGCTGAACCCAGAAGAATTTGGGTTCTTGGTCACAGACGCAGAGCGGAATTTTAAAGTTGACTTCCATGAGTTCTACGCATGGATCGAACAAGCTCTTGTTCTTCTCCTGATGGTTTTCGGCATATCCGTCTCGCGCGGCAATTCCTTCAAGACCGGGAATCACACATATCACGAGAATGTGCTCATGGAGTTAGAAATGCCAGATTGTCCGGTCCACGAAGCGCTGGGGAGAGGGGAGGTTAATCAAGCGCTTCGTAAAGCAAAAGAGCTTCGGAATCGTTGGAAGGATGTTGCTGATGGCAAGGAAACGCCGCCGTTGAAGATGTATGATTTAACATGGCTTGTTGGACAGATTCTGGGAGGTTTGGAGGTTGGGTATGGAATTGCGGGGGAGAGAGTGCAGGAGGCGATGCAGAGGCAGTGGGATGATGGGGATGAATATATGGGCATGGGAGAGGCTCAAGGGGATGATGAGTGGGAGTGGATGGTTGAACCGATGGATTGGGAGGTTGCGTAGGGATAATAAGAGTGCTTTGGATGATGAATTGGATGGGCTGGAGTGAACATGCATGGCGTAAGATAGATATTCATCGTCTGTAGACATATCGAGTAGTTTTAATGGATCATAGAGGAGTCTATCACTCATAAATCATCACGTCAAGGGCTTCATGAAAGTGCAGACATCTTTCACATCAAGCAACACATGTAAAACCACCCCGTTGTATTTTCTATCAATTAGCTACCCCCATCAGATGCCAATGCCATGGTAAATATCCCATACAAATAAAGGCCCAATCAAATAAGTAGAAAGACATCAAGTCATTCAAAAGAAAGAAAGAAAAAGAAGTAGCATAACATGCCTTTACATCCCCTCATCATTAGAAACCCATCGCTTACGAATATAAGCTGGCTCGCGGTACGAAGGAGGCTCGTAAGCAGGTGGTTCGTACTTGGGTTCTTTGACACTAGTGGCGGTAGAAGACTCCTCGGTGACCTTGCTTGTGGTAAGGATAGTGGTGAAGCCAGTTGCTGCGTCGGCAGTTGAGGCGAAAGAAGCGGTTGGCCAGCCGTCGTTGGAGCTGGGATTACCGAAGTCGTAGCCTTGAGGACCGGTTGACTCTGCAGAAGGGATGGGTGTTTCGATGGACTGGGAGGGAATGGTAGAGTCTGTTTGAGCAGCAGTGGACTCAATTGGAATGAACTCAGTAGGAAGAGTAGTCTGGACTCCAACAGCAGTCTCACTCGTGCTCTCAAGATATTCTGAAGTCGAAACTACAGCTCGACCTTCTGATGTCTCAGCACCAGGAGCTGTAGTCTGCTCAATCACATCAGAGGTGGCAGAGGTGTAAGATCCAGCCAAAGCAGAAGAGTCAACGCTTTGATCGGCTGTGCTGTGGATGATGGTGGTGTTGTCGTAGAAGTGAGTGTGCTTGGTCGATGTGCATGGTGTAGTGGTGGAGAGTTCAGCTTCGGTTGTGAGGGTAGATGCCCCAGCGGCTGTGGACTCCGCAGTAGGAATGGTAGTCTCGGAGCTCACATCCTCAGTTGAAGCAAGGCTCTGTCCAGTCTCAGTGCTAGCACCGCCAGCTTGAGATGATGTGTTGATGACCTCAGTGTTCTCCTCAGATGTGGAGGCCTCAGCGGAGGCAGTGTAAACAGTGGAGATACTCTCGGTGAGGGTAAACTGACTGGTGATGACTGACTTGAGCGCGGTTGTAGAGACACCTTCAGGGATAGTGGAAACGCCAGTGCCCTCAGAGATGGTAGAGCTACCTTGCTGAGAGACATAAGTCTCGGTGCTCAAACCCTCAGTAGGAGCTGACTCGGTGCGAAGAGGGATAGACTCAGAAGGTTGTTCAGTTGAGCCCTCAGATAGTGCTGTAGACTCTCCTCCCTGCGGTAACTGAGTAGTGCCAGGTGCAAGAGCAGAAGAGTCAACACTGGGAGCAAAAGTAGGCATCGTCTCGAGATTGGTAACGATCTCAGACGTCACCTCCACAGTGGTAGTGCTGGTTGAGTAACCATACAGAGTTGACTCCAGCTCAGATGAAGTACCTCCAGCAAGCGCACTCGAACCAATGGAGACATCAGGTTGGGAGACAATGACGGAGGTCTCAGGGATAGAAGTGTAGGAGATAGATGTATTAGCGAAGATGGTAGTAGAAGGGGTGGAAACAGTAGGCAGGGAGATGACGTTGGTGAAAGTCTCAGACTCAGACAGGATGACCGAAGAGCCAGTCGGAAGTTCGATACCAGAAGAAGTGCCAATGTATTGGGTAGAAGTACACTGCGAGACAGTAGAGTAGCAAGTGGGAGCACACTCAGTCACAGTAGCCTCAGCACGATGAAACAGAAACCCGGGGCCAAATGTTGGACACTCTGTGACTGTGGTAGTGGTAGTCTCGTACTCAGTAGTAGTAGAGTAGTCAGTAACAGTATCAGTCACTGTAACCGTTCTCTGAGCACAAACAGCCAATGTCCTGTACTCGTCAGTATCTATCCCAGCCGAGAGACAACAAGAAGCAACTTACCAGAGCACCACGAGGGTAAGGCGAGAGAAGAGAGACATGTTCGGAAAAGCGAAGATTCCAGAAGCGACTGTATTGAGAATATGATAATGAGTAAAAAACGAACGACAACGAGCGCCAAATATTTTTGGTGGTCTCACTCTGAAGATTTCTCTCTTCAGGTCTTGCTTCATCTCGACTCTTTATACCTCTCATTCTCCCTCGCTGAGGCCTCGCACGAGTTGGTAACCCCTGATGCCGCATTATGCCGTGATACCGGAAAGACCGTGATGCTATTATTAAGGAGATGTGTCTATCCGTGCTGTATGTTTCGTCTTGCCGTCTAGGAGATTATTCTACCCGTTGGTGGCTTCGGGTTCCGGCAATGCCATGGTGTTGGGTGTTTGTTGTTTGTTGAAGGACCGTACCGTGGCGACAGGAGTCGTTACGGTTTGATGCTTCAGCCCGTTTGCATCCCGCGAGGTCAAAGAGGCGGATGTCTAAATAGATTTAGGATTATGTGAGTTGAAAGAGGTGAAGTGGGTGAGTCAGTATAACGTCTCACTGTCACATCCAGCGACAACGTATAATACAGGAATTTATCATCTTCTACAAAAGTTCTCAATGCAATCGATCTCAACTTCCGATCGTGCGGGATCGTGAAGCTCACCCATGCATGGATGCTGTAACACAGACACGACACAAGCTTCATATTTACAGCTGAACAAAACAGATCCGGAAATGCACAAGAAAGCTTGTACCGAGATACAGCGGTATTGTAACTTGCATTTATGGTATCACAGAATTCACGACAGGCTGCCTCAGACCGCTTTTCGTATGGTGTGTGCGACAATAGTGCACATTTAGACGTGTGGCGTAGATAGACATGCATGCGGCGGACTGCATATTCCTTGATGAAATTGCACAGAACGCAACGGGCTCAAGAAAACGGGCTTTGGCGGTCAGGATAAAATAAACAGTACACGGCGTCCTGCTGCGCGAGTCAAACGCATGGGTAGCCATCCGAGACGGAGTGTCACGAGTAGAGCACGTTGCCATGGTGTTTGAAGGTTGCACTGCATATTGAGAAAAACCTTGAGATTGAGTGTTTTTTTTTTTTTTTTTTTCATTTTTTGTGCTAATTTGACGGGATGAATATGTTGATCACAATAGCCTTGTGCTCTTGGTGATATCATCGTTGGTTAGATGGAAGCGCGGAGAACTTTGAAGGCGTCCTCGCGAGTGCCCCTGAATCGAGCCTCGGCAGTCTTCCAGTTGATGACGTTCCAAATGTTATCAACGTAGGCAGCCTTGCCGTTAAGATACTATCTCCATGTTAGTTGATTTTCTTGAACAGTTGAAGTAGAAAACTTACCTGGAGGTAGTAAGCATGCTCCCACATATCAACACCAAAAATGGGAACCTCTCCTCCAACAACAGGATCCTGATCCTTCGTCGTAACAATACGAAGACTATGCGTATCCTTAACAAGCCATCCCCAGCCACTACCCTGCAGTCCCAGCAGCGTCTTCTTGAAAGCCTCCTGGAACGCCTGGATGCTGCCCCACGTCTTTGAGATCTCAGCACTAAGCGTAGGAGCACTATCGGGCTTTGAATCAGGAGAGCTACTAGGGCTGAGATTCTCCCAGAAGAGAGAGTGGTTAATGTGACCGCCGCCGTTGAACTTGATGGCTGATTGCAGGGCGATCTGGCCGGCGATGTCGTTGGTTGAAGTAGCGGTTGCGTAGTTCTTTAGCGCGGCGTTGAGGTTTGTTACGTAGGCCTGATGATGCTTGCCATGGTGAAGTTCCATGATTTGAGCAGAGATGCTTGGCTCAAGGGCCTTTGTATTGTCAGCTTCTCATTCTCCTTCACGCTTCTTGTCTAATATCACGGCGGGGAACTCACATCATAGGCGTACGGCAACGCCGGAAGAGAGTAGGAACCAACAGACATGGCAGAAAAAGACTGAATATTATCCGGAAGAACAGTATAAGCTTGATTATGATCAGAAGCAAGATCAGGTTCAGACGAAGAGAAGGAAGATGAGACAAAGAAGAAGAGGGGTAGAAGCGGAATCCTGGAGAAGAACATGATAGAGAGCGATTGCGTCAGAGCTAACAATTAATAATATCTTGCGTGCTTCCACGAGGTGAACGGTATTTGGTACGTAGTTCGGGGCTCGAGTTCATCAAGGTGTTGCTCTTGTCGGGGGTGTGTAGGTTGTTGCTAGAGAAGAGTAGCACTAATTGCGCAAACTTGCTCATACTCGCTAACTCGCTCGAGCGCCTCCGCTGATTCAGAACCTTGTCGCCTATAAAGGTTGCCCAATTGGGAACAACGCTAGGCCTTGCGGTGCAGTGATTGGCTCTTTTTTAGCTGTTGTCTATGGCTTGGACTTTGGGTGAGAGACTTCGAGAGAGATACGGCGAGTTTCAGACTACCAGCTAGCAGTGACTATATCTTGTAATAATTCGATTTATTCTTGAAAGAATGTTCTCTTCATTTTGCATGTAGATCTATATTCATTTTATTTCTGTTCATCACCAACTTTCATCAGTGCATTTACCCTCACTTAAACCATCAAAACCACCATGTGCGGCCCAGAATATACAAACCGACCTCGCGGAGGAGCTCTCGCCGCTCTCAATCCTCCCATCAACTCCATTTCATCCAACATCTGTGGTGATCTCGCTTTCCACACTCCTGATAGTCCTTCGAGTTCAAGAGCTACGCATGCAAGACTCACGCCAGGCGAAGAGTGCAGTATGAAGGGCTTCTCTGACTTATACGTTGTTATTCAGTGAGTCTCATATCTTCCTCTTAGCAGCTCCATGCTAACGTCCAGAAGTTCTAGTGGTGACTTGACGAGAAACGCAAGCGAGTGTGGCCTATTTCGCCAATTCTCCCTTCGAACGCCTTCAAAAGCTCACGAATATGTCGAGCTACCACTCCAAGGACCGCTATCACTTGAGGTTGGCGGTGATGGAATCATTGGAAGACGTGTTTCTGTGTATTCACGCCTCGCCTCTGGAGATAAGATCGTTGCTGAAGGCATCGTGGGCTTCAATTTCATGAGCCAAGCAGCACCTGAGGAAACATCTTGTCCATCATCGCCGTCGCCATCGCTGTAGTGAGGAGCCTCTATGGCTTGTGGCTGCAGGTCCAGGGCCATCAAGGTTGTTGAGTTACGCCCTGGGCGCGAACCAGAAACAAGGTGGAATAGCTCAACTTCTCATCATCATTCTGGCGTCGTTTTATCAGGGTTCTCTTTTCTAATATGGAGTTGGCATCAGGTTGTTGTTTCTGCGAATGAGGAAATGGCCCAGTCTCGAGCAATTTGGGTTTAAGCATGAAATCAAGGAGGCGTTGGCGACACGGGCGTTGCCGTCTTTTAATTCAGAACATATAAGAACGTTTGCTCTCACCAAGCCCCTAGACCTTCTTGTATCGGTGAAACTCCATTTTTGCTTCTCGCATATCCGCGGCTTGCCATTTGTTGTACGTGATTCTGTCTATGTCACCACCTTTCCATATCGGCAGCGAGATACCTACCCAGCGTCACTGGAGTGTGTTCAAGGCTGAAGAGATTGTCAAGACCTTGGAATCTGTTGAATGATTCAATTCATTCCCTGGCAGATGATTACTTGTCAGTTGAATCATGGTCTCAACGACGGATATAAGGACCTCGCTTCACTCAACTTGAACAGGCATTGATTGACATACAGTTACACTACCAGCACAACACCAAATCACTCCCACCAAAACAAATCTACGAAACAAACATCAAATACTCACTACAGTATCATTCATATCATAGTATGTGGTCTGAAAAGGCTGCCTCTCATTCAGCCTACGCCTCCAACACAGCCACACACAGCCACATCAACCTCACCCACTCCCTTCTCCATCACCGTTATCTCAGCCTCGCTCACCAACCACTAATAATATCAACCACTTCAGCCAAGCCAAGATGTCTAAAAACAAGAAACCCCAGTTCATCTTCCAACTCCTAATCAGGGTCTCTCCTTCCCTGTTTCACGGGCCAATTCCCTCCCTCGTTTAAATACCGTCCATAGCCAACACCCTTCTTTGTTCCCCTCGTCATTCTTTTATCCCTACCCACCGCCTTTTTACAAAACAATGCCCTTTGTCGCAAACACCCCCGAGTCTTACCTCAACCGCTCCGACTCAAAAGCCACAAATGGAACATGTCGTGGATTAACCTCCAACGGCCGCCCGTGCCGTCGCGCCGTTCAGCAGACGCCGGCCAAGACTGATAAGCGCGGAAGACCTGTTACTCCCGACCCTCGTGATGAGAGTCTATACTGCTGGCAGCATCGAGAGCAGGCGAATATGTCGGCGCATTCGAGTCCGGGACCTAGAGCTACTTCGACGCCGATTTTGGAGGGACGAACGAGCTTGGATACGCTTGCAGATCGGTTGGGGTTGGTAGATTTGCAGGAGAAGAAGAAATATAGAAGGGATACAGAATGGCGAAAGCAAAGCGCGCCGAGACCGAAACCACAGCCAAAGCAGTCTCTTTTGTGTTGCTGCTTTTCAGTGCCTCTCCAAGATGTCCAGGAATCTCGACCCTCGCGTCCTCAACCTCGTCCAGTCCAGAAAACATCAGCTTCCGTACCGCCAAAGCGCACTTCAAAACAGCATCTTAGCGCATCGCCAAACACATCTACCGCCAAAAACTCCCGACGCTCACGAAAGTCCACAGGCTCGCAGACAGCGCAGATCAAAGACTTCATCCTCGACTCTGTAGACGCCCAAACCGCCTCGGCGCTTATGTCCGAACTAGCACGTCCCTTTGGCGCTTCCGAGGAACCTGGTTTCATATACATGTTCTGGCTCACACCAACATCTCAATCGTCAGCCGCTCCTGTTGACGCAGCGCGTTCGCTTCTTTCACCACCATCACCGAATCGGCCACCGCGATCTCGAAGTGCTAGTAACGCCGTTTCAAGCTTCGCAGCCGCTGACCCGTCAACGTCAAAAAATACCATGCTTCTCAAGATCGGTCGCGCAGCGAATGTCCAGCGTCGCTTGAACCAGTGGCAGCGCCAGTGTGGTCATGAGGTTGAGATTCTGCGATACTACCCTTATCTTCCTGGATCGCAGGAATCGTCTGGCGTGGTTCCGCACATGACGCAGCATGTGCACCGAGTAGAGCGCTTAGTTCACATCGAACTAGCGGGCATGGGTCTCAAGAAAGATGCAGAGAAATGTGATGCTTGTGGGAGAGAGCATCGCGAGTGGTTTGAGGTGGAGGCCACCAGAGAAGGAATCAAAGCCGTCGATGGAGTCATAAGACGATGGATAGAATGGGATGAAACGATGACATGAAATTAATGATTACATTGCATAGATATATACATATAGCCGGCGTTGGGTTCACATGAATACACGAAGTTACGATCCACAGCCCCCGAAAATGTCACGTTTAACCAGACACAAAACTGCGATCATGGTATCTATAATATAAGAATAATCCTTCTCCCCCATCTATAAGTAAAGTACCCATGCCATCTGCTCATGAATCGTGAGAAACTTCTTTCGATCGAATGCACCTCCCGTTCAATTTCCGCGCTATACGAATCGCACCTCATCAAATAGACCTGCTCTGACTTGAATAAGGGCAGCCAGCTCAAAGAGGAAGGACTGGAGGATAATAACGTTGGTTACGACATGTGACACTGAAACGGTTGTTGTGTTCTCCCTTGCTTCTCTGGGTTGAGGAGTTTCGGGTTCTGGTGTGTCCAGATTTCGAGTCTCTCGTTGAGGTGTATTGGGTTCCTCCGGTTCGTCTTCCTTGGTCTCGGGGTCGTGAAACTCAGACTCACTGGGCTCAGGCTCATTGACTTCCACTTCCTTGGCAGGTTCGCCCTCTTCAGCATCAGCAGCTGTCGAATCCTCTGCTTCCGACTCGGCCGGTTCAATCGGTTCGGCAGTTTCAGGCGCAGTCTCGGCGTCAGAAAGATCAGTCTCCGTATCTTCCGTCTTCGCATCATCCTCATCCTTCGCCTCCACAGGTAATTGCTCCGTAATATCAGTCACAGTATCCTCAAACTGGTCCTCATCAGCTTCAGAAGAAGCCTGCTCAGCATGTTCCTCCTCCGCAGGTTCAGTCTCCACAGGTTCAGGCATTGGCTTCTTGTCAAACTTGAGAGGAATAGGCTCAACCCTGACATCCGGCAATCCCACCTTCTTAGAGAGGATAGTCTGATCCATAGCCGCAAATTCCGCCATCTGTCGAGCAAGCGCTTCTTCCCTGGCCTTTTGCGCTGAATTGATAGTATCGAGCGTCCTTGGTGGAGAGTGGCTGCGGCCAGGAGTGCCTCGTCCCCTACTATGAGACGCTTCCTTGGAACCAAGCACAGACTTTCCGGGTGTCGCGTTACCGCTTCCAGAGCTACGACCCAGCTCTTTGCGTCCTCGCGGGCTGCTGGCGCGGCTCGGTGTTCCCAACTCGGACAAGAGACGATGCGCTAATCCTTCCAGTGCCGACGGACGGGAAGGTGATGCGTTGCGTGATACCTCTTCAAAGCTTGCTCGATCAGGAGGATCTTCGCTGATGGGGGTCGGTCTGGGTGTGGGACCCGCATGGTGTAACATTGCATCCGCGGTCCTGAAGGCGTCGCGCCGTTGTTGCACCAGTTCATCAAATCGAGGAATACTCCTTCTGTAGGCAGCCACCTGCTCTTCCAATCTTCTGAGAACGTTGAAAACACGTGGTAAAGACGTCTGAGACCATTGTGGCCGTTGGCGGCATTGTTCCATGGCTTGAAGTTGTTTCTGTTCTGGGGTTGGTGATGGCAGATCCTCAAAATCTTCATCGTCTTCGCTCTCTGCATCTTCGTTCTCTGCAGGCTTACGTCTCGGTTTCTCAACTTCATCGTATATATAAGAGCTTGGACTTCGCGTCAACCATCCTTCGATCTTCATAAAACCGCAGACCGCCAAGTCAACAAGTGTCTCAGTGACGGACAAATTCGTCTCGACTTGATTGACAAAGAATGTCTCCAGAAGATCCAGTAGCGAGTTGAGAAGGGGGTCATCAGGTCGTAGAGTGTGATCTACAACCTCTTTAGGTGCTCCGGGAAGGCTGTCGGGGAGCCTTTGGTTACTCGTAGAAGCCCTAGGCGCGACAAGCTTGAGAGAGCAAGGGTGCGCTTCAAGCCTAGACATAGTATCTCGAAGGACAAGCTGGTAGACTTCATCAAAGTCATCTTCACCTCCTATTGTTCCCGCCAATGACATGATGAATTCGACCTCTTGCTCCTGAGCGCCAACAGTTCGAGTGGCATTCTGAATAGGAACGTTATCAGTTCTGAGTAGAGTAACAATAGCATATCGGTGGTGTCTCTTAAGAATAGCTGACACCAGTTGTAAGGTAACATGGATTGTTTGTTGATTCCGCGATCTCAAGCATGCGAGAATGAGATCAACCAGGTTGAAGAGTAGGGGAGTGGCAGCAGGTTCTGCCCTTTCTGCCAACATCGTGGCCAGGTCCATTGACTTTCGCTTGCGAGCCTTGCTGACAGACGAGCTTGAACCAGGTCGGGCAGAAGCGATGTTATCAGGGAGTGCGAGGAGGTAGTGAAGAATGAGGTTGATCATGTCAGGATGGTCGAGTGATTCCAGGATACGGCGAAGATAAGTCAAAACAGCCACAGATGAGCCTCCGTCAATATCAGAGGACTCAAGCAGTGAGGGGTATCTAGCTTGTTAGCGTAGCTCGAGACCAGAGATAGTGAGTACTCACAATAACTGTTGTAGGAAAATAACTTGAAAATGCTCCAGCAAAGTCGACTTGACCTCTACAGACCGACAGTGGTTCAAGACGTCTTGCCAGAATAATAGGTGCGATAAGAAAGTTTCAAGGTGAGATTGGAACTCGGGTGAGCATGAGCTGATAACTTCGTAGTTAGATGTAGGATGTTCGTAATCGGAGAAGGCGAGAATAGGGGGTAGGTTGTGAGGAAGATGGTCAACGACCAGTTTGCGACTCAGTTGGCTGTACAAAGCGCCAAGACCTGTCGCCATCAAAGTTGATAGGTCACTTTCGACGATCCATTGTTCCAGCGGTCCTGAACTCGATGCCGCTTCGATAATGTACAGCAGTCCTGTTCGCGCAAAGTCGCCCACCTTACCCTCATGATGGATATAGTCCATGAGGATATAAAACAGAGGAAAGTCGGCCTTTTGTGTCCGTCCAACGAACGCATCGCGAGAGTTCTCATCCTTCTCCCTGTTCTGAAGCGCCACGCCGCGATGTGTCTTGAACCATGCTGGTAGAATACTCGGGTCCAGCCGAATCTTGGTTGTGATGTTAAATGCTAGCTCGACGACACGCGACTCGGTATCCAGGCCCAGGCGCACGCTGTTGATGCCAGTGATTCGTACGAGAAGATTCGTCAGACTGGCCGAAAAGGCCTGGTTCTCAACAAAGGCTTCCTCCTCGCTCTCGATAAGGGTCGCAAAGAAGAGGACGGCCTCCTTAATGATCCACTCATTGTACGAGGTCGTAGCGATCTTTCCAATGGGCACGTAGATTTGCTTGAGCGAGCAGTATTGAATACATGGATGCGGTAACGGTCTTCGGCTCTCGTCGCTTAGGATGTTGGTGAGTTCCTGAAGGCGGATTTCAAGGGTCTCGGCGGCGTCGCTGTCTCGAGATAGGTTGGATGATGCTCTCCAAGCAGACTACTCTGGTTAGTGCTTGTCGCAGGCATGGGCGGATTTCGCTGGTCCTCACGAGTAAGAGGCTATATTGCTTTTCGAACCGGTGAAGTCGTTTCGCAGGATCATGTCCCAGGTCCTTGCGGGTGCCCCCAGATGAGAGAGGGCTCAATAAGCGCGACCACTGTACGAAGAGCAATTAGTTGGGTGTCATGGTTGTAGTGACAGATGGCGATGGGATACTCACGAAATCCATGACGATATTGGAGTCATCTCCCGGCGACTATAACTAGGGAATAAAGGTCACCTTGACCACATAACGGCACCGCACAGGTCCTTGTAAGTTGAAGTGTTGAGAGCTGTTGTCTCCTGGGTCCAAGGATATCCGAGTGGACATGTGGCGCTGGATGTGGCTAAGATCCAATAAATGTGGCTGCAGGTTTAGGGTAGCTGTGATCCCTATTGAAGAGACTCGATCTACCCCAGACTTCAGGCAATTCATCTGAGCGCAATTTTATAGGTGAATCTTGTTGTTCGCTCACTTGCTGAGTGGAGAATCTGTTCTTTCTTTACATCAAATAGGCCTTTGAACGGATATCATGGACATATGTCTACAATCAGGTATCATTCCATTCAAGTGGTCAGAAGGACACAATAGATTGATTTACAACTAAAGTAGAAAATAAAATCTTAACTTGAATAAGACCATAGCTCAATACCGATGACGTTGATACCAACTACCCTCTCATTTGGTGTGAATTCAGTCCCTTCTTCGTCAATGCTTCACCAGAGCGGAGATAGGAAGTACGAGCCTCGCGACATCTAGTTGAAACTAAGCAAGACGATCGCGGCACGAGAAAGGAAATATGAGAAGATGTCAATAGCAAATATCTGAGACATATCAGCCATCTATAGGCTTGTGTTGGCTCCCATACATTGTGAACTACCCTGCCCTGCTAAGCCATGTCTGCCGGCTTGCATCAACCCAGGTTCTGATAATAACCCCCAAAATTTCTTCCACCATCTCCAGATCAACAAGAACAAGTCTTTCCATGTGACCTCACTGTGCACCCCTTGCCTCTATGCGAGCCCAAAGTTCGAGCTCCCTGCGTTGATGCCGGAGCACCATTTGGCGAACACGGCGACGTTCATTCAGGAGTTGCTCGTGGAGATCATCATTTTCCTCTCAGATTCCGGCCACTTCCCGTTTGAGGTCGGCGACTTCCATTTTAATGGCTTTCATGCCCATTCGGAGTGTGCGTTGAATCCCCTCTTCTTGTCGTGCCAGGCGTTCCTTGCTATGGCGCAGTTTGTCAGTGTGGCGACGATAATCTGCGTCCATGGCAGCGCGTCCCTTTGCAACATTGTCATCAAGTCGTTCATTGATACGTCGATCAAGGGCAAAAAAGCGACGGTCAAACTTCTCCTCGCGATAGTAGTAGTGACGATCCTAAGAATATGTGAGCTCAACGAACATGAGAAAAAGAGAAAGGTAGAAGACAAACAGGAAGACGTCGATGCTTACAACGACGAGTCTTTGTTTCATCAGTCGTATCCTCAGCATCAGGAGCTGAAGCACTGGTGGCCGCTTTGGTGGCAGCTTCGGCCTGCTCCTGTTCTTGCTTCGCGACCGCTTGTCGAAGCTTCTCTCTATCCTTTCGCATCTTGCGTCGGCGCTGTGCACTCGGTCGCGTACGTGCCATTTTGGCGATGAAGTTTGAGTCTTGATGTTAGGGGTATAGAGTGATGGATGAACACTTGGAGGTTTAGCAAGGATCTCGAAGTATAAAGAGTTAGAATGGATAGGTAGAGAGAGAATCAACAGAAGGTAAAGGAAATCAAGAGCCTGTTATTACGCTAGATAGGGCGAAGTGATAAGTAACACTGGCAGTGCACTGCCAGTTGCGAGTTACTGCCAGTTGCTGCCAGCTGTCATCGCCAGCCGGCCTTGACCTTTCTCGCAACTCATCACCCAATCAGCACTGCCGCTTGAATGAACAATAAGTAACAATAGACTGCGGCCACTCTGATTCAAGGTGCGCCTCCCGTAATCGGTCCCTCGCTCTGCTGCGCCTATAAATCCCCTCTTCTCCCACCAGCCCATTATCTTGAAACACTTCACTCCCCATCACCCAACATGGTCAACAGGCGTCCTACTAGGGACCAGCGTCGAGTGAGGGACGCTCTTAGGGCGATTTATAACCAGCCTCCAGGAAGTAATACCCCCCCTCCCGAGCTAGAGCGCGTGCCCAAACACATGCGTCAAGTTTTAGACGACATAGTCGCGGCTCGGATGCCTCCTGGAGTAAGTGGATCATCGTGGCTGCTTTCGACTATCGGACTGACCAAGCTTTCGAAGCCCAAGAACGATATGAGTAAGACGGAAACTCATGCCAAGGTATGTCTGCTTTCTTTTCTCATCCACCCTCGACTGCACTCCTCTCTTTGTCCCCTCTTCCCCGCATGCAAGTCAGGAGTATAAAGCCCCCCAGCATAACGCCCAGGGCTCCGTGTCTGTCCTCAGATGCTGCGGCCTTGGATGTTGGTTCCCGAGCTGTGGATTCAGATGCTCATGTGAGCGTCTCCAAGCAGAGCTTGGACTGCAGCTTGGGTTGCTTCCAGGTCCTCAAAGTCAAGCACCAAGGTATCCAGTTTGGAATCTCCAGGCTCAGCCTGGGCACATCTTTGACTTTGGGGATCGTGGCTTGTGCCAGTATATCTCCGAATTACAGCCCAAACTGCCTTCAAGTTGCGTCTTGGGCTTTAGTATCGCTTCGGCATATGACGTGGGGTCTGTCCAGATGGTCAATTAGTTGCTCTGGGACTGGAAAGCAGGGTTCAGTGGTCGCGGCACCAGAGGTTTCAAAGTGCATATCGAGGTGCAGACATACTCAGTTTAGGAACCCTTGGCTGACGGATGCGATGAATAGGAAAGAGCCGCTGCAGCAGAAAGGATCGCGCGCAAGAAAACAGAGATCAAGCAACGCCTCGAGCAGCACGATGATGCCATTGATGAAAACGGGAAACTAATCGCCCAAGCCGGCAACAAGGTCTTCGAGATGGAGCAGGCGGTCGAAAAGCTCGAGAACGAACTTGACTTAAGGAATATGCACGCAGACCCTACTGACATTTGGCTCAAGATTTCCGACCGCGACGACATTGACTACGTAGTTCGCTATGAAAGAAGTGGCTGGAGTCTTCTTGAAAAGACCAAAAGAGAAGTGCGTGTATTCTTCTGAGTGCTTTGGAACAAGAAATGGACGCTAACAAGCTATTTCCCCCTGACAGCTCTTGAACTTGGACGGCACGTAGTACGAATTGTCCAAGACGCTCAGGCGCCTGGCCGACGAGAACCGCATGCTCAAGGACCAGATTGAAACTCATAATTCTGTCTTGATTCCGCAGAATTTCGTCCTAAAACAGCAGAAAGCTGCCCTCGATCAACAGAAGGCTGCCATCGAGCAGCTCAGACCTACCATAGGCGCCATGAGAGATCGTCTACAAGAAGTTGAGATCGTCGCTAAACAGATCTTGGGTAAAGAGACCGAGAGAGACTTGCAGAGTTGAATGCCTAAATGTATTCACTTGTGATGTTGGAAGATGAACATGCACCAGAAATACTGTACTCATTCACGCAGATGACTGTAACCTAAATGTAGTTACCACTTGGCTTACTATATATCTAGATATGAAGAGTAACTGAATGAACATAAGCGCACTGCGACTTTGAACAAACACTTGAATGCCCGAATAACGTGATGTGATGTGATTATGATGGTTTGTTCGTGACCTGCCTTGCGCCCGACAACTTTGTCTGTTCTGAAGCCTGGCGATCGAGTAGTGGGATGACAAGCCGGACAAGCATAGCAAACTGCTGGAAGGGCATCGGGGAGCAAGAAAAACCCCAACATTCAACCAAGGCGCCACAAACAAACAGTACAAAGGCCCAATAAGTTATGCTGAACTTACCTATGTCTTTTTGTCGCTTAGGCTAAAGGTCCTAAGTTTTGCCTCCCCTAGAAGGGGTCGAATGCGGTAGAGTGATGCACCGCCATTGTTCACACACAAAGGAATCCACAGGGTGTTTGGTGGTGACGATGATAGAGGATGAAGAGCCGAGCAGGGGAGTATTAAGACATTAGATCAAAGAATGGAACCACGATATAGTAGATGAGGTAAATAGACCCTTCGGGAAAGAGCAGACTCATCTCGGCGCACTTGCCCCGAGGAAAGCCCCGCTTGGGGATGAGAAGCACTGGACCGAAGACCACAAGACACGAAGACATCACCATTCAACAGACGCAAATATAACAATGGCACTACTTTTATTCACTGCAAGCGCTATCCAACAGCCAAGCCTGTCGAAATCAAACCAAACAGCCGCTGTCCTTCCATCACAGCCATGCATCACCCAGCCAAACTCGACCGCTCGCTCACCTGGGGCTCGTCGGATCACCATTGCTGCCGCTGCCGCTGCTACCGCCACCGCTGGCCCTGGTGCGACTTGCCCAGATGTGCTTAACCCGGTGAGAGTCCATGGGCGGCGATGCGTACTCCTCACCGCTCGACTGCGTGAAACCGCTGACGTTGCTGAGCATGCTGGAGCTACGTCCACGAGAGCGAGTCATGCGCGGCTCGAAGGGAGGTGCAGTCGGGGGAGGTTGCCAAGGGGACATGGACGGGAGAGTTGGAGCCGAAGCCGAAGGGAGGACGTTGTCAGAAGCGGACCAGAGACCAGTTGGGTAGTGAGGAGGAGCCGTGGGATCGGGGTTCCAAGTACTCGAAGCCGTCGGCTGGAAAGGCGGACCAAGGTGAGAGTGTCCTGCGTCAAGAGGAGGCATCATATCGTAAGACATGCCGTTCGAGTTGATGTACTCGTGGAAACTCTGCAGCTGCATTTGCAAGTGTCGAATCTCCTCACTCTTGTTGGCATTATTCGCACGAACATGAGCCAGTCGCTCGTTGTAGTTGGCTTCGATACCAGCGACATGGCCCTGCCAAATGGAACGCTCTTGGTTTCGTCGTTCTGCCTCATCAAGGCCACGGTTGTTGGCGTCGGTGATGTTGGCAAGCTCGTTCTCAACCTTAGCGATCCGAGTCGCCACCTTGTTACGGCGGGTGTTGAGGTTCGACTTCTCGACTTCCTTGGCCTTGATCTCCTTCTCCAGTCCGGACTTGTACTCCTTGAACGCCTTCTGAGCTGCCTCAAAAACCTTCTTCTCGCTGCTGTACTGCTTCTCGACCTTCTTCTTACGTTCGCCGAGTTCAGGTGCAGTATCGAAGTTCTTGAGTTGATCAGTGAGTTGCTGGGTGTCACGCTCTGCCTGGGCTTTCTGGGTCTCTTGCTGACGAATCTTTTGTCGATACTTTTCGTCATGGTTTCCAGCCGAAGAGAGTTGATTATCCGTCAACTCATTGTCCTTCTTGAGGGCGTTGGCGCGGTTCTTGTACTCCTTTCGTAGAGTCTTGAGGCGGGACCTCTCCTCGCTAAGCTTGGCTTCGACTGCAGCAATCGATGTCCTGAGAGTCAGGGCAGGTGAATCCGGGTGAAGGGAGCGCTGTCCGTTAGCAACAGGAGGCGGAACACCGTCCGCTTCGCGCTGAGTGGCTTGGACAGTTCTGATGCTGGTTGAAAACAGAACCTCATCAGTCTGGCTATCCACAAACTCACAGACGTACTTGGAAGCAGGTCTGAGTCCGTAGATATCACCAGTCCATCGAACTCCTTCGTGAGACTCTCCTGGGGACTCCTCGATCGGAAACATGCGAGTAGGCTGCCAAACAGCGTTGTTAACTCTGACGTAGAATGGCTTCGAGGTGTCGATATTGGCTGGTCTCGAATCTTCGCCTGAAGATTCAACCGAACGCGGCTCGTCGTCGTCGATCTCTGGAAAATGGCTAGTGTTAAAACAAACTTCATCGCTACCAATGTAGGATATCCAAATTTGGTTGGGTTGGTTGTTGAACGGAGCATTACCAAGATTGTGAATGTCGGTAGCATTAGTTCCAGCAGACTCTGAAGCCGCATGGGATAACTCGTACTCCTTCACCACAACAATCTTGGTGCTCGCCAATGCCGCCCATAGTGGTTGTTGCAAACGAACTTGAGTGCTTTGCTTTCTTCTTTTTTTGCTTGTAGGTACTGTGGATGTCGAATTCAAACCTGCTTCAGTATCAGGCGTTGCGAAGCCTCCTTCATTGGCCGTATCGCTGATCACACTTGGTGGCTTTCCAGCCTCAGGATCGCTGGCACCAACAGAAGCGTTGGCTTTTTCGCGTCTGAGATACCATTCTCGGATATATCGCACAATTCCTTGGGTTAAAATATGGATGGCGAGAACACTTCGAATCCATCCGTAGGCAGACATCTTATCGTATGCGCTAGAAGCAGAATCGACTGAGTTATTGAAAACATGGGGCAACCGCCAGTGCTCCGGTATGTGTCGAGCCACACGGCCCCAATGAGCTTTGGTTCCCCTAAGTAAGTGATGACCTATCACCCACATAAAACATGTGGTTAGGCCTCTCGATGTTCCATCCCTCGCACTCGTCCCCCCTCCAAGAGTGATGGCAATGACTGGCTTGGCAAAATCCAGGATAGCGTCCTGAATTGGACCCCACAGAAAGAGCCATACCAGAAGGAAGAAGAAGTCAACACACAAGACAGTTACGAGAGAGGGCATGGTCGAATTGCCGTCGAAAATCTCGGCAAGGTTGATGCTCATTCCCGAACTGGTGGCGACGGGAGGAACAAAGGTAAGGAACGTGAAGATGGTGTATATAACGGTAAGCGAGAGCGATGGGACGTGCATAAGGATGATGAGAATAGCGAGTGTGTCCTGCATAGGGAGAGACTTGAGAACTGTGGTTGCGAGGTCGAACGGGCCCGAGTCGCGGTGGACATCAGCGTTCTTCATAGCATTGACATCGATCTGGCGGTGGCCAGCTTCGACACCACTGAGGCCGTTGGCGCTGGACGAGTCGGACGACATCTCGGAGACAGCGTCAAGAGAGGAGCGGCGGAGATCGTCGGTACGGGAGTCATTGGAGGCATCATAGACACACTGCTTGTACGGACTGTTGGCGTGACCATTGACGGGCGTCGACTGTCCAGCAGCGCCAGCAGTACCTTGGTCAGATCGGCGAAGAGAGTTGTCGAGCAGGCCTGAGCCCTTCTTGTCAGAGGAACGCTTGGCAGGACCTACAAGCCCATTCTCATGGCGATTATCGCGGTGACTGGCGGCGCCTTGCTGTCGCTTACTCGAACCTGGAGCGCGAGGCATGCGCAACGACTTGTCTTGCTGCCACAGTCTGACGAACCCAGGAACCACTTGGGAACAGGGCCGGCAGCCGGGACAAGCCTTTCAGGGACAAGGGCTTGATACAGAGAGTTGGCGACTCGAGCGTTATGGCGTCTCGGTCGATTTTAACACGAAGGGACGGGTAAAGTATCGGGTCTCGGAATAATATGTAGTAGAGTTGGGAGGCGAGCCGTTGCGACAAGAAGGTTCGTGGTCGACATGTGCATTCGAATTGAAAACGGTCGGGAAAAGGAAACACGGGCGACAAAGGCTATGATCAAACTGATAAGGGCGACGACAAGAGGGGAACTATCGTCAAAATGCAACAAAGCAAAACCTGCCAAGATCGGCCGGAGGGCCGCAGAAAGCAAGTAATGAACGTTGCAAGGAGGTAGTTTGATCGGTTACGAGATGGTTTACAGTGGGATGTTGTCAAGTAAGTGGATAGTAGGTAAGATAAGGTAAGTAAGGCAAGGAAAAAAAGGCAAGGAAAGGTAGGGTTGGTTGTTGGTTGAAGTCAGGTGGTGGAGGTAGGAGATTTTTTGGCTGTCAAAGCCCAGGCTTGGATTGGATTGGATTGGATTGAAAAGGAAACAGAAAGGAATAGAGAATAAGAATGGAGTGGCAGAACGCAAAGACGATGGATAGATGGGAACGGGAATAGCGGGGAGAGGGGACTCGCACTGTGCCAACAACAAGCCAACGCGGCTGTTTCTGACGCTGTTGGATGCTAGAATCCACTGAAGTCCTAGTGGCTCGCCTGATGCTCAGCAGGGCTCCAAACTTTAACTGCCAATGGATGGTTTTCGAGCTGCACGAGATGGATCCCCGTTGGAGTGCGGAATTGGAGCAGTTGGGGGCAGCTTATTCTAGTGCGCGCTAAAGGCGCGTCAAGCTGAAGTTTTGAGTTGGGGATGCAAGTTTTTGCTGAAAATAAATGAAGCCGTTGACGATGAAATCTGCGATAGATCTCAAGGCTTGAATCGCTAACGCTATGTAGGATCATCTGGGTTCTTGCAAGTGGATCACCCATAGTCAAATTCCGTTTCTGGTCAATTTTGGGTTCTTGAATGCCAACGGATTAGGTACACAGGAACAAGGTTGAGATGGTCAATATGAGGCGCTAGACTGCGCTCAATGGCTGAGTCTTGCCCGCAGACGATGATGATCAGCAACCGAGGATGAATGTCTACTGTACTTTCCAGCACGATGCCTTCAAACTTTAGGAACAAAAGATCATGATATAGAGAAATGAGATACTAGCTTCAGTAAATTCTCTAAATAGCGCCCTCTTCGCGCTGAAAGTGGTTTTTCTCAAGTAAAAACAACTGATCCATTGGGGAGTCACATGCTCCACCATGAAACACTCCGTGCCTCTCACTGTGTGAACCCTGTTTTTAGCAGAGCAGATGAGACGAGGCAAAAAGACGGGAAATAATTGGCAGGGACCAAAGAAAGTCTTTGTCCACATTCGTCACAAGACCATTCTTCAGGTCGAATTGACTAACAGCACAATGCCTGGCTGTGTTGTTGCGTTGACGTTTCTTTGCAGGGTCTCATCTTGTGTCTATCACAGTCTCTTAATACTGCGTTATATAGCCTGGTTCTTGTCACGACTGGTTAAGTTCCATGCGCCCGATTTCCTCATTCACATCTCGATATAACATCAACAATGAATGTAACATTCGCGTGGGCACGCCATCGCTTACACGCTCTGCTCGACATTGGCCAGGGCACACCCCGGCTCTGCCGGTCCTAGGGCTTCTCCGCAATGCAAGAAAACATCAACAATTCCAGCCTCATCAAGAGTATCCATCATCAGCCATTGCGCTGACACTGAAGACTCGGTAGACTCCGATGCGTAGGCACATGCCAGAAACAAGATGAGCGAATCACGCCCCAGATGTTAAGCTTTGGGATTGTGGCCCCTCATCTCACCTCGGCCGGATCAAGGTGTACGGGTACAGTGGCCTTGGAAAAAAGAGAATTTACTGCCATGGCTTCTGACGTCGTGAGCGCCATGGCCTGCCCGTTGTGGGAAAGGCCCTGAGTTGGCTCAAGGGGGAAGCATTTAGGATGACATGGATTATTCCTAGGGTCATCAACTGCACGGACACGGACAAGGACAAGGAAGCTGGAATATTTGGTCTTGAGTCGTGATGAAACAACAAGTCTTTTTTAAAGATGAAGTTTTTTTTGTTTATCCTTCTCAAGAGTCAACATCGCGATTAACCTCACAACAATGAGACAGTACATTCTACTGGCTGCAAATCATGCAACATGGCCCAGGAACTTTATCTGGAATTCAGCGCCCAAAACAACAATTAATTCCCGACTCACCGAGACGGTACTTGAGTCATTAGACTCAGTCCATTTTTTCACTTTCGGCAGTTTTTCTTGGCCCTTTTTTGCTCTAATTTCACGTCCCGCTTTTTGTCTTGCAACCATCAACAAAGAGCCTCGTCTCAATATGGACAATCACCGATGGAGTGCAACAAATTTCAACCTTGAAGCTCATGGTTACATCGTCAAGGCTGCTCAATTTTGCAAGCTATTCCCTGTAAGACGCTGCAGAGACTTTGATAAGCTCCACACAAGCACACACAAAAATGAAGCTGTCGCATAAAACACCAGAAAAAACCCCTCCTTATTCTCTCGTCAGTTGACGACTAAGAGCGCCGATCGTCCCGCAGAGGTTCTGTTTTCACGAATAGATCATCGCACAGTGATCAACTGCCACGACTCAAACGGCCGTGCTCACACATGCTTATGCGAATCCGTTACTAAACACCATCCAGCCATAAGCTGTGAATTGCGTGATGGAAAGCCTTGGTAGTGTTTCTTTCTTGAGTATCCTCGTGTTTGCTCATGGAACAACTTTGCAGGGCGAGGAGGACAGGCGGACAGAAACAGGGCGATTCATTTCTACCTCAACCACACAAACCATCAAAACATTTCACGACAACACTCCTGAGGAGTCTCCACGACGCAAGTGATGATCGCTACCCCACTAGCAAATCGAAGCACCACCTTCAGGTCTTGGCTTTGATCCCTATCGATGAGGGGGATCTGTTTGGGTGCCGCCCCCGTCGGCACTTCTCGCACTTGTTTTCGGCTCGCCCTATCAAATTGCGCCTGCAACCCTGCATATCAGCTTTCTGTGCACTCTGTTTCGTGTGCTAGACCATGGGTTGGTGTCAAATGACGGTGAGCGGATAAAGAACCGGCCTCTACGGATAAGGAATTTTTGTAGATGGTCTGAGTGCTGGTTTCACTATGAACCGTCACAGTGGTCTGATATCAAGTTCACGACTTCTCTGGTCTGTAGATTTGAAGCTGAATCCTTAAAAACTAACTCACAAGCTATGATACTCTGGACCCTGTTCTAGGCGGGGGAAGCTTTGGAGCTGCGTCTCTTTTCATGCGGGATGCCCCGTGCTGCTGCATGACGGGCGCCACTCAAAGCCAGCCCTGTCTGGACGGAGAGAATCGCAGGTGCTGCAATGTTGCAGGGCATGATGTGCTGTGATATCTTCCGATATCACGCTTTCCGGTTGTGCTTTCGATGCGTTGTTTTCTTTCCGGGGGGGCGATTGACGCGAAAACCACCATAAATGGCCTCGGAGACCGATAACGAGGGACAGTCCTGTTTGGGGATGGTATGACTTGAGATGACTGCCTAAACAGGCAACCCGATGTGTTTGCACGTCTCGTGTCTATCAGGTACAAGCTTGATACCTGTTGGTGTGGCTTGTGACAACTTGCCTGCTCTGGTTTGGTTTATTGCTGGTATCATGAGTTCCGGCTCGACAGTCCAAGAAGAATTCCGATGTTGCCGGCTGCACTCAAACCTTTTATTCGTCTCGTCTGGTACCCTTCACGCCAATCATGACGGGACACGCTTAGATGAAGCATGCAAGCATTCTGGCGCCGGAAATGTCTTTATAGTAGTAACTTGCATGCAATGAGGCCACCAGAGATTGATGTCTCGTTATTGTTGTAGACCACAACTTGCTCATGTGAGCAAAGCTATCTCGAGCTTTGCAGTTGTTACCCGGTTGCGTTCCGGTGAGGTTTTACTCATTGCACTTATGAACTAACATGCTTTTGTCTTACGATGAAACAGAGCTTTCTTTATCTCCCACCTTCATGATCATAGTCGGCTTTGGTCAAGAATATAATCTGAGTCCTTGTGGAAGTTGAGATCATTGATCAGTTGCCGTTCTTTTCTCCAGGATACTGTAGAAGTTGTGAAATGTTGATTCATAGTTGCAAATAGCATTCCCCGGAGTGGGTGTTTTCATCATGTGATATCCTACAAGCATACCAGAACCTCGCCATGATCTATATCCATAGCAACAGCGATGTTCATAAACCCCCTTCACCTCACCCCTCAATACTCATCCCACGCAACTCCCTCTTCTCTTCAATAAAAACCTCCAATGTCCCGTGCTAAGCTTCTCCATCAACACCCGAATACCCTCTCCAGGGGGTTAAGTGAAATTTGAACCCTTCTTCCAAACCAGCTGCAATCCTCGCCAGTTTCTCCCTCTGTCTATATTTCTTACCCTTCCTAAGATCCGCCTTCTCCTTCTTGATAGCCTTCCTCCTCCGTGACCAGAGTTTCTGCTCTAGCTTGAATAACTTGACCATCGCTGCTCTGCTGATGCTGCTGCTTCGGCTTGTATTACTTGGTGTCAGCTTTTCGTAAAAGTCCTTTATACTTTTTATGTCTCTGGCTGGTGGCGGTGAAGACTTAACTGCCACTTGGGGTGCGGAATGTCGCTTTTCGAAATAGGGACCTGCTTTCCTGCCGCCCATTATCTGCTCCTCGACAGTGGCGGGTTTTTGGACGGGTTCGGAGTTTCTGTCCACTCTTTGGGGGGCCTGCTTGGCTATGTGTTTGGCGGGTGGGAAGTCGATAGTCGGTTTGAGTCTGACGTATGGGACGCCGACAAGGCGCCTTGTGCCGACAGCATGAAACTCGATGCTCATGTAGATTGTGTCGCCCCGAATCCCGGTAGCAACGTAGACATGCAGTTGAGGCAGATACAACCCATTGATGGTCTCCTGTGAGGAAAAATGTCAGTCTGACATCCATATGAGCAACAAGGGGAGAGACTTGCATTCATTAGCCCCGGGCCTTGACTGTGGTTCAGAATGTACATCCTCTTAGAACCAGGCACAATTTCAACAGGGACAGGTCCTCCAACCCCATCCGCTTTCCATTTCTCAAATGCAATATTGGTAAGGTCATGCAGTCCCGTGGGAGTTATACTGCCTTTCCTTTTCTGCAAGGAATTAGCATTATATGTCTTACCACTTTGGAATCTTTACATACATCGGTCAAAGAAGCTTCCTCAACGTGTTTTTTGGATCTAACTTTATACGATACACGTTCCATTTGTTATACGTCACCGTGTAGGTATTGCCCGTGGTCCAATCTATATCCTGCAGCCTACCTTCTTCACTTTCGACGCTTCGAAGGATATTTCCCATGATCTGAACCTGGTTCTTGTCCGGGCCTTCAAAGATCATAACGCCGAGATCGTTATATAAGTAAGGAAAACACGATAGCTCCTTATAGCGATCGACTGTTTCATCGCCGCCATTTTGTATCGTTCGATGTGCTCGTGGTTGCAGCGCTGATCTGAAGTTCTTGAGGGTCGGCCATCTTATATACGCTGTGGAGTTATTCGGAATTTTAACCGTGGTATACGTGGTACCAGGATCCCTTCTGTCTGCGGGAATCGGACGTGCTGCTGCAATTCCTGGACCCGTTCGACCACTTGGCCAGGGCCTTGTGGCTCGTCTTTCCTTTGCCTTCTTCGGCTGTGGTATTCTTATGTTCGAGGGATCTGACCTATTGAAGAAGCAACGCACAAGGTTCGGCGGTCTGAAGAGTGCTCTGGAGCTTCTCAGAGCATTGTGACCTCTCAGTAACATGGCGGTTGGCTTCTGGACCAGACCCGGGATGTGAGCAAGGAATCTCGACTCGAGGGATCGCGAGGGCGTGGATCGAAATCTTCAAAAGCAGTTGGCGATGGTGTAATGCAGACGTTGAATCTACAATTCTGTGGCTGGAGCTACAGCGAGGCTGAGATGGGGGGCTACGCCACAGTCTGGGCATGGCCGCGGCAGCATCATACATCATCGGTATTCCACGGCTGTATGAGACCCTGAGCTATACACAAACACAGTTGATAATGAGTTTAAATACGCAATTAAGACGGCAAGTCATCGCCATATATAAAGGTCTGCTAAAGCTTAGAGTTGTCACACGGGGCATTCGCTAACCGTGCTATGATAGAGCTTCTGTATCTGGGAAGAGAGTATCCCCTCGGCTTTGACTACTTTCGACCTCGTCTTCACAAGGCCTTCATTTCTAAAGCTGGAGAACGTGACGAGGATAAGATCCGTCAGGGAATTGCCCAGGCTGAGTACGTTAAGAAAGGTCTGTTGTTGAACTTGGCTGTTTGATTGCATTGGCTAACCTATATGCCAGAGATTGAAGCATTGTGAGTTCCTGTTCTTTAAGAACCGCGTCGTTCACATCGTTAGACCAACTTTGCCAATCATATTTGAGTATGATTAATTGTTGAAGTTGTATGCCGCGAGTATCACCGTCTATTGTCAAACATCACATATCGACTCAAGCCATCCCGTCACATCCAAATTCACCAGTCATAAACACTCCAGTCCACGCCAATAAGTTCATTTATCCCAAAAGCTACATTATCCTGATATCCCAACCATTATCCGCCAACCTGCTTTTTACTAATCATATGGGTATAGGTACTACTTGAAAAGGTATCGCACATTGAGAAAACGATATGACGCCAACGCGTAAAAGGGAAGGGGGGTATGTGTATGTAGAAGATGCTGATCGAGGTTCTTTGGGACGTTGAGGTCCAGGGTGTGTGCAGTTATTGTGTCAGGGAAAGCATTCCAGTCTTGCATCTATCATGAGACATAGATGTTGAGCCATCCGTCATAGTCCACTTGGGAAGATCATATTTGCTTTTGCGGTACAATGACCACAGTGACTCCCAAGGCTCACTCCTTGCGTGGTCTCTTTCTTGACGACCACACTCCCAACTCCAAACATTCTCCCCAACTTGTCCCGCTCTCGCTCATCAAATCCGCCATCATCTTAGCTACCCACGCATCCCACTCATCCTGGCTCTTGCCGCTCGCTTCTCTGATGATAGGTTCCAGTGCCGACACTTGTTGCGCAACTGTCAAAAGCGCCGTCTTGCGAAGCGCAGATTGTCCCGGTGTCAAGGTCTTCTTCTCGACCTTCTGGTGCGGTGTTGACTTGGCCTTCATCTCCACGTACGACTTGCCATCCTTGGTGACAACACCGCCGACGCCTTCGCGCTCCCATCGGACTTCACTCAGGGGAATGGCTAGACGTTTTGTCTTAATGTCCATGAGCACTTCTGCTTCAGCGTGGAGGGAGGCCCCAATGAGAGAACACGGCACAGGAGAAAGCTGCCGACCTTCCAGAGTCCTCGACAGCCAAGTGTTGTACTCAACCAAGAAAGAGTTCAATGGCGCTGAAAGGGGTGTTTTGGATGTCATGAGATAGGCACCTAGATCAAGGGCAGCCTCATGTTCTTCAGCTTCTTCTGATCCGGGCAATGCGCTTGGAACATGAGGTCGTAGCATGCGGAATGTTGGATCACTATCCCAGATCTCCATCACTCCCCCGGGCTTCAGCATGCGAAGATACTCCTCCACAAAAAGCTGATACACATCACTAGGAACCATTAGGCATGTATCCTTGACCATGATCAGATCAAACTCTTCGTCGGCGAAGGGCCATGGTTGATGTCGAAGATCGTGCTGAACAAATCTCCATTTCATGTCCTTGTCTGGTTTGCACAGCTCGGCAGGGGATCCAGGACTGCCAGGGGCCAGGGGCGCGATGTCAATGCCTGTGAACTGGATACCATTGTGGCCTCGCTCCTTGTAGTATCGGTAGCACATCATACTCCAAAAACCTGTGCCACATCCAACCTCCAACACGCGCTGCGGGGGATTGTTTCGGATGAATGGCGTGTAGACGGGTGCGCCATATACCTGGATCATCAAGAGCGTCCGCAAGCTCTGACGATGGAGCTCAGCAAGGTCGGTGGGAAGAGGGTACGCCGCTGTAGGGTCGTTGTAGTAGGTGCGGCCATTTTTAACGATGAAGGGTTTTGTCGCGGGGTCCGAGTTGGAGTGATCTGTCGAGGTCATGGTCTGTGTCGAGACAGTTGTGTTGCCGCTCGTAGAGGAGACCGAGTCTGTTCGAGGAAAGTCGAGGTTTACCTGCTTCGTCGTCCCTGACATGAGTTTGTTACCTGCATCCAACTGGGAATACATGGTGACATTTTTCAGATCAACTGAGCTTGTTGTTGGTGTCGCGGCGGATGATTGACGACGAGGATCGCGCTGTCGAGTCTTGTCGACGTACACAGGCCGATTGAAGACGACGGGCGAGTGTAACGGCGATGAGCCTCCGCTGGTGAGACTTTTGTTAGGGAGATGTTTATTGGAAATCGAGGTGGTCGTAGTCGTAGTCGTTACTGGTTTCGAAGATTGTTGGCGCGAGTCAGATGATAACAGTTTTGACTGCGAGTAATGAGAGTCGTCTTCAGCCAAGGCGGGGCCGTTTTTGGTATTGGGGCTGGTTGTGGAATGCACAAGCGACGAGTCGTGCGAGGAACGACTACCCTGACTCCCACTAGACGTCCTCGTATGTCGAAAGGGACGTCTTGCGCGGTTGGAGTTTGGGGCAATGTCGTGTGAATCCGAATTGGATCGTGGGGGAGTTTCGGGGCGCTGCCACTCCTTTTCAGCAGCCTTTGTACGGCGAGCAAAGGTGGGTAAGGGGTTGGCAGACGCATAGAAAAATCCGCTCCATTCCGACATTGTTGTTGGCTATGCCGCTATACTAAACTCTTTGGCGCAAGCTTTCCGGTGGATAACTTTGGTGAATGGGGACGGGTAAGGGGTGGTTCAACAGGGGTGCACTAGGCAAAATAATTGTGTTCCAGTTCCACCGCCGCTAGCAAACACACTTGTTGCTTAACTGACGAACTGAACCACACAAGTCCAACAACCCGTGATGGTAAGCCAAACGGTACCTACAGCAAATCCCCTGGCCCCCGGTCGGTAGCACTTTTGGCCCTTCTAGAACCCTTCTCTGGCCCGCGGAACTGGGTTATCAAGTCCGGGTGGTTGCCGGATTGCGTCCCGGACCATGCAGGGGCAGTAAAAGTAACGGTAGCAGAAAGCCCTTGGTTGCTTGGCCCTTTTGTTAACGCTTGTCTGATCAGAGATGTCGCCTAAATCGAAGAACAGGGTTCGTTCATCGGCCAGCGTTACGCTGAAGATACTATCCGTAATTCGCGCAAACGGGATGGGTGGAAGGAAATGTGGATGCGAATATCGAGCGCCGAAACCGTTTGCAACCGTGATATCAAACGTTGTTGGTCGTGCGTGGATCCTTCATAAGCTGGTTTCGTGACTTTGCCTGACTGCCCAAGCAGACGCCAACGTCATTGCCTCTATGTCGTCGATGGCTTTCTATCCTGTAGTCTGGTGGATAAGCCGCCTGTGCTGGCGCGACCTTGGATCCGTTGGTGAAACCAGTTTTTTGGGCGATGGCGTTCGCTGGCTGGCAACAAACAGTCCCTGCGATGTGATGTGATGGACGTTTGTCCTTATCAAAAGGTGACGGGTAGCGCCGCAGGGACGCGTACAGTTCCCAGAGTCGGTATAGTTGATAAACTCTCACCAAGCAGCAATTCGGATAGTTGCGTCGAGATTGAGCACGAGTGGATTGATGTGAGGAATGAGAGCAAACTGCATGTGCTGTGCAGCACAGCGGTTTCAGGTCAGACAAGCAATGGAAGCAAACAAATAAACAGCAGACTTTGCTTGCAATGGTGGCAACGGTGACTTTCTATATACCGCCATCCCCATCCTTCATGCTTCACGCTTTCACGCTTGCTCGGGCCAAAAGGCAGCATTTCCCCAGTCCCCAACTGTCTGGGGTGTGGAGCGGCGCGCTTCGGTTGGCCATCCCCCGCACATTAGAGCTTTTGCCTGATGTTTTATTGACGCTTATCGAATTAGCAGCTTCCTATCCAGCCTGACCTTGGCGTTCCGAGGTACCTCGTGGTTGGTTAGACAGGGAACAGTGGCTCTAACTTGTGATTTCTGTAGGCCACAGCTCACCTAAACTTTCTCGATTCTCGTGCATTTGCTAGGTCCTGCAGTATCATCCATGTACCATGTCGGGAGGATTCAACTCCCAATTTCAACTTGCATCTGAATTTGACAGCGCAAACAGAGTCTCCCATGTTCACGTTTCAGTGAGTGTAAACGTACCAATGGCATGGGTTGCTCGCATGAATGATTGCCGAGCTAGCCATGGAGTCAGGCTTGCGATCTTCTCCCGTCCCGGCAAGGATAGGTTGTTCAAACGAGACATTTCTGATACAAGAGCGCTACCCGAAGATTAATACTGTATTGTCACGGTCCTATTCTCGGCCGAATGGCATAACATTGGATGCTCATACCTGTTTGAGCTGAAGTGTTTGCCTCTTCGACTCAAGTGTTGGTAACATGATACATAAGCCAGAATGCAGTTGGTTGATTTGAGCCCATGATTGATCCCTCTGCCGCTGGTGGTGCTTCCTATTCATATTGACTCTCCAAGGCTGCACGCGGTCCGTGTTAGTGGACGGAACCATTGAGTCCGTGGGACGCCAAATAACAGGGCTGTCGGAGCGATGGCGTTTTGCGAGATGAGACCTGATCAATGGCGTCACTTTACGGCTGGCTGTGTGTCTTCTGGGTACAGCTGCGTTTGCTGGTGTCCGCAGCTAGTTGACGCTGTTCCTGTAACATACAGACAACACGTTGTCTCATGTGGTTCGAGCACAAGTTGTCCATAAATGTGCATATGCATTTGTATCTTCTGGTCTCTTGAGGAACATGCACTGCGGCAATTGCGAGCCAATTGGCAGCCCTACAACGCTAGTAATTGTATCGTGATCATAGAGGTTGAACTCAATTTGTGGTAGGTTTCATTCCCCTGATGAACTCCATATGTGCACATGATGCTGCAAACTACGATTGTTCAAAGGGGATTCTGCCAAGAAGGATGCAAACTCGTGTTGAACATGAGTAATGCAAGCATATTTCGCAAACGTGTCTTGTCCTACAATGAATGGCACAGGAATATGCAACCATCGTCGACCTGATGTGGCCTGGACCTTGCAAGGCTGAATCGTTCAAGGTGAGTCGCGCAATTATAGAGAGGCTGCACGTGATTGTCGATTCTGACTCTCCTCGCACGAGCCATCAGAATGCGGAGCAGGTGCACGTGATTCGACGCCCGCTTCTGGGCTTCAATCCGTTCATCGCAGCATCACAGCCAGCATCACAGTCATATCCATGCGCTCCCTTTGCCATCGGCCACTTTTCTTCTGTTCAAGTATCAGTTGATTTTTTTCAGTGAATATCTACATTGTTGCGATCGCTCTTTACAGGTCCGTTGGCCCCGCAGAAGCTAGCAATGACAGCGCAACGTGTCGCTCAAGCTTGGATCCCCCTCCCATGATGCCCTTCTTTCAAAGCTTTAACTAACCACTACCTTTGCAGCATTTCTTGACTCACATACGCTCTGCACTTCTGCTTCTACAAGAAAAACTTTATCGCTTCGATAAAATCGATCGTGACTCAAAAAATTTAACCTTTCATCACTATCAAGCCACAGATCTTCTGAGACTGTCGCAACGACACCTCTCGATGAGCTCTTGACCTGCCGACGAACCGACGTTCTCCATCCGAGCCAAAAAGCAGCGACAATTGTTTCGGTGACCGCTATAGGCTGATGCGTAGACGTGAGCTATCTTTGCTTTCTCTCTTTTGGAACCTTGGGTGAAGTTTCGAGCTCCGTCGCCAATCAACTATTCCCCGCGGTTACGCGAGCCCCATCAAAGTCAAAAGTCAACGCCATACTCGACGGCCGATGAGCTTCTCCAGCGATTTGCTATATTCACTTCCTTCTATCACGCCTGCCGATCAGCGATATCTACCGCCGTGCTGCTCGCCGGCGCAACTTCCTAAACCTCCACCCCTGAGACTATAACCATCATAATCACATCACAAATACCTACCGGAATGTATCCTCAACACTCCGGGCAGGGTCAACATGCTCGGCTTAACGGCGCCGGGCGAGGCATCCCCAACTTGCTATACAACTATCAGCATACCCAACATCAACATCCATCTCAAACACAACACCACCAAGGACTTCAGCACGATCATGGAATGCCCAACGCCAATGGTTTAGGCCATCACTCAACCTTTACCCCAGGTGTACTTTCTAACTCGAGTCCCTTCAACCCGAACGCACTTCAGAATGGCCATTCTGCAGGAAACCGAGGACAGCCACCTCCGAACGAGATGTGGCAGGAGCAATTGCGAATGCATAAAGATGCTGAACGAGCGCATTCTGCCATGACCGATCAACAACAACCGCACTACTATGCTAGGCTCAGAGCGTCGGAAAATAGAGGAATCGGTCCCCCACCATCAGCCAGCCTACGTGCCCATCCGGACGACGAAGACGATGGTGTTGATAGGAGACGACCCTTGGCTATTGAGAAGGAGGCAACGCGGCAGGACTGGCACAATCTGGATATGAGCGGGCAGGGGTTGCGAAACTTGGCTCCAGAGCTATTCAAGTACAAGTTTTTGAACGAGCTCTTCATCGCCTCCAACAAACTGACACGACTACCGAACGCGATCGGAGAACTACGAGCATTGCGCCACCTCGACGCTTCCTTCAACCAGATAATCGAAATCCCCCCTGAGATCGGAATGTGCACTTACCTCAAGAACCTGTTACTTTTCAATAATAACATTCAGACACTACCGAACGAGCTTGGATCACTGCACCTTCTGGAGATGCTTGGTATCGAGGGCAACCCTTTAGATGCGGATGTGAAACATAAAATCATGGAGGAGGGAACAAAGAGTCTGATACATACGCTGAAGGAAAATACTCCTAGTAAGTCGATGGCGCACCTCAAGACGATTTATGCTAACAGTTACAGTGCCCATTCCTCCCACACCCCGAAGGCCCATCGTTATACAAGAGGACGTGTCACCCAGTCTGGAGAGGATCAAGGTTTTCTCGTGGAACATTCTTTGCGACAAGTATGCGACACCCCAGACTTACGGTTATACGCCCACCCGCGCCCTCGACTGGGAGTACCGCAAAGGTTGTATCCTGGAAGAACTCCGAATCAGGGATGCGGACTTCCTTGCTCTCCAGGAGGTATCAACAGATGCTTTCAAGGAGGATCTTAGCCCGGAGCTGGCTCAGATGGACTACAAAGGTGTCCATTGGCCCAAATCACGAGCCAAGACCATGTCAGAGAAGGATGCACAGTCTGTTGACGGTTGTGCCGTCTTTTACAAGCAGAGCAAGTTCATTCTTCTTGATAAGCAGCTTATCGAATTCGCCACGATTGCCATCAACCGACCCGACATGAAGAACCAGCACGACGTTTTCAATCGTGTGATGCCCAAGGACAACATTGCTGTTATTTGCTTCTTTGAGTCTCGTCTTACCGGAGCTCGAATTATCTTGGTCAACGCCCATCTTACATGGGACTCTGCTTTGGCCGATGTCAAGGTTATCCAAACTGGTATTCTCATGGAACATGTTACGAAGCTTGCAGAAAAGTACGCGAGGTGGCCAGCCGTCAAGGACAAGAAGATGATTGTGCTACCGATGGGAGACGACGAAGTACCTGTGCCCCAAGCTGAGCCAGGTCCCAGCCAAGAGTACCGAACCAATACCGAGATTCCTCTTCTGGTCTGCGGTGATTTCAACTCCACAGAAGACTCTTCAGTATATGAGCTGATGTCTATGGGACGTGTACCACCTGACCACTTAGAACTGAGCAGCTTCCAGTATGGTAGCTTCACGCGAGACGGTATTGAACACCCCTTCAGCCTCCGAGACGCCTACGCCCACGTCAAAAACACTGCCGACGAAATGCCATTCACCAACTACACCCCTGGATTTGCCGATGTTATTGATTACATCTGGTACTCCACGAATACACTGGAGGTAGTAGACCTTCTTGGACCCCCTGACCCCGAATACCTGAAGCGAATTCCCGCCTTCCCTTACTGGCACTTCCCCGCAGATCACATCCAGATTATGTCTGAGTTCGTGGTCAAGGGCCGGAAGGAGAAGAAGCACCTCCCTGATCGCGAACCGGACTTCGGCCCTGGATCACGCGGCTAATATCCGCCACGGGAGGGCTGGGACCTGAACCCCAAATCCTCGTATGAGGAAAATACGTCGATACGTACATCTGGATGTAGTTATTTTGGTTTTGCGTCATGGAGTTTTGAGGATCTTGCAACGGCTCTTGGGGGCAGGGGGACAGGTCGGTGGGGGGATGTTAGCGGTATGTATACAGGTAGCGGAGATAGGGGAAGCATATTAGGTGGAATTGTAGGAATTGATTCACAATATTCTTGTCTTTGTTCTCTTCGTGATGTGACCTGTTGAATACGTGAAACTTAGGATGTTTCTTACTTTCACTCTTTGTACCTCATGGGAGAACCGTAAAGTTATTGGCAACCCTTTTTTTTTTTTTCTGTCTGCCTACCTGCATCGTTTCTTTGTCTTGAACGGCAGGGTTAAGTGATATAATGTAAGTCGGAACCAACGGATTGAGCTTGTATCTTGTCCAACCCACAAACCCCCTTTGTAGAAACCGGATGGTCGCATCTCGCATTGGCTTTGCGCCCATTCAATGCAGCGCAAGAGAATAATCACTTGACTACGTAATATTTTCATGGTATTAGAACTAGACTCCACCCAAAGGACCTGCTGTAATACATCATTCAAATCGCTCTTTGTTCTCTTGATCATATATATTACATGCTCTTTATACATATTACAACGGCAACTCTATCCCTATCAAGCCAGAGCTGTCTCGAAAGAGTACACCCAAGCCTATCAACCAGGGGTCCCCTGCCTATGGCTTGTCATTAGGCAAGGATACCCAGGAAGCTAAGGTCGAGGTCGTTAAAGGTCAATGAACCATGGGGACAGACACTTCGGGGTACAGGACATACCTTCATGTTCACCAGACCGACAAGCTCAACGTCTGTCTGCACTTCGCGGTGTCAGTACTTGACCATTAGTACTTCCTCCTGCCTACCATTAGCTATATCTCGCCCCGAACTTGCGGAACTCTTGAACACTCTCGTCAAACTCTCAAACTACTGAGATATATATATCTGCACAGCATGCAGTCGACCATCAGTCAAGTTTCCTCACCATCTTCAGTCCATCTTACGCCTTCCTCCCAATACCTACGAACTGATACCGTTGTTTTTGGTACTTGTGCTGGTGTTCTTGGTCTACTTCTCCTACTTTGTTGTTCACCATATATACGGAATCAAGGAATGCATCAGTAACTACCACTTTCGAGTCATCCCCTCAGCAAAACAAGATGTCTCAGTTCACTGGGTTCTCGTGGACAACCCCCGGCAATTTCATCAAGAGCTGTCGTGAGGAAAGCCCACGCTCGAAGAACATCAATGACCTTGTGGAGCGTATAAAGTCCGAGGTAGGGAGTGGAACTACAGTTCTTTTACAAGAAGCTCTCAAAACTTATATTCATCCTGACAACATGGATCTGGCTCTAACCACCGTCAATCTCTTCAGGTTCCCATTCAACACGACGTCGCCTCCCGGGAACGACTATAATAACCTACGATATAGACGCACACTCACCTTGACCAACTCGTGGAACATGATGGGGTATCTCATTGAAGTCCTGAGCAACTGGAAGAGATTTCACGAGTTTCTTGAGTTGGCGGATCAAGTCAACCAACTTGCCTTCGTCTTTGCTTCAGTCAATCAAGCAGAACTTTACTGGGATAGAATGTTTCCCCTGTTCAACGACGAAAGCTCAGAAAGTGCGGTTCCCTTTATTACTAACATGCTCCGCCGTCGAATGTTCCAAGCTATCAATAAGAATCCGCCTGGTAAGGAACCTACAAATCTTGATGGTAACCCCATTGACCCAGACTTCTTTGCTAGGGTCCAGCGAGCATTTTGGCTCCACGAGTTCGCATTGCGAAAGCGATTTCTCGAGGTTGGATGGAGTACCGATCAGTTCCAGATCCCAGGAGATAGAAATCCCGCCCATATTCTCCAAGGGTTTTTACAACGCCCAGGTGATATCGACATAGGGCGTTTCTTAGGTTTGGCTCAATCGCAGCGGTTTGTAGGAACTATGCTTGACCACGGGATCGAGGATCGTGAGCGTTTGAGGTTTATGCACGACCGCTTACTCAGATGGTCGACGCTTGTTCCTCTTGGAATTCAGGGATTAACTTTCTGCCTTCCCAGTAACGACGAGAAGTACTCCATGCAACTGCTGTTCCAGATTGCCGCTGTCAACACCCAATCGAGGCTTTTCTGGAGAAGATACGATTTTCAATCCCCATTTTGGCATGATGGCTGGTTTGAGAAGTATCCTGTCTCTGGCTCGATCGAGCACTTCTCACTTGGCATCGACTATTCCCGCCTTGAAAGGGAGCAAGAACGTCAACGGGAGATGTAGGAGTAAGAAGCTCAAGTTGCCGCACTTGTAGATCTTTTTCCAGCACTGAGCCTCGATGACTGTCAAGAGGAGAAAATACAACAAGAAACAAGACCAAGAACAGGAGCAAAAGGAAGGAGGGGAAGGAGAGGTAGAAGTTGACAAATAGACCACAATTGCCAACCTTGTATCGCGATGAAGCCTTAAAGATCGTCAGCAGGAGGAGGTGGAGAAATAGGAGATTGAGAAAGAAGTTGAAGAAGTCTGCGATTTTGGCCCTCACAGCCCTTCTTTCGAGACTGAACCTGGAAAACTGACTCCGACAATGATCGCCGAGTCGGTAGATGAAGGACACATTTTGACATTTTAATCCACCACTATGGTGGCTTTTATTATTTTATTCAAGTTCATGTATCATGTTTTGCTAAGAGTTATGATTTGGTTGGGATATGTTCACGTTGCCATAGACTAGATACCCCTTAGACACAGAGTGCCTTACAGATGAACAAGATGTTGGATGATCATGACCGAAACAGAAACTGTGACCCTTCAAACAACGTAGAGAGGTATCTGTCATTTCTATATACTGCTTAATCTGTCTATACAGGCCCAAAACAATGAGGAGAATAGTCTATACACCAACGCCATCGCACCAACCCAGCCTCTAGTGAAGCAGAATGTCATACCCATCCTTTGTAATTCTCACTTCTTCCTGCCCAAGTCCATACTTGCGCCGTATCAACTCAAAGATGATCAATCCCGCACTCGTGCTGGGAACCTGCCGTATCGCATTCCACCAGAACCCACGGTACAGCCATTTCGTTAGGGTTAGTCCTTCGGCTGCTGCCTCCCCTCGACACACGGCTAGTGATTCTTGGTAAGCGTGGTAATAGGCTCGCAGCATTCTCCATCGGCGACGAGGCTTTTCCGGGTTTGCGACTCTGGAAGCACGGAGCCTTGCAGCCTTCTCGTCGAGGTCTTCAAGATGATCCCAGTGCTTGACTTGGAAGTGTGTCAAAGGGTGCAGGAGGACCTGTTGAGTAAATGAAGCGCTGATACCACCGAGAAGAAGAAACATGGGCTCAATGGCATAATGAGGCCGAATAAGCCTCATGCCTTCTTCTTGTTGGTGTTCGTGGGTGGGACGCTTCATGGCGAGCACGTCGACAATATCCTCGGCCAGACCACCGTAGTACCACGTAACGAAACGATAGTAGCCTTGAGCCTTGACGTACTCAAATGTACTGAAGAATATAGCACTTCCAAGACTGTCTTTCGCGAGTGATAGGCCCCATCCTGCAAAAATACCCCTGAGTCCAATTTCGCGAAGCTTCTCTGCGCTGAAAGCCCACATACTCCGAGGTTTCCCACTGCCATCGTTTGGCATTAAATCTCGATGGTCATACCGTGCTTGGATAGCGTCTAAGGGCGCAGCCACAACACTCTGAAGTCCACCAGCAAGCAAACCGGCTGTGAATGTATGCATCGGATGAGGTGGTGGGTACACTCTCTTCCGCGCTTGGCCGCTCTCTTCGTGAAGTCGTCCTAAAATTTGGAGATAACTCGTGTACAGTACCGCTCCAACCCCAACATTCGCAATAAGAGGCGGTAAAATCTGATTCGGTATAATTCCCCATCCTTGATGTCTAATAGCCGATGTCAAAACTCCAGGTGTCGTACTTCTCAGCAACAACCAACTTTGTCGCATAAATACATTGAGTCGAGAAGCAGAAGGATCATTCGCAGCAGCTTTCATCATAAGCTCCGTCTGCGCTTGATGAATAGTCCTCGCATAAGCCAGATAATCCACACGCGTTCTAAAGAAGGCCTTCGCAGGAGCACGAAAGTAAAAAGCGATGAGTTGAGTGCTCAAGGCACGAACGCCAGCTGCTGAAGCCGCAGTTGCGGCATTGCTTCTAGGATCACGGTCTGGAAGTACAACGTCGGGAGGTAATGCCGGGAGGATTCCGGTTCCATAATCCGGGACGTCATTTCGACGATTGTTCATGGCGTTGAGGGAGTCATGTTGTGAGAAGATGAGAGGGAGCCTGTGAGGAAGCAGGTTAACGTCGGAGTTGATGAGTTGGTGACTAAGCGACGTGGACCAATCGGGTGCTGCAGGTGACGATAATCTTGGGCCAACAGGTCCCGAGATCTGAGGCATCCTCATGAACAGCGCAGGTGACCTGAAACTGCAGGGCTTATTACAGGCTGATCACAATTGGATGAGATGAGGGAGAGAGGAGCTGCAATGAAGCTAGATGCTTCAATTGGGGATAGGTCATGTTGAAATTAAGTAGGAGTGAGAACCCGAGAAACATTCACAGGTTACGTCTATTTCCCTTCACTCACCTCTGTAGAGCAATCAACAGGCAGAAAAAACACAAAATGATCAAAATGTCGTAACTTTTCATTTCCCACCTAAAGACGCCGTCTATAAATGCAATATCCCCTGCCGTGAGGTATTTCCAGTCTCATCCTTCATGTTATTCATTACCCTGGAGCTCGTCTTTACTCAGGCTGCTCACGACCATCCAGCCACTTGCTCATGTAAGGTCCATCCAACCAGAAGCCAAGCTTCTTGTAGTAGCTCCTCACTCCAACACCAGAAATAACACTGATCTTGTCGCTACCGTGCTCCTCAATCGCAATCCTCTCAGCCTCCTCCATCAAAAGTGTACCGAAACCCTGGTGCTGGAACTTGCGGGGATCGCGAGCGTGAACAGGAACGGCTGTGCCGTAAACGTGAAGCTCTCGCACCATACTGGTAGGCTGACCGGTAAGCTCCTCTCGGTAGGTGTACTTCTCGGTACACTTTCGCAATCGAAGCAGGGCAACGAGGATATCCTGCTTAGGGTCCTCGTAGGCAAGGAAGGTCTCCCAGCCGCCGTTGGCGACGTAATCTCGTCGGACCAGCTCAATTTGGTTAGGTCGGATCTTGTTTTTGATCTCGTTCACTCCAACCTCTCGTGTCCGCACATCTCGGCAGGTTGTTCCAAAGTCCTTCATTCGAGCCAATGCTAGTTCACGCAGGTTACCATTCTCAACTCCAGATGTAACCAAAGGCATGGGAATATCGCGCTGAACACGGTAGATACGAGTCCAGGGAGGAATAAGAGCCATAATTCTCGCGATAAGGTCGATCAAGCCGTTGGGAGTGTAGTTCTGGTATCGCCCTGTCCTCCAGAGCTCGTACAGACCTGTACCCCGAATGACCAGAGTGGGATAAATCTTGAGACCGTCGGTTCGGAAAGCAGGATTCTCAAAGTACTCCCTGAACTGATCGATATCGCGCTCCATGCCAACGTTTGGCAAATCAGGCATCATGTGACTGACCACCTTGTATCCAGCATCCTTTGCAAGGCAGAAAGTCTCGGCGACTGCGGCAACTGTGTGTCCTCGGTTGGAGTCTCGCGCCACATCCTCGTACAGCGACTGTACTCCAACCTCAAGTCGTGTACAGCCATATCGCAACATATCGGAAAGATGAGGCTGTAGACAATAATCGGGTCGTGTCTCGATTGTGATTCCGACACACTTGATGTTGCTCATCTCACCAGCCTCTACGGCCTCATCGACATTAGTCGTTTGGTATCCACTGAGAGCATTGTGAAGCTGTGCAATAAACTCCTCGCGGTATGACTCAGAAAGAGACATGAAGGTTCCTCCCATGATGATATACTCAACCTTGTCGACAGAGTGACCAAGAGACTTGAGCTGGTCGACACGTCCTCGGGCCTGCTCGAAAGGGTCGTATCGTGCACGAATGGCTCGCATCGATGTAGGTTCGTAGCCAGTATAAGACTGTGTGCTGTACTCGAAGTCGGAATCAGGACCTCCAGGGCAATAGACGCAGATGTTACCGGTATAGGCGATATGAGGGCATCGATGGGGCTTGCACATGACAGCGACAACAGCAATACCAGAAGATGTTCGAATGGGCTTCGCGATGAGCTTTGGTAGGATGTATTTCTTGTAGTGTTCGGGAATGGAGGCGATGATAGCGGTCAAAGGCGGGATGTTCATGAGCTTGTGCTTCTTGGCGAGCTTGTTTCGCAAGGAGTTGAGGTTGATATCGCGTGTGGTTCGACCAGCCTTGCTGGCCTCGTGGTCTTCAATGAGGGCATTCGCAACGTCGGCGCAGCATCGTAGGAAGCGCTCGCTCTCGGGAGCCATGTCGGGCTTCTTCTTGATCGGCGCGGCCGTCACGGTCATGGTGGCGGTGGCCATGATGATGGTTCTGTTCTTTCGAGAAAACTATAATTTATAGAAGGTTTCGATTTGTGTGACGAAGGATTGTTGAAGTGGTTGTAAAAGTCTGAATTTGTGTGCCAGTCAAAATGACATGGATAAGAATGAGTTATCGATCTTTGCCCCTCCAAAAGCTTCAGATGGAAAAATCGTGGTGGGGCTGAGAGTTTTCCCCACCCAATGCGGAGATGGGCAATTGTCAAGTACAAGGTCACGTGGACCCTTCACCTTCAACATCGAAGCATTTTGACTCTTGGAAATGGACGGCTCAGAAAAGTTCATTATCGTCAGACTTCAGGGTCTACACCCGCGTGTTGATTGACTGACAGTTAAAGCTTATGACATGTCACGAAATATATAAAGCTAACATATTGAAAGATTGCAATTAACTCAAGGTTAGGCAGACCATATACAGAGCCTCAATAACGATAAATATCCATGTATTAAGCCATTGCAACACTCGCACGCAAATTCTAGAAATGATGTATGCGTGACCGTCTGCGACCCTTCTCACACAGGTGCAGCTCCTGTGAGGTACCTGCGTATATAAGGGGCCTTCGACTCCTCCCTTCAACCCATTCTATGCCAGGACCCTGCTTCATTCGACAACTTTATTCCTGATTTCTTTGGTACGACACAGCATGCAAATGACTTCCTTGCCGGATCCTGATCTCGATCTCGAGACAGCTTCTGTTTTCTCCGATGATTTTCAATCGCCACAAATCGACTCCGAATATCCAATGTACGGAATGGGAGGATACCATCCTGTTCATCTCGCGGTCTCTACGATGACGGCCGTCATCGCGTAGTCCATAAAATTGGTGCTGGAGATACATCTACGATATGGCTTGCGCGCGGTTCTTCGAGTTGGAGTTGGGTGGCCCTTAGGATCCTGATGGCCGACCAACCGTCGAGTGTCGAGGAGAACATAGTCAGGTGCCACGACATTCTGGCCCAACATGACCAAGACGAAGGTGACCCTCGTTCATTACATACACACGCTACTTCCACATCGATGGTCCTAATGGCCGTCATTTGTGTCTAGTTCTTCACTTCTGTGGTCCAAATCTGCACTCTTTGTCGAATTACATGAACAGCAGGATGAAGCCACAATATATTCAAGCACTCGCCTGTCAGGCAACAGAGATTCTTAGGGACTTGCATGCACACGGCCTCTGCCATGGAAATATTAGACCCGGAAACCTGCTTTTACGAATTAGCAATCTAGACAATCTCGACGACAAGGGAATCTATCCCCTATTTGGGCAGCCCAAGATCGACGAATTGAAGACTGAGTCTGGCAGGATTCCAGGCCCGGAAGCTCCTCGCTACATTGTCGGCTTTCTCGATTTCATGTCTAGTGGAGAAGACATTCTTCTGAACGAAATGAGTCTTACTGGGTTTGATCACGCATTCGACATCACGTCACCCAAGACAATCGAACCACTGCCCGAATTTCTCGCGCCCGAGGTAGCTGTTGCAAAACCATACACCCCAGCGAGTGATGTTTGGGTACTGGGCGTCACAATTTTAAATATGCGATCAGGCATCTCACTGTTACCCTATCATGTCGATTGCCCAGCACACCTTATTACAGAGTGTGTGAAGTACTTTGGAAAACTACCAACATCTTGGGAAGAGCCCTTTTACGATGAAGGGGGGCGACCGACTTCAGATAAAACTACAGGCGGGCTAAGGGAACTATCCGATGAGATTCACTCGCTGAAGCAATGGATCAGCGATATTTGGGACGAGCCAACCCAATTGAATGAGAATGAGTCGATACCAGCAAAGCCCTTTATTGTCCGAGATGAGGATGGATCGCATGCCAGAAGCCACAACTGGCTGAGCGACGATATTTCCTCCATCATCAATTATGATCCACAAGACATAGATCATCTGACCGCCATACATGACAATACTAAAAGGGTATATCTACAACATTACGCCAACAGAGTTTGGAAACCATCTGCAATCAAGATTAACGACACATACCTTCTAGAAGGGGGAGGAGTGGGATGGTTCGCCTACCTACCAGGGAATAGTGATGTAGAGGATAACCTTGAATCCTTGCCCAGAATCTCAACACAGGAAGCTGATTTGCTTCATGATCTCTTGAGAAAGGTATTCGTGTATGAAGAACGAATAAGTGCGGAGGATGTTTTGGGTCACCCATGGTTCGGGATGGTTCAGGGGAAGACATAGAACTGGTAGATATTTATTATTTCAAGCTTATACTTATGCATCAATGGCACTTTGATTGTTTGAGCGGGTTATTTGTGATAGGACGAACTTAAGGAGCAATTAAACTTCTGACCTTAAATCAGGGTACTGAAAATAACTGCCTGGTCTAAAGGGCCTCTAAGTCTATGCTGAACTTATCTTAGTCTTTTTGTCGTTTAGGATGGAGGTCTTGAGTTTTCTTGCCTCCCAAAGATGACCACTACCTGAGCTAAGACAGAGGTAAGCCGTCATCCATAAAGCGGCAATGTCTTTTCGTTGATATTCCCCTCCAAAACCATATCCTTATAGTGGCAGTGGGGTCCATCGAGCCAAGGCCACTCGATAAAGCACGTGGGTCACATTTATATCAGCCTTAGATCCTTCAAAGAATCTGAAACAAACCAGCTGAGTTTAACTCGACCAAGACCCTTTTAGGAGTTTATGATCAGTTAATCATGCTTTAGAGGATCAGGATCCCTCACGAATGCGCCTGTGATTCTTCTACAAAATTGAGGTAATGACCTCAAAAGAGGCTTTAGGTTTGCTCTACTCGGTCACTGGATCAGGAGATAGTGATTACCTATCTTCTTGTATGGAGTCATTCTCTCAAGAATCGGCATGTAAGCTGCTTGTTCTTATCTCAGGACTGAGAAGAGCTATGGCAGGGAACTTGGGATTTAAGGTTACAACCAAGGCTGGTTCTTGTTATGCATAAACACTAGATATGCAAAAAGGCCAAGCTAAAAGAGATATTAAATTAGCACTGGAATCATTTTGGTCTCGTACATTGGACGGAGAAACCCTTTCCTGAGATACCAGCATTACTGTCAGGAACCAAGTCTAGGAGATATTGGGATTTTCTGATCAAAAGCTTCTACCAAGATCCCATGATTGAGTGGAATAATGAGAGCATAATCATTGCAAGGGAAGAGCCTGGTCTGAAGAGGACTCAGACCAGCACCCAAGTACAGCACTTGAAAGTAGGATCTTCAAGACTGCCTTACCCTCATTCCTCGCACAGGGATTCCTATGCAAATGATCTCCAAAGTTCTATGTTAAATTCAAACGGAATACCTTTCAGAACAGGGAGTAATGAACAAACGCTGGACCCCTGCGCCAAGTTAAAACAGACCCCTACCACTACGTGCCTTGATCCGCGCGTCTAACTGGTGAACTCGCCAAGAGACGGGCACTAGATTAGCGAGAAGGATTATTCAGGACCAAGATGATTCTGAAAGACAACACCGAGCGAGGCTGAGGAAGTTCAGAAGGATTCAGCAGTAAATTCAACGGTTGCATGGAGCTGACTTAGGGCTTACTTTTGGATTTGATGTGCTGATTCTTTGATATTATGGGTTGAGAAACTGTTGGTGTGAAGAGTATATAATACTTGGAGAACTCCATGATGGGGAAGATAGTGAGTAAAGATAAACAACAAGCCACTAAAGAGCCGACTTCAAGATGGCACGTTGGACACAGCCTCTTATTTTGACCGCTTCGGTCCTCCTTTCTCTCTCCTCCACTGGCACAGCCCATCCTGCAAACAATCATGCAATTCATCCTAAGCACGCTGTGATCTCCCCAGTTCTTCCCCCCAACGCCTTCAGGCGTCAAGATGCACCGGCTACTGAAATCACTCCTGTTCCAGAGGTGAAGCAAGCTGAAGATGTCTCACAGCCCACCGCCACTGTTCCTTTCGAGTCTCCCATCCCTGCTGAGGATACCAATGACTGGCGCTCCGTGAACTGTGAGGCTGATGGTGTGAAGGATCATACCTTGTATGGACCTGATCGCTGGAAGAATGTTGATGCTGGTGATGCTTGGAATGCTGTTATTGAGGGATGGAAGATGAATATTACTGGTGGACGCGAGCAGAAGCACTTCTCTAACAATGTGAGTTTACAGTTGAAGCGCAGAGAGGGATTGTAGCTGACATGTGCAGGTTTCCAACTACTTTCACGGTCCTCAAGACATGTTTTGTGAGACTTTCAGTGATGAAGGCAGTGGATGTGAGGATCTTAACCTCCAGTGCCACTCTACCAGTGTTCCTGCTGGATACTTCATTCTTCACTCCTTTGAGAACATCTTTGCTGTGAGTCCCTACCTTTCTTGGTAGCTCTGGCTGGCTAATGATGGTACGGTGCACTCCAACATCTGGAACGCTGTTGGCGATGCCGTTCGTGATAACGATATTGGCGCCATTGCTTCAGAGTTTGGCAAAGTTCCTCCCAAGAAGGGAGGTCTTGCTACTTCTATTCTCATCGATATTGCTTTGATGGCTTGGGGTATTGTTATGGGCCCTGCTTGGAACAAGCGTAAGTTGATGTCTTATTTGAGTATGAGCACATACTGATGATTTACAGTGATCGGTCCCAAGTTTAGCGATAGCACCAATGCTGGTACGCTCAAGGATACAACCAATGATCTTGTCAAGAACTCTTTGACTCTTACCAAGGACATCCTTAACGGCAGAGCGTATGTCCTACTGCCTCCTATTCGATACTCAGCTAAAACGTTGTCACAGTCAAGACCAACTCGGTGTCCAGAACGGCTTCACAGCGCAAATGCAAGGCCTCACCGAAGGCTGGAAAGACGGCGTCCTCGCAACCCAAAAATGGCTCTTTGGCGGCTCCGAAGACGGCTACAAGCAACTCGGCGCCATGATCTCCGACGCTTCCATGTTCGGCGACAACTGGCTCCTCGACCGTGGCGACCACGCCAAGCAAGTGAAGCGCGCCATCAACGCCTTCCTGATCCCCATGGCATGGCAGTACTCTCCCGATGTCATCATTCCTTTCATCGCAGAGTCTGATGTTGCTTGTGACCAAGATCCTGGCTGGAACAAGGAAGCTACTTTCACGACTATGTATCAGCACTGGATTGATGATGGTGCTTTGAAGGACGGTCGTTTCTGCTTCAATGGGAAGTCTTATTGGCTTCTTGGTGGTCGTGATCGTAACACCAACTGTGATAGCAAGTCTGGTGACTCTGATTGTGGTGGTTTTGCTCTTCCTTCTGGATGGCAGTCGCTGAAGGACAAGAAGTTCACTGACATTTCTCTCGACAATGTCATCATTGGGTAAGTCTTATTGAAAAACTCTTGCAAGAATACTTCTGAGACTTTTACAGATCACTCAACTCAAAGGCCGCAAATGGTGGTAAGAACGGTTTCAAGCTTGATCTTGGAGATGAGCCCAGCCGAGAGGTCCTCGACAGCCTTGCTGGCAGTGGGATCGAGGCTCCTGGTGTCTTCAACATCCCCATTTGCTCTATGGATGAAATCATCGAGAACTATTACCTGTGGTACGGTAACAGCCGCGACGACATGACCAACTTCCCTTGCAATGTTTGATTCTGGTTATTACTGTTGGCTTTCTTCTCCTTATTGTGTATTCTCTTCCACTTTGCTCTCTGAGACCTTTTGTTTTGCAAAACTTTCTATGTCTCATTTTCTCACTCCGGCTTTTCCTTATTTTATAGACTATTTGAAAAATATGAAGACCCTAGACAATATTCTTTACTCCATTGCTTTTGTTCAGGATCGATATGTACTATTCGGTCTGAGAACCGAACCTCGAAAGCTGGACACAGTGTTGCAAGATTTGATTTTGCCAAAATCCAAGGGAGTTAAGATAAAGATAAAAGTGCTGTACACATTCGCTAGTGTTGCTGACCTTCCTGAATGAGCGAGATTGGCTGTCTGGGGCATCACATGACCTTGGGACCCAGACAGGTCAGATAAAACAAATAACTCTCAGACTGGTTTCAAGTTCAAACTTCATCCATCAGATCATATTAATACGCCATCTACATTGTTGTTGTAACTCAAATCTCGCTCTCTTTTCTCTGCTTGATTACAGAGCCAGAGGACCCTCACTGCGGGGTTAGCTTACTATGGCCTCACTCAACCTCAAGCTACCGCCGTACCCAACCGGTGACACCGAAGATGACATCAGAAAAGACCCAAAACTATGTCGAACATGCTGGAATCTCTACGGAGGCTCAACCGCCACTGCTGTTCCTCTGGCCGGTATAGCTATGCATGAGAATTCCGGTTCCATCAACGCAGCTAGAGCGGCCAAGGCTGGTAACCTGGATGAAGCTCCTGCTTGGGCAGGACGAGGTCGTATTGATTATGCTTCGTGGCAAATCAGTATCTATCTCCCCGATGTTCCTGGGACAGTAGCTACAGGTTGTCCTTCTTGTTTCTTTCTCCAAGAGATCTTGATGAAGTTGACTAAAGGATCAGTGGACTTGAGTGATCCTGAGCTATGGTTGGACATTGTATTCTGTAAGGGGAATGTCTTGAGAATGAAGCTTATCCGTGGAAGTCCCCCTGAGGACTTCGATATGTTCTCTTCTGGTGGTGGAAGCACAGATGGAGACGTTCTCGAGAGCTACGAGATATATACCCTCCCAGGTAAGACCCACAGCTCACCATTCGAAACGATAGCTTATAGATATAGGTTCACCCTGCCCATGGCCTACTGTCGGCTCATCAATGAACCTCGAACGCCCTGACTGGAGTCTTCCCGCTGAGATTGGTGGACATGCGAGCCATATTGAACCAGATCCAACTTCCAAGGCATCTTTCGATCGCGTCAAAAGCTGGATCAAAATCTGCAAAGAAACCCACACAATCTGTACGGAGGGGGAGGCATCGTCAAACACACAACTACCAAAGCGAGTTATCGATATTGGGCCTGAAACCAATGATGGAATTCATATCTTCGTGCACGATGACGCCACACAACAGATTACAGAACCATATATCGCATTGTCTCATTGTTGGGGAAAGACCCAGCACTTAATCTCGACAAAGGCAACCCTTGACCAGTGGAAGCAAAATATTCCGTTCGACCGCTTCGCCAAAACATTCCAAGATGCCGTTATCATCTCGAGAGAGTTAGGCATTCGATATGTTTGGATAGACTCCCTTTGTATCGTTCAAGATGATAAGCAAGATTGGGAAATTGAAGCAGCCAAAATGGCATCCATTTATAACGGTGCAGAGCTGGTTTTAGCTGCCACTGGATCCGCCGATGGTTCTGGTGGCTGTCTATTTCAAAGAGAGCCTTTCGTCACAGTTTCTGGGACATTTCCGGACGGAAAGCCATTTGAGATCTTTGGTCGAAAGGTAGCCAAGCATGCAGTATTTGGTTGGAACACAGACCCCAATGGGCCCAAGGGATCTTCGAATCCTATTGTTGGAACCACGGTATCTGAAGTTTATGATTATCCTTTAATGACAAGGGCTTGGTGTTTCCAAGAACGACTTTTGGCTACTCGAATCCTCCACTATACCAAGAGTGAGATGATCTTCGACTGTCTCTCGTCAATGGAGTGCGAATGTGGTGCTCTGGAGAAACATGAAGATGATCCTCTAGTACCTGCTCGCCGAATCATCAAGACAGGACACAAATTCATCACTGGAACAAAAAGCTACAGGGGCTCAGCTACCAATCCCGCTGTCCCTCTTAAGGGAGAAATCAAAGAGTTCATAGAACATCATGAACTCTGGCGAGACCTGATTGTTCAATATTCACAGAAGAATATCACAAAGCGAACTGACGGTCTTCCAGCTGTTGCAGGATTAGCTACAGAGTGGTACAATAAACTTACAGGAAGATACCTCGCAGGTCTTTGGGAGAAAGATCTACTCAACGATATGCGCTGGATGCCAGATGAAAAAGACTCTGGTGAGGAACCGCAGTACATTGCACCGAGCTGGAGCTGGCTCAGTGTTCACCGTGGCGTGACATGGGGAGTTGAGAGCTTTGAGCTTGACAAGTTCTTCGTGACAGTTGATCTCGATCGTACAGCATGCCCCCTTAGCGGTCATAATCAATTTGGAGCCGTCGACTCTGGGTATATCTTTCTCACCGGCCGCGTCATGCCCATAACCTTTTCCATCGATGGAAATATGGCTTGGTTAGAAAAGCCAGGGAATGATACTAGAAAGCCGTTTGACAGACCGGATAGTCTTTGGAGGTTGCAAAACATGAAGAATAATGAGCTATTCTGCCTCAGGTTCTCAACAAGAATGAGTACGAGGAATGCATGGGATGATGATGCGGCATTGGTGTTAGTCAAGGCAGATGAGAAGATTTTGAAGAAGCAGCCAGAAGAAGTCCAGAAGTTTGAAAATGTTTATCAGAGGATCGGATTTATCACGAATTATATGACGCAGGGCTGGAGCCACGAGAGGGACTCGAAAGAGATGGGGATGTACATCGTTTAGCTGTCTAAGAATTCGTGATGCTGGGCAGAGTCGAATAGATTTAGTTACTCTTACAGTCGGTTGGACAGGAAAGTGGAGGCTAGATGATGCAGATAGTGATGGAATGAGAGAAGTGTTTGGCTTTATGATCTGATATATCAGGGTGGCAGCAAAATCAGAGCATCCACCTGTTGTGTACCATCAGTCGTGGCGGTGAAGATGAAGGGTTATCAACCCATCGACCTACTTAGGATATAATGCCTCGAGTAATCCCATCGAGCTCAACAACTTGACAAATTCCATGGTGAAGGAATAGGTAATTGATATATAGACTAAGTTCACCGACACTCCAAGCGACACATCCCACCTAGAGCGGAATCTATCCCGCGAGGAGCTTGATGATCTATGCCCCGCTAGCTCAAGTCAATATAATGTTTGCAGGACATCATACAAAACTCAGCCGTGGGGCGACGAAGAATTATCCTTACCAACCTGAAGATAACAGGTGTCGAGAAGATCGGAGACATGCGCCAATTGGATGTTTTCATCTGGTGATGGCAGAGTAACACGATGAAAATCTTTTAGTCTATCCCTTTGAGCGGTACAGCCCTTCAGGAGGTCACTCGCCCCACTTTGCTTAGTCACAAGGTTAGTACGTGCGGGGTACCGGAAGTTCGTAAGATATTCAATTTCTACAAAATACCACAGAACTCGGAGACGAAACTCAAGCACGCCAAAATCCATTTCCGTTTCTAGAACTGAGCTCCTGCCGCTCTAAGCTGAGTCGGTGCTGAGGTTGAGCTGAGGGACCCGGAGTTCGGGCTGAGGCGGGCTGAGCTTGTGCTGAGGCGTCTGGGCAGGCCCATTTTTGGGATCACATACCCCTGTCGGGGTCCCCTGCGGGGACCAGCTGGGTCCACATCCCTGTTTTGCCCGATCNNCTGCTGGGACTTTTACCATCATATAAATTAGTCTTAGAGAGAAGTACCGTTAGTTTAATTCATTTTAATTGGTCCTACACCCCTGTCGTAACCCCGCTGAAGGGCTGTACCGCTCAAAGGGATAGAAACACGAGATATCGCTTCTAGACATGGCCTGATGTCATTGATTAGTGGCGGGGCCTTACCGCCGCTCTGGGTCCGGATCTGATATGATCGGCGAAGTTCGGAATTACAGAGCTTCTTTTGGCATTCAATCGCCCGGTGTAACAGGAAATCTCATGTTACGTATGGTGTGACCGAAGATGATATGTGAGATAAAGGGTGCCTATAAAAGCAAGACTTCTGGCTCCATGACCGAGAGGCCCATGTTCAGTACTGCATTTTAGTTATAACATTCAATCTATCATAATGCCAAAATACGTTCTCACAGGCGCAGACGGCAATCTCGGTCGCATCGCAGCAAGCTTCGCCACAGAAATCGCCAAACCTGGCAATGAACTCGTCTTCACCACGTACAAAGACGAAGCTATCCCCTCTGATCTCCGCAAATCATGGACCGACAAAGGCGCAAAAGTCGTAACTGCCACTTACGACGAGATTGAAAGTCTCAAAGCAGCTTTTCAAGGCGCTGAAGCCGTGTCTCTCATCTCAACTTGGCTCTTCGGCGAAGGTCGACGTCGTCAGGCTCAAACTGTCGTTGACGCTGCTAAAGCATGTGGTGTCAAGCGAGTCTGCTATACTTCGTTTTGCGGTGCTGGTATTGAGGCTGTGAATGAGGAGGATATTCCTTTCCTCCCGCGAGATCACCACTTTATTGAAAAGATTATCTACGCTTCTGGTTTAGAGTACAATATCCAGCGTAATTACCTGTACGCTGATAATATTCCAACTCTCTTTGCACCATCGTGGAAGTTCTGTGGTGATCGCTGGCTTGTCAACACCCACGGCAAAGCAGGCGCATACGTTGCCCGCCAAGACTGCGGAAACGTCCTCGCCGCTCTTCTCCTAGGCCGTGGCGAACCTAACAAAGTCTACGAGATCACCGGCCCCAAAGCCGTCACCAACGAGGAGGTTTTCAAATGGATGTGCGAGCAAACAGGTTACAAGGGAGAAATTGTCGATCTTCCCGATGAGGAGTTGAGGAGCTGGTGGTTGGACCATGGACTGCCGACGGATTTCTTTGGGGACTTTTCCAAGTTACCGATGAAGTTGTGTATCGGTGATCTTTTGTGCTGTGGAGAGATGGTTGCGAGGGGGTTCATGGCTGAGACGAATGATAATGTTGAGAAGTTGACGGGAAGGAAGCCAATTCCGTATCAGGAGGCTTTGTTGCAGTATAAGGAGTTCTTTCCCAAGCCATAGATAGTGTTTTATTGTGTTTTATTAGCTAGAGTAATGTAATTTGCTAGTTCATTTATACTGCTGCTAAATGTGAAACGGTACCAAACGCTGCATTTCTATCTAGATCTACCTAAAGATGCGACATCTTGAACTATCCCGCTGCGACATCGGATAAGGTTGATGCAAACTTAAACCTAGCCTTGCATTGAATTTGGTCTCCCTGTCACTAGAGGGAAAACGGCCCTTGGTATATGTAGTTGAAAGCTGGCCGTCATTGCATGTCGTGATTTTGACAGCCCATAGCTCAGAACCAAACCCATTGTACCACGCTAAAGCGAGCTGTGCTTGGCAATCATGGGCAGCAATACGAAAGCTCACATCAACAATCACACCATCCGGTATGGTGTAGTGGCTAACATTTCGCGCTCTCATAACCTGAGGGACTAGTACCGCGGAGCCCAGGGTTCGATTCCCTGTACCGGAGAAAATGTTACTTTTTTGCGTTTCTCGCTGAAGTTCTGCACATCCAGCTGAACTTTTTAGTTCCTGACATGGTTGAACAGCCCTGTCAGCGCAAAAGCAAATTCGCACTGTGCCAGGGGAAAGAAAGGACTCACTAGATCGATGGGTAAATAACCTCAATAGTCACACCCGACAAATCTTGGCTTCCCAATCCGTTTTTGGCGCCAAGCCTGAGCTGTCGCTGCTTTACCCTGAGCAACAGTGATCGCGAGGGTGATCAAACCCTGAGCTGAGCGCCTAGACCCGTTCCAAGGCCTTGCACACGGTCGCTAGCACGGACTACATCACTGTGTGCCGTTACGCCGGCCGTGGGCCGGTCCCCAGGCTCCAGGCCACGCCACAGGATCCCAGTGGTTAGTGGTCTAGGTAGGATGGACTATTGTGTGCCAAGACCCCCCCACAGGCCGTCTCCAGTGAATAGAGTAATACTAATTCCGGCAAGACCTTCTACTTATTCCGAGAGCTTCACTTTAGAAGCTGTTCATTGTGGATGTGGCAGTTGCATTTCGGAAGACAATGGATCTCGGCAGATGATGGTTGGGTGGATAATTAGGCGTGGCATTCATTCGCAAACTAACTGCAGGGAGAGGAGACGGGAAATGTTTTTATGTCTCCTAGCACTTCATGCCAGGGTTCTTATGTATAAGATAATAATGGTATCCGTACAGCACGATCAATGGATACTAGTAGCTCTGGGCGCAGGACGTGTGCGCGCGCAAACGGTCCGACTAATTATCCAGTGCTTCGACATTGGTGCTATTACAACGGACTAGGTTACGTGAGAAGCCGACATCGGAGGTGACTCAACAAACCAAGAAAATAGCCCTACACAATTTTTTCGAGACTGTACCGTACATCTTTGGCCATAACCAGCCAATCCGTTCGCCATTTGTATAGGAATCCAAGACCGACTGGCTTCCTTCAACATGCAACATAACTCTTTGATTCCTGATCCCACTTGTGACTTAGATTGGGGCGGATTCCGTGGAGGTGAGCTGGCACGACTGGCGTTATTGAACGACTTTCTGAATTGACGTTACAGCAATCCATGATATATTCGCAGCCAATGCACAGCGAGTGCCTGACAAGCAATGTGTTATTGAGACTCAGAGCTCACAACGTCCCGAGCGCATCTTCACATACCGCCAGATCAACCAGGCCTCGAACCAGTTAGCACATCACCTTATCGCCCATGGCTGTAATGTGGGCGATGTCGTCGTCATTTATGCCTACCGAGGCGTTGACCTTGTCGTTGCCTACATGGGTGCTCTGAAGGCCGGCGCAACCGTCAGTGTCCTCGATCCACAGTACCCTGCAGAGCGCCAGAAGGTTTTGCTGGGTGTTTCGCAACCCCAGTTTCTCATCTGCATCCAACAAGCTATTGATGAGTTCGGTCATCTTCCTAGCCTCGTCAGCGATTACATTAAGACCGATCTAGACGTCAAGGCCACCATCCCGGCGCTGCGCCTTTCAAGCAACGGGCAGCTGACTGGAGGCACAGTCAAGGGTCAAGACTGTCTCGCCGCCCAGGCACCTCTCAAAGAGCACAATCCTGATGTCTCTGTTGGCCCCGATTCTATACCGACACTCTCGTATACCTCAGGCACTCAAGGAACCCCGAAAGGCGTGCAAGGCCGCCATTACTCTCTGACCTACTACACACCGTGGATGGCAGAGAGGTTTGGCCTTTCGGAGACGGACAGATTCACAATGCTCTCCGGCATTGCACATGATCCAATTCAGCGAGACATTTTTACGCCACTCTACTTGGCTGCTACGATTGTCTGTCCCCCGGCTGAAGTCATCACCTACGGGCTGCTGGCCGAGTGGATGAATAGGCACAAGGCTACAGTGACTCACCTTACTCCTGCTCTTGGCCAAATTCTCATCGGCGGTGCTACGACCTCCTTCCCCGCACTTCGAAGGGCCTTCTTCGTTGGCGACCTGTTGACCAAGAAGGACTGCCGAAAGTTACGCGATCTCGCACCTAATACAAAGGTGATCAATCTCTTTGGATCAACGGAGTCGCAGCGTGCTGTCTCCTTCTTCGAGATTCCAAGCAAAGTTGAGGACCCGGATTTCCTTGAATCGTTGCCAGACATCATCCCAGTCGGTCAGGGGATGTTAAATGTTCAGCTACTGGTTGTAGATCGTCAAGATCGAAACAGACTATGCGACGTTGGTGAGACTGGTGAACTATTCATTCGTGCAGGCGGTCTTGCGGAAGGTTACCGAGGAGACGACGAGAGAACAATGGAACTAAACCGGTCTAAGTTTGTGTCTAACTGGTTTGTCGATCCTGCCAAGTGGATTCGAGAGTCTGAGCCCCAATACGCCTCTGTCAATCACTACAAGGGGCCACGAGACCGTTTATACCGGACTGGTGATCTAGGTCGGATGCGCGAGGATGGAAGTGTCGAGTGCACAGGTCGAATGGATACGCAAGTGAAGATCCGTGGTTTTCGGATAGAACTAAGCGAAATCGACATCCTCTTGGCCCAGCACCCATACATACGGGACAACATTACAGTCGTACGAAGAGATCGGAACGAGGAGCACACTCTGGTTGCGTACTTTGTCCCCGAAACAAGGTCGTGGTTTCGGCACCTCCAATTGCAAGACGATCCAGGAGTCATCGAGGAAGAGATTGCAACTGAAACGATGGCCGGCATGCTCAGGCGTTTCAAGCTGTTGTCTGACGACTGCAAGAAGTTTCTAACGGGGAAGCTTCCCAGCTACGCCGTCCCCAGCATTTTTATACCCTTGGCCCGGATGCCACTAAATCCAAATGGCAAAATTGACAAGCCAGCACTCCCCTTTCCCGACCCAGTGGATCTTCTCTCGGCGGCCAAAAGGAGGACCTCGTCAGTCGTCGCCAATATGACTGAAACGCAGAAGAGACTGGCAGCAGTGTGGGCTTCAGTTCTCCCTAATCGCTCCGCACGAATGTTTGTCCCGGAGTCTAATTTCTTTGAAGAGGGTGGGCACTCTGTCCTCGCACAGCAAATGTTCTTCCGCCTCAGGAGCGAATGGAAGGACATCGACCTGCCAGTTAGCGTCCTTTTTCGGTCCCAGACTCTCCATACCTTAGCCTTGGAGATTGATAGAGCCCTGGATCCCATTGGTCTGCGACTGGACGCTATGCCTCTTCCTGGGGATGGAGAGTCTGAGGATCAGTCGTATGCGGCTGACGCCCAGGAGCTTCTGTCTCAGCTCCCAGACTGCATCCCACAGGCGCCGGTAAATTGGGACTACACAGAGAGGCCACCTACTGTACTCTTGACCGGTGCTACAGGCTTCCTCGGGTCCTATATCCTACGTGAGCTTCTCGAGGGCCCAGCAAAGGCACGCGTCATTGTGCACGTCCGCGCGGAGGATGCAGAAGCAGGTCTCTCGCGCGTAGAGTCCACGGCAGCGGCTTACGGCCTCTGGCGTCCAGAGTGGTCGTCCAGGATTGAGGCGGTGGTGGGTGATATCTCCAAGCCGTCCCTCGGCGTCTCCCAAGACACCTGGGATCGCCTCTCTGACTCTGTAGACCTCATTATTCACAATGGGGCTCACGTGAACTGGATGCTGCCATACTCAAGCCTGAGGGCGGCCAATGTGCTCAGTACTCTGGAGTGCATCCGGCTATGCGCCGAGGGGAAGCGTAAGCGACTGTCCTTTGTCAGCTCTACATCGACTCTGGATACCCAACATTACGTACAGCTATCACGAGACGTCGAGACCGGTGTGCTGGAGACGGACGACCTTCAAGGCAGCCGCAAGGGCCTCGAGACAGGCTATGGGCAGTCCAAGTGGGCCAGCGAATACATCATTCGCAACGCTGGAGTCAGAGGGCTTACGGGAGCCATAGTTCGGCCTGGTTATATCACTGGAGACCCGGTGTCTGGCATCTCCGTTACCGATGACTTCCTGGTACGGCTATGGAAAGGCTGTCTGCAGGTCGGCGCGCGCCCAGACATCACCAACACCGTTAACGCAGTACCCGTCTCGCAGGTCAGCCGCATTGTTGTTGCCGCAGGATTGCTACTTCCTACCGTGACCGGGCAGTCCCTCAGCGTAGCTCAGGTCACCAGCCATCCGCGACTGACGCTCAACGAGTGGATTGGCACTCTGGAGCACTACGGATACCATACGCCTCTCGTACCGTATCGAGACTGGCGCGCCAAGGTTGTCAGGTACGTAGAGGACGAGGGTAAGGAGGAGCATGCCTTGCTCCCACTATTCCACTTTGTGACGGGGGACCTGCCTGCCAATACCATCGCCCCGGAGATGGACGATTCACAAGCTACAGCCGCTCTAGAACTATACGACAAGGGAACAAACTCTAGCGCCCCCGATAAACCGCACGCTGTTGATATGCGTACCATAGGCGTATACCTTGCGTATCTAGTGGCAGTTGGATTCCTGCCCGCACCAGTGGGAAAGGGTGAGCAAGAGTTGCCTGAGGTGGACGCGAGTAGGCTACAGGCTGTGAAGGTCACGCTTGGTGGTAGGTCAGCGAAGTGCTGAGGCCAATTTGAAACCTTTAAAAATGGGTGCTGTGCCACATAGTTGTTATCTCCTTCAGATGCGTCTGATACATGTTCCACGGGCTAGACAATCGGGCCTCACGAAAGATGGGAGTCCCTCAACACTAATTGATGTATATTGGCTGACTTGCGTGGATGGCCATTGCTGATTTGGGGTTCCTGCCTCGGCACGCCCTGCCTGCGAGACTCGACAGACCCAAGTCAAGCAACCACCTTAGGTTGGGCTCTTGGACGATAGCGTCTTTGATTCGAAAATTCTAGGCCTCCTCGTCTATCTTGAACTTTAGCGAAGGTCGTAAAGAGTTAATGAAGTGCAGTGCAAATTCAAAAGTCATGTTTATAAGATGTGATAGGTTGGCATGTAGTGCGTTAAAGCAATAGGCGAGGATAACGTAATTCAAGGTGATGCTCACTGAGCAAGGGTGATTGAAGCCTGAGCAAGAGCGGCGGTCGAGGATACGCTATGTGATGTTGATTCCAGCTGCCATGTCAACAACCCTCAACTGTGTGTGCTTGACGGGCTGAATGTGTGCATTTGCGTGGACGCCATTTGCCAAAGGCAAATCGTGGAAACTGCAGTCGTTGTCTAAATTCTGAGCCGTTTGCGAATATCACAATGCCAATTCTATCAGCCCACTACAGAGTCCGGATAAACGCTTACTCAAGCTGATGCAACTTGAAATACGACCGCCAACTTGATAAGTCACTCCACAAAATTGGAAGACTTGGTGCATCCTATGATTAATTCTATTTGAGCCAAGTTGGATAATGGATAATGTGTTTGCCATTATTACTTGGTATTTATAGTGTAATTTAGCCTCTGGTTTATTATCGAGATAGGGGGTTTCAACAAAAGACAATAACAACTGGTGCTTCATTCACGTTATTAGTTGTCTATGCTTGCTGTGAGTTTCCTTTCATGCCGAATAAGATCAAGTGATGGAGTAGCTTTTGAAACATGAAGTCGAAATTTGTGTGAAGACCACTTCCACTACTTATGGCCTTGGTCAAAACAAAGAATGACCTGGCTTACATTAAGATCATTTCAAGCATTAGATATTAGAGACTACGTATCAAATTGTCTATGTAGGCGACATCTTGCTCAGTGGCTCCCTCCGTAAAAATGATTCATACTCCGAGATATTTCTATTCCAGATCGGAGCTCCCACTACTCGCAGTATATCAGCAGCTCTGCGTTTCTCTTTATCCTCCAACTCTTGATCAATTCCAGCTGAAATAAGAAGATTCGAGATCCTGTAGAGTTGGTACTCTTCTGTATCATCTGTCACTTCGTAGCTCTTCTTCGCTCTCCCCAAGGCAATTTGGTTGGCGGCGTGATGCAATGCACTCCAGCCTTTCAAATCTGTTTGGTTGACAGATGCTCCAGAGTCCAAGAGGAACTGAACAGCCTCAGCTGGGCCAGCCTCTGAGCTGCTCATGCCCATTGAAGAGATCAAGACCATCAGAGGGGTTTCTCTGTTGGGATATAGTCCCAAATTCCGCAAACTGATGCCATGTCTGTGTAGATATTCCATGACAGCTCGTTTCCAATATCGCAGACCATGGTTTTCGACATTAAAGTTAAAGCCATTTGGAGATGCACCTCCGCGGAGTAAAACCCTTGCATACTGGATGAAGGTAGTTTCATCTAAAGAACTTGGACCTGTATCGTTGGCAAGGCACAATAAAGCTTGAGTTACCTCATTCATCTTAGAATTTGCATTCGCCCAGATCCTGGCTTCGGAGTAACAGAGAGACTTGACCACATCAAGCCTTCGGTTGACCACAGCAGTGCAGATAGGTCCTTCTAGCTGTCGAGAGGCTCTGAGCTTTGGGGCACCAGCTTCTACCAGTAATTTGATCATATACTTATCACAGCGACTAATAGCAGTCGCCATAGCAAACCTCGAGTCTGGCCTTAAACTCGATCGAGGATAGCGATCGAACAACAGCGAAGCGACCTTGTGATGACCGCCGAGGACTGCGAGTTCAAGAGGAGTCATTGCCACAATCTCCGATGTGCTTAGTTGTAGCATTCCACCTCTTTGGATTTTCATCGACCGATCCTCACTTCTTGGTCTTGTTCGAGAATAGCTGTAAAGCGAGGAGCGGATACTGGCTTGCCTGATGTGGGAGAGAAACCTTGTCCCGTCCAGAATCTTTCGAATTATGGCAGTAGTTCCAAGCAGAGATGCCAATTGGAGGGCTTGGAGCTGAGTTGCGGAAGTGGTATCCTTCGGGTGTTCAAAGAATATAATATCACTGTTACTGATCTTTTGAAGTCCCCCAATCGTGTCGTGATGCTCGGATCCTGTTGAGTGAGGGGTCGACATTTCCCCTCGCTCATACCTCAAGGCTGAGAAGTAGGAAAACCAGAGCCTTCGATTTTCATGGTTTCGTGTCAAGAAACTCAACGCTCTTTCTGCCAAAGCCTCGTCGGAAAGCCGTTGAGGACATTCTCGGAGATGTTGAAACCAATACCTTGAGGCATAAGGTAAAATATGAGCATACTCAACGGCAGGCTCCACTTTAGCCTCTGTTGCAAGCCCTTTCTCCATGATTTCCAAACAACGAGAAGCAAGAATCTCATGGTCGTTATCCGGGATGATTCGAAAGAAGTTGAGGTCGACTTCGGTGTCCGTTGCCGTTCGAAGAAGGTAAGGTTGAAGGAGGTAATCTCTGACTGATCGGTGCGAGAATTGAATGGTCTCTACGGTTTCATATCCAGACCCAGATTTTCTCATCTCGGTCTTGGTTGTAAGAAAAGTACTGCAGTAACCCACACAAGCTTTCACATTGTCTAAAGCAGCCTCTGACGTTGAAGATTTGTCGTTTGTAAGAGTGCTTAATTCTTCCAGGCTTAGGGGATGATATGCCAGAGCTACCCAACTCACGAGTAACCGTACTTTTTGGCGACACTCTGGTGGAATGGCTAGGAGAGCTCTTGCGTAGATGGCGTTGATGTCTCCAGGAAGATCGTTAAGATACTTTGCTGCAGAACCTTGGGCTTGTCCTGTAAGTTCAGAGATAACTAAGCTCGCCCACAGGAACGAGCCACCAGCACTGTTTGTGAGGCTTTTGTCCGTTTGTTCCTGAAACTCTTGAGACCAGCCAATCTCTTGTGAGATATCTGTAACATGAAAGTTGATAAAGCGCTGTATACCTCGAACGTTGTTCTTGTGTGCATCTGAGTCTAGGCATATTGTTGAAACTCCAGTAGGAAGATAGTCATGCTGGTATGGGTGGCGGCTAGTCAGAAAGATCCGAAAGTTTCGACGACCTTGATTCGTTGAAGATAGCAGTTCGGTGAACTTCTCCATCAGTGTTTTGATTGAAAACTCGTCACATTCGTCAAGCCCATCAAGAACACATGTGACGGTGCCCGTGGTAGGATCCTGGATCATTGCGGTGAATATCTGCCAAAGAGTTTCAACCGAGTTGGTTGCCAAGGCAATTCGCCTTTCGTCTACCGATACAGCCCTATTGAGCCCGTGATGCAAAAGCTCTGGGCGTAATCTGCAAAACTGCCAAATTAGGCCACGAAGAATAGCCGTGGTAGAGTTAGGATTGATATTGCCGTGGTTGCAGAAGAAGTATAAAACTGTGTCGGTTGAAATGCACGCAGCGAGCTGCTCCAGTTGCTCGGTTAGGTATATTGCCAACATGGTCTTGCCTCTACCTTCGCCTCCCCGGATAAGAAGACCCCTGGAGTCACCAGAACCTGAAAGCCATGATCGGTATGCGGATGTTTCAGTAATCCAAGTACAGGTTCCTTTGGCAATGGGTCCTTTGCTTGACTCGAGAGATGCTCGGTCTTCACTAGGATCTGTTACGAACAACAAGTTCAAGAAATCCAACTCGCGATCTTTGAAAGTGTGAGAATATTCCAAGGCGCGACTATCAAACTTTGATGACCAAGTGAGCGACTGAAATCTTTCAAAGGATCAGATCATGTTGTAATTGGGCATTTCAAGGAACGCCCAACTTACCTTGACTTTCGAAAAGCTAAGAGACAGAGTTGCTCCCTGTGCAAATCTATAAACAGATCCTTGACTTCCCGATGGTTGAGCTCAGCATAGACCCTTAGTAGTCCTTGCTGAGTAGAAGTGTGTCTGCCACCATTATCAACCCATTCAAGTTGAGAGAGAATTCCACTGATGAGCTTGTAACAGTGAATCAAGATCTGTTTGGTCAAATTGAGTTGCTCTTGGCCATCGCCATCATCAACTGAAGGTTTCAGCTCAATCTCCCTGGCTAATCTTGAAAAACTCTCTAGCTGCTGCACCCGTTTTGTAACAGAATTCGTATTGGCATCGAGTTGTTGGAAGAATCGTATTGCTTCGTCTGCTATTCCAAAAAGTCGGGCAGCGGCAGTTGTGATACCAGTTGTGTCATTCATGTTAATCAGAATAAACCATGAGAAATAGTGATTCAATATGAAATATTCTCAAGCAGGTATAATTATACTACAACTTCAACAATGACGCATGCTTAGACCACTGCCCATGATGCATCTATATGGGGGCCTGTGTATTTCAGTAAGACGGCTATTTTTAATGTTGATTAAGCCAACCACAGCACTCAATTGGCGGGCAGGGATATTGAGCACTACACACTGGTCAGATCACGGGAGTCTTCGTATTCGCTGCGCCACGCTCACTCAAAGCATGGACTTGGCTTTATTCCGGGAGCAATGACATAGCGTTAGCAGGGGGCCATTGTCTGCCTAGTATCATGTCTCCATAGATAGTCTAGTGGAATAGTGAGCTTATGCATATGTATCGTCAATGGCGTCGAAAGAAGCCACTAACCATGCAGGACCTTAGTGTAGGGCTGCCTATTTCAAGATGCTGAAACATCATCTGAACCAACACGCATGCATAGAGCTCGTATTGCTCTTGATATTCTATTGTTAGGAGTTGCCCGGTCTTGTTTTCTTTCTTACCGTGGCTTCTTCGATTCGTGACTTTTGAATTTATAAGGCTTTTGTTAGTGACGAATGATCTGTAGTTTGTTCTTGAAGAATTGTGCCAAGAAATTCGAGAAACATGCCATGTAAGATCACGGTTCTCCTCAGGTTTTATGAAGATATCTCATGTATAAAAATGTATAGAATAGCACCTGCTACAAGGAGATCGAACCTCCTAGACCAGGTCTCTTGGTCCCAGCCAGAATGATATCGCTGACCCATCAAAGGCTCTCCAAAAATACGTCATTGTCGTGGCGTGAACAGTCTCGTGAGGTCAAACGCAGTAGGTGGTCTTATTTGCCGACGGAGAATTTAGATTGGCGAGTCAAGATGATCTTGGTAGAAACGAGAATGGCTTCTGAAGCTCATAGCTTCACAAACTCAATTGAGGTTCTCCCCCTCAGTAACCACAAAGCATTGTCCCTCCACATTCTCAAAGCTCATGAGTAATCTATTTCCGAACCTCGGAGACTTGATCGAAAAAAACGTCGATTCGGTCACAGCCTCGCGTGACGTAAAACCTCAAATCTCCTGATGTTGGTGGGGTTCTAGAATTCGGAGTCATAATTCCAGTACTTGAGTACCATACAAATTGCGGATTGCGAATGCGGATTTCGTAGCCCAGGCACGGGACACGTGGGAATGACTCCGCAGTGGATCAAAGGAACTCAATTTCCAGGTCATGCTCCATCATTTATTTCGCTTCACGTTCTGCTCGGTATAACCACGCGACTACAACGCTGCAACTGTCACTGTTGGGATATATTGCTTTTTGAATCCTTCAATTGTTACCCCTCGACGTGCAGGAATCACCAGCTTTGTATCTCTAGCATTGGTGCGCGTAGAATTGGAAATGCCTCTCGCTGTTTACAGAGAAAACGCGGATAATTCGGAAGATTTCTAGCCCTGAAATTGGGGATGAACAGCAGATACAACACATCCTTTGGGTTATTTGGGGGTTGTGTCACCTTCTCCATAAGGCCCCCGGAGGTCAGATATGCTTACTCCCCTCGGACCCATTGGTAAATATCGGCGTCTGTTGGCGGCTCAGCAATGGAACTGGAGCCCATCACTACAGCGTCAAAAGAATCGGCTCACTCTTTTGCGGAATGGGTAGACGTTCCCACTGCGGGGGTTAAGTAAAAAACGTCTGAGGCATATGGCACAGTGAAAAAGAGACACGAGACTGGCTTGAACGGCTTGAAGACCCCACGGGGTCACCTGGCTCTGCCGCATCTCCGCGGATAAAGGTATATCGTAGCGCGGCTCACAGTAACTTACAGGCCCGCCCCGACTTACACCATCTCCGGTAGTTTGGGTCCATTTTAGAGTTTGGCTGAATATGATCTGATCAAAAGCAATATCCAGAACCGGTTGATACTCCGTGGCACCACAGAATTATCATTATGGGCTGACAGACGCTTCTTTTATAAGTTGAAGCATATCGCTGCTATATATCCAAGCTTTGACTCACCCAATTGCAATACACCATATTATACCCAATTACAGCACACACAATTACTCTACAACAAAACTATAATGCTATCGTCAAGCAACATGATGCGAACTGGCATCCTCCGAACAGGAAGATTGGCCACGCGAAACACAGCACTTCTCGCACGCTCAGCGACAGCTCAAATCCAAACAACTCATCGAAACTTTTCTTCCAGTCAACGAGCACTCTGCGCAAGTTGTGCAACTTCTGGAGGACAATCATGCGCTCGCCATAACCCTAACAGTCGCGCTAGCGCCGGAAACATCACCACAAGCTTCAGTGCTAACAGTAGCCTCGGCAAGACTGCCGCTTACGCCACAGCTGCTAGCCCCATCATTCCTAATGAGCAGTGGGCACAGGTTTTGGAAGAACGAGGCGGAGGTAAGCTAGAGTCCCGTTTGAGATCGAAAAGAGGTTCTGACAAAAATAGCTGTTCAATATAAAAAGATCCCTGTTCCAACACCAGGTTCAGATGAGGTTCTGATCAACGTCAAGTACAGTGGTGTCTGCCACACAGATCTTCACGCCGTCAATGGCGACTGGCCACTTGAATCTAAGATGCCCCTTGTCGGAGGCCACGAAGGTGCCGGTATCGTAGTAGCACGAGGAGAGCTCGTCAAAGACGTTGAAATTGGTGACCACGTTGGCCTCAAGTGGCTTCACGGCTCCTGCATGAGCTGCGAACAGTGTCGACAGTCCAACGAGTCGCTTTGCTCAGAGGCTTCTCTTTCAGGCTATACAGTTGATGGCTCGTTCCAACAATATGCTGTTGGAAAGGCTGCTCATGTCGCACGAATTCCTAAGGACTGTGATCTAGCTGGTGTAGCACCTATCCTCTGTGCTGGACTTACGGTCTACAAGGCTCTCAAGTCTTCCGGCGTTCGACCAGGACAGAGTGTTGTTATCGCTGGCGCTGGAGGCGGTCTCGGCGTTTTTGCTATTCAATATGCCAAGGCTATGGGTCTGCGAGTGGCAGCTCTTGACGGCGGCGAGGAGAAGCGCAAGGTTTGCACTGAGCTTGGTGCTGACACCTTTGTTGACTTCAAGACGTCGACCGACATTGTTGGTGAGATCAAGAACGCTACAGGTGGTCTTGGCCCTGATGCTGTTCTGCTCCTTGCTGCTAGTGAGAAGCCATTCCAACAAGCTAGTCAATATGTCAAGAGCAAGGGCACAATTGTCTGTGTTGGTTTACCAGCCAATGCGTTCATCAAGGCTCCTGTCTTTGACACTGTCGTTCGGTAAGTTCAGCAGCCCTCCCTTGCGAAATGTACGTTAACAGGTAATAGTGAAATCAATATCAAGGGTAGCTATGTCGGCAACCGACAGGATACGGCTGAAGCTATTGAATTTTACAGACAAGGCCTCATCAAGGCACCATACAAGCAAGTGCATCCATTATGTGCAATCATGGACAAGACTAACGTGAAAACCTAGAATTGTCGGATTATCAGAACTCCAGAAGGTCTACGATATGATGATTGCAGGCAACGTTGCTGGTCGTTACGTGGTGGACACCAGCAGATAACGACGACCCTGAATGGTTTTGATATTACGGGAGGTTTACTGACAGCGTTCTTGATGTTGCTTGCGGAATAGGCACTATACCACAGAGGAGTTGTGTATAACATGAGAGGAATAAGACTTCCTAGTTGCTGATGTCTTGATTATTTATGTTTAGCTTTCGTTCAATACAGGCAGGACTTTAACGTTATTACAATTTTCAAGCTTCTCTTTACTATATAGACATAGGGTTGAAAGGGTAAGCCATTCATTTCTTGCCAAAGTCTCATTTCATATGGTCAACAGGACGTGGTGTTTTAACATTAACTATTTAATATATATGCAAAAAGATCAAAAGGAAATTCCGGTACAGGGAATCGAACCCTGGGCTCCGCGGAACTGATCCCTCAGCTTAAAGTTGAGAGCGCGAAATGTTAGCCACTACACCATACCGGATGGTATTGCTTGTTATGCCTCGAACCTCTCAACATTGTCCCAACATCCTCACGGGTAGCATCAACACGGAGAGCGAGTATAGGAGCAAAACTCCAGTTTGAACTCAGGCTATTGGAGCGCATGGGTAAAGTGAACAACACGTCGATCTCATCTTTAAGCATGACGATCAAGCTTAAATCGTACAGCCTGCCCCTCATATACCCCGCGGTTTGTGCTCTGCAACGTAACGTCATGGTAACCGAGCAAATAGCAGACAGCATATACAAGGTATTATAGGAAAACCTGCATGGAAATCAGATCATATGCTGCACTATATACGGGAGCCCTATAATGTATTTGATTTATCCTGAAAAAGAAGTCCTTGTTGGGAAAGGATCGGTGATATTACGGGATATAAGAGACAGTAACAATCAACAATTAGAAGGGCAGAATGAAGTTTTTCTCTTGCTTAGAAGTCTGTGAGAAAAGTTCACATCCACGATGATTGTCTTGTCAGTCGTCACTTCGATTCTTGGCTTATGTTCAAGCCTCGCTCTTGGGTTCACCAATCCCATAAGAACAGGAAGTGACCCTCAAATCGTATATCAAGATGGAATGTGAGAATCTTCACCCATTGGCACCTTAAGATTCTCAGCTAAGCATTGCCTTAGGTATTATCTAACCTCGACAACGTGGACCAACGTCAGCATCACCAAAGCCCCAACCATCGAAGGTCTCAAGTCTGCCGAGTCCCAGCTCATCTGGTCGGACAGATCCATTGCAACCAGAGCGTGCAACTTCTGGGCTCCTGAGATGCACAAAGTTGGTGATACCTGGTATGTGTACTTCTCAGCAAGTGTATGTGACGAGGGCAACTGGGATGTTATGCTACCAACTTTGAGAGTATACGTTCTCAAGGGTGGCAAGGAGAATCCATTGTCGGCGGATTATGAGCTGCTGGATGCAATTATTCCTCCTAATTTCAATGCTGGAATGCTGGATGCAGTATGTTAGACCATGATCTCTGAAAAGCATGTTGCTAATGGCGGATATAGACGATCTTTGAAATAGAAGGCACCGAGTACTTCCTTGTGAGTTTCTCTCGAGCCATTTCTAAAGCCCCATATCTAATAGTCGTTCAGTTCTCTTCTGTCGAAGGTCCCAAGAGCCCTGATGGTGCCTCCCTCTGGATCGCCAAGCTTCTATCACCGACAACATGCGGCAACGCCACAATGATCGCACACCCAGAATTCGAGTGGGAAAAGTCCGATTCGCCAGTTCTTGAAGGACCTTCTGGAATTATCTCACCGGCTGGAACAACTTACGTAGTCTACGCCGCCGACTCCTGCAACACACCCGCCTACAAACTCGGCGCCATGAAATTTACAAAAGGTTCTGATCCGCTTAGCCCAGACTCTTGGACCAAGTTACCTGATCCCATATTTGAGACGAAGAATGGTCTTTATGGACCTGCTCATAACGCATTTTTCAAGAGTCCTGATGGTACAGAGGACTGGAACGTCTTTCATGCTAATCTCAACGCGGCTGATTGTTGTGGTCCCTCAAGGAAGACATTTATCCAGCCGCTCAGTTGGAAGGATGATATGATTGATCTGGGCGAGCCACTTCCTGTTGGCACAGAAATTGAACCTCCCTCTGGGGAGCGAGAAGGGGATTAAGCTTGGCAACAAGCCACTTCGACTCTCACCAGAATAGCAAGGAAATCATTGAAGAATTCTCCTCATAGTATGTCTTCATTCGATAGCGCTCTGACTCTCCAATTTCCTGTTTTATTCATGGCCTCGTTACTGTGTAGAAGGTGGTGCTCAACACGCTTGTATAGGTATACGATGGTGGGCGTAGTCACAACTGAGGATTTGTTTACCACGAATGGCAGTAACTAATTACAGCAAATACAAGATGTGAGGGCGACATAATCCAGCAGTTATCATGTTCTTCGTGCTCCTTTCATCGTCCCCGAGCAATTAGACCTTGTGAGCCCAATAAGCCGCAGCCCTCCAACTTGCTACTGTACACTTCATTCCCTTGTACTTATTGAACCCCTCAAACTTCCTCAATAATGAACGTTGGGCGTTGCTTCTCATAAGCAGGCCGGTCCTCCTTTGCCTTTTCTTCGACGTTAGGGTCAACCCCCTTATCAGCCAAGATCTTTGCGACTGCGTCATTATGAGAGATGATCGCATAGTAGGAAGGACATTTACCTTTGCGGTCCTTCGAGTTGCGGTCCATGGCGTCGGGGCGAAGAAGAGCCTGAACGATATCCTTCTTTCCTTTTTCGGCGGCATGTGCGAAAGGAGTCAAACTTTTCTCGGCAGCATATGAGAGAGGTGTACGACCTTGATTGTCCATCTCATCGGGATTAACACCTTGGCTCAGAAGGAAATCAACGATCTTCATAGAGCCTGCACCGCTTGCATGGTGCAGTGCAGTCCGGCCATGGGGGTCCTTTCCGGCGAGGTCTACGTTTCCGGCTTCCGCGATAACCTTGAAGACATCGAAGTGACCGAATGACGCGGCCTCGTTCAGGTAGCCGACGGCCCCTTGGCTTGCAAGAGGATGATCTAGATAGTGTCAGAATAGCAATATTATAGCTTATGGGTCCAATCAAACTCAGAAAGAGGTAAGGTAACCAGAGCTCTGACCATCTCCTTGTTGTTGTTGTTGAAAATGGCACTTTGTAGAGAGTCATGCCCTACCATGGTGTCCTTGAGTTTAGCACGGTACTCGGGCTTCTGCAGCAGACTTATGAAATGCGCTTCATTTCCTTCGCTAGCTGCGAGGAACAGAGGAGATTCCTTTTGGTACTTTTCCCGAGCGGCTTGGTAGATGGCCTCAAAAGGGTCCATGATGGCGAGCAGGTAAAGTGTTGTTGTTAGTGGAGATGTGAGAATTGAGTTCCTTTGAGGAGGATGAGGAAGAGAGAATCTTGATCTTCACCTGGATACTAGAGAGTATTTATACGTTGAATGAATCAGTGTTTGTTATGGATGCTTGCTTTACAGAGCAGCGCAGTGCACTCCAGTTTGTGTAACGCAACAAACCGCAAGACACCACCACTTGCTTGTTTGTCTAACGCAAAATCTAGGGTTGGACCAGCCAGTTTAGATGCGTTTGAGTGTTATCAAGTAGGCAACTGAAAGTTGGTAGATTTGTAACCACCTCCTAGATACAAACGCAGTCTTTTGGAAGCAACTCAGCAAAGCAAAGCCACTCAGCAAACCTATCTGCTCTTGCCCAACTAAAGTCAAACCGTAAACATATAAAGATAAGCTCGCGAAAGGCCATACATGGTGTGTAACGAATGCTGTTGGTTGAGAGTCCAAGGTATGAGGCTTCACTGTAGGTTATCACACTGCTACACCACTATTTGTACATGCCTGATGTTTCCTACCTGAGGTACGTATTATTCTTTGTCCTATCATCCCTTGGTCAGTGAAGATGGAGGCTTTAGCCATGAATCAGCCATTGCTAGCTTGGAAACGAGACGACAACTGAGAAATTCGGACAAATGCCACTCTAGCCTCACATTATTTTATCTATGCCTTGAGGTCTGTCTTGTATCTTATTCTCCTAATGCGCCAATAGAAACCTTCTTCAAGAATAAGTCACTGTTGTAGTACGTGTTTGCAGAATTGCCTTTTCAGAATCCGAATCTCCATGGCTATCCCCTGACATTGGTCGTGTTACCGAGCGTGATCCTCCATTCTTGTTCTCGTGGCTCTTTGATGCCTCTGCCTTGGAAACAGTCTGCAAAGGATACATTGGTCCATCGTCAAATCGTTCATAGTGGTCATGTCTGGGCATACCGCCAGTGGAGATTGCTCCAATGGTTGGTGGTGCACTTGGGTTTGACATGCCGCCCTTTGATGCTCCGTATGATGAACCAAGGATTCTCGGGGAGATGTGCTTTATGAAAGGCTTGACTGTTGTGAGAGTGGCACAGATGATGGAGAGGTTGGCTTTGGCGAAGCTGTACTCGTCAGAGAGGCCATGAAGGAGAAGGGAATTGACTTACATCCAAAGAAGAACTGGCCCACCGCCCCACGATTGATCGACGTTACCCATAGACCGACATAGCTCGCAGCTTTCGTTCAATTAACTACCTGCATGCATATTACTACATCCTACGTCGGATAGATATACAGACCCACCACTGAGGAGAGAGAAAAGAAGCGATTGTAAGGATTGCAAACCTTGGGGCATCGGTTAGAAAGGATCAGCGTCTTTCATACATAGTCCCAACTCTATTTCTTTGGATGCGACCTTGAGTCAGAAGACGTTGACATGTATACCCCTGTTTGATAGCTACCCTGATGAGAACGGCTGTTAAAACGGCATTCCGAGCTCTCGGTGCCCACGGGTGCGCTAGGGATAGCCCGTTAGAACCGTTTACAAGAAATATGATCTGAAAGCTAAAGTTTGGTTGTATAATTATATAGTGATAGTGTACGAGATTGATGAGAGACTTTGAGGATCTCAGAAGGAGTGTCCGTATTAGCACTTTTTCTTCAACGATACCAGGGCAGCTCTATTTTAAGCCTGCAGAAACCTCTTGGCAGGCGCTGGGGAGCAGGGTTGTCGAAGCCGAGTTCAGCGAAGGATTCGTGGTGCGGAACCGAGACCTTAGCTTCGGAGTGTGACAAAAATCCGGCCAAAATTGATCAGGCAGTATTTGCCCAACTTCGATAGCTTCACAATTTCGAGTATTCGTGGTTGGGCTCGAAAATGACTAATTCTCAAGATGAAACGGATATCTCTAGTTCCGGACGCTATGAAATACTAAAGATTTGCCTTCCAATGATATGGTGACGAGATGCCTTGCCTGGTTTATATTCTCGTACAGCAGGAGACCGTTGCAGGACCTTTGCTTTTTGGCTCTTCATCCCGTCAAATAGTCCTGACAAGCACGATGCAAGTGTCAGGGGAATGCAACGTCAAGAGGATTCTCTTACCAAAGAAGTAATTGATTGACGAAACATGACCCGATACCAGGACCCTGGATATCTCTCTATTCCTCATGGAGAACAGTAGGACTCCGACGTTCTATCAGCTTCAGTCACATACATAGACAGCCTTGATCGAACAATATTGAGGGTGGCGTTACTATTGGTCTTGTTCATTTGAACCATGTTTCTTTTCATGCTGCTACTGAGACAGCTGATATTGGACCTGGTTGCAGATGGCGGGAGGTTTATGCTGAGTTGAGCAAGCATGGACGTGCTGTTGCTGGTGGCCGTGAGGGTAATGTTGGTGTTGCTGGTCTTCTTCTTGGAGGCGGTAATGCTTTATTCACGGCTAGACAGGGCTTTGGGTGTGACAATGTTGTTTCATACCAAGTTGTCCTTGCTAACGGCGATATAATCACTGCCGATGAGAAGAACAACACCGACTTGTACCGCGTACTCAAAGGTGGTTCTAACAACTTTGGTATCGTCACGAACTTCACTATGAAGGCTATCAAGTCTGATAAGGTCTGGGGTGGAATGACTTTCTTCCCTAAGCAGGCTATCCCTGGTGCCATTGCGGCTCTCTCAGCCTTCACGGATAACGTTCCCAATGATATTCATGGCAACCTTGTTACTATATTTACGCATATGCCTGATTCCAAGGATATCGTTGTCGCTACTCTGTATGCCAACATGGAGGGTATCGAGAAGCCTCCAGCGTATGAGAAGTGGCTAGCCCTTCCTGAGATTCTGAACACTGTCAAGAACACTACTCTTACTGAAATGGCTTTCGAGTACAACATTCCCGCCAATTTCTAGTAAGTTGACTCATTTTTATCTCGTCACTTTTCAACCTAACTATCTAGTGACACCTGGTTCACGTGTTGCTTCAAGAACGATACCCGAATCATCACCAAAGCTTCAGAACTCCACGATAAACTCGTCGAAGAACTCAAAGCATTCATCCCCGACGGTAACTTCATTACTCAATGCCTGTTCCAACCCCTCCCCACACTCTTCGGCCAACGCGGCGTCGAAGCCGGTGGCAACATCATGGGCATGGACCGTCATAAGACCAACGGTGTTCTATTCCTTGCTGTCGTTATGGCACAGACTCCTGAACAGGAGGCTTTTGCGCGACCAAAGGTTCAGGCTTGGATCAAGGAGGTGAAAGAGTTTGCTGCTACTATCGAGGGAGGAAATCTTGAGTAGACTTATTTGAATTATGCCGATAAGAGTCAAGATCCTCTTGGTAGTTATGGTGCTGAGAATATTAAGAAGATGAAGGATGCGGCGGCCAAGTATGATCCTGAACAAGTTTTCCAGAAGCTGGTGCCTGGAGGGTTTAAGATTTTGGAAGTCAAGGATGCATAGATACACAGCAGATGATTGATAGTTGAGCATATGATATCTCAGCGACACATATCAAGTCAACAGGTTAGAACGGGATCAGAATGTCTAAATCAAAACCGGATATATGTGATGATAAAGTATAGCTCGGCATGCAGCTCGTCTCACTACTAGGTCGACCAAGATCGATACTGTCACCGGAAAGTGTTTCGACGAGGCTGGCAGCGTGTATTAAAGATATTACAGGTACAGGGTATCTTCTGCCAGACTTTGTAACCTTGTGTTTGAGAGGCAGCCAAGAAATATGTGCCATATGTGTTATTTGTAGTTGAGACCAGTGGCTGAGAGCTTATAATCACGACACAGAACTTAGCGATATGTACCATGAGGTAGCTGTGTCCCAAAGGAAATTACATTCTCGGTTTCAGTCTTTATATGGATGAAGATATTTATTTAAGGAATGGTGTTGGGTCATTGACCTGACAGTATTGTGTGAGAAGCCCTCGGCTGATAAAGTCTTGCGAAAGATATGTTCCAATCGATTGTCAATAGGAAGTGCTGAAAATAATCCGGTAATACGTCCGGTTCGTAAGACATGGGGCGTCGGCGGCGCCGGGTTTTGCACTATTCCCGTTGATTGACCAGTTAGAAGCTGAGTGCTGAAAAACAAGCTTATGGGCAGTAAGCTTAAAACCCAAATCCACTAGGTTGCACACCATTTACGGTCTGAGCAATGAGAGTGGCAGGGACTTTTAATCATGACGACTGACTGGTGCATTGCGTGATTGCAGGATTTGTTACGATCTGCGCTGTTTTTTTCTCTCCGATGCTACCTACCGCCACTTCGTCATGTTGGAAGAAGACCTGCCTGTTGAAGCATGGTTTGTTTCGAGAGCTGAAGCAGCGACAGATAGCAACAGAAAGGCATCTGTTGTTTGAGAGAAGATGGGAGTTGATGTATCAATTGCTATGCCACACCGGTTGAGCACATTGTCGTCGAGCATGGCTGGGAACGCCGTGTCCGAGGTGAGGGCATCTCCGTAGCCCAAGACCAATCAGCACAAATGCCGTTTGAAAGGTGGTATCGTTGATCGCCAAGGACATTCCCTGTTGCGATGTACCCGACGCCTCATCATGCACCGTCGGGGAGTTCGCTCACTGCAGATCGGCCTTACTTGTTGTTAGTCCAAGGTCAGGTACTACCGTTGCTGCCTCGTTACCATGGACGGGTACTCTACTCCAGCCGTTTCTTTCCTTGAGTGTTATTCTCATCACTGTCTCCAGTATCTTCTCCATCCTCTTTCATTTTCACCGTATCATTCTCCAATTCCCGTTTGTATTGAGTATCACGACCAGCGATAGCGCGCATCACCATGGACAAGACATCCACGCTAGAAGACTCAGAACTTCAGACCTCCCGCACGCCAAGCAGACGGCCTTGGCTCGCATCAGCCTTTGGAGGCCCCAACGTCACAATTGGCCCGCGAATCGAACCCCTCGCCGAGCACTTGGCACACATATCCGAAAGCGACAGCACCGCAGCTGAAGATCTCGTCGACAAGCAAGTCGCTTCGGAAGCGGGAAATGCTATTCAATACAGGACATGTTCTTGGCAAAAGACGGCAGGGTTGCTCTTTAGCGAGTACATCGTACTCTCTATCATGAGCTTCCCTTGGTCGTATAGTCTTCTTGGTCTTGTGCCTGGATTGATCTTGACGGCTGTCATTGCTGGGCTTGTTCTCTACACGAGTCTTGTTCTGTGGGAGTTCTGTCTGCGACATCCTGAGGTTAGAGATGTGTGCGACATTGGGCAGATGATTTGGTGGAATAAAAGATGGGCGTGGTGGTGGACAGCAGTTATGTTTGTCCTGAACAACACCTTCATCCAAGCTCTGCATGTCTTGGTCGGCGCAATCTACCTCAACACAATGACCGAGGCCGATTCCATCGCGGGGTGCAGAACCGTTGCATTCGCTGCAGTAGTCACGGTGATCAGCTGGATCGGGTCGCTTCCTCGCACCTTTAGCATGCTGTCAAAGCTTGGCTTTGCCTCGACGTTTTTTACATTCATCTCGGTCATCTTGGCAACGGCATTTGCAGGCGCTCAGGGTAAGCCCGCTGGTTATCCTGAGCTGGGGGAACCCATTATCTCAATCTGGACACCAAAGACCACGACACTTGTGACTGGCATGTCGGCTTTCATGAATATGAGTTACACATTCATCGGTCAGACTACGATTCCCAGCTTCATCGCTGAGATGCGTGATCCAAGGTAAGTTGCTGTGTCATTTGATGCAATCGTGATCATTCTGACAAAAGAACAGAGACTTCCCCAAAGCATTGTGGGCTTGCACCATGGCGGAGATCGTCACATTCAGCGTCGTCGGGTCTGTCATTTACGTTTACACGGGCAACCAGTACATGGTCACACCAGCATTTGGCGTCCTCACTGATACCTACAAAAAGGTCTCTTATTCTTTTATGGTTCCGACCATTATCTTCGTCGGATGTCTTTATGCCAGTGTTACAGGCAGATTTGTCTTCTTCAGAATGTTTAAAGATTCCGAGCATCTTACATCGCACACATTCAAGGGCTGGTTCTGGTGGGGATTGGTGTTGCTGATCAGCTGGGCCGCATCATTCTTTATCGCTGAGATCATTCCATTTTTCTCTTCTTGTAAGTGACCACCCTCAGATTTATCAGTCAGTGCTAACACATTTGCAGTGCTATCAGTCATGTCGTCGCTGTTCAACTGCTGGTTCGGCTTCATCTTTTGGGCTCTGGCCTACTTCCGCATGCGCAATGCAGATCGTAAGGTTGGGAGGCATCGAAACCGCATTCTTGACATCCTTTCAGTGGCTCTGAATATTGTCATCATGTTGACTGGTGTTTTGTACCTCACCTTGGGTACATACGTCAGTGTGCAGGGCATTATAGATCAATTCCGTGCGGGACAAGTGAGCAGTGTCTTCTCATGCAAGAGTAACGGGCTTTAAGAACAATCGGAGTATCAGTCTGGCGCATGGATTTAGTTTAGCAGTTATAGATAATAGATGAGCATACGGTGTTGACGTTCAGGTGATTGTTGACTGTGGAGGGCTATTCCCATGATGTTGCTGGTTCATTCCTTACCAGCCCTCTGGCAACCAATTCTCTTTACAAGGAACTGGCAATTGAATGTGGCCCGAATGGCCGATACGGGCTCATCCAGTCCACGTATTCGGCCCCGATCAACTGGTGGCAGAAGGTTGTCTTGATCTGTTCTTCCCTCACTCTTATGCCTCATGCAGACATTTCCTTCTCGACATCTATTATCGGCAAATCTATCCAACACTGGTATCAAGTACTTGATAAGGCCACGGTAGGAGTTCACAGCACACTGTTACTGTCAGTTTACCAGAATCCTTTACCAACTTCGAGGATCACTGTTCAGTGTTTGAAGTCCTCAGTATCACCAGAAGGCCATCATACCATCATTTCTCCGTTTCTTAAAGTGATAAACCCTTACATAAGATAGATTTATTATCTTAAAGCTGCCATTCACACGCTCCTTCATCTAGGTTGCTTCAGTGTCTTCGGAATACTGCTTAAGAATGCATGATCACTTAGTTATCAAGAGTGCTGACAACATATATAAAACAGAGGAGATAAACATCATGACACAGAGTACCAGTATGGCAATAAAACCTTCGTGAGTATTCCATCATTCAGCCCAATTCCTCCTTGAGTAGAGTGTAGTATGCTCGGAACGAGATGCCGGACCTAGGGATGCCAGTGGCATATGCCCATACTGGCATCACTATACAAAGAATGGGCCCCCCAAAGTAGGCGAATTTGAATCTCGCAGGCTTCATCACTGGTATTAGAGCAAGAATAGCAGTGCGAGAAAATAAGCTTAAGTGAAATTCCCAGTGTAAAAGGATGCGGACCGGCTCTAGATCCGATGTGGATAACTGCCGATAGACGAGACCGAGTCCCGCCGAGGGCGATGTAAATTGATCACTGGGAACAGAATCCATCTTTCAGGGCCTAATTAGATAGAACATTAGAATAGGTAGAGTGAATCACTTGTCCGTCATAGAACACTACACTGGCAGTCTGCCAAGACCTGCACACCCGCGCCCTTCAACCGAACACTAACTTGGCATTTGTTAATAGCGCCCAACCCCAACTGTCAATTATTGAACATGCAAATTACTAACCGATTCGGATCCTATATCCGAGAATATAAGTTCTTCCTCCTCCCACTCACCTTTCTCTCAACCCAACTCAACTCACAGTTATCCATCTCATGTCTATCACACTCTTCATACCTTGAGGCGATAAAAAAACTGTACTCTTTTTTTTTGTGATCTACTGTGTTTCTACACATGACATATAACGAACACAATGCAGAGGACAGCTGCCTAAAAAACCAGCACGAAAAGCAGGCCGAACCTAACCCCGAAGTCCACCGCCGTGAGGATGCCGAGAACGGCGCCCCGGCCCCGGACGATGCGGGCCTTGAGAACGGAGGTGTAGCGCACTCCAGCGAAGCCAGCACCGACGACAGTGAAGCGAACCTCGAGTTTCCCGAAGGAGGACTTGAAGCTTGGCTTGTAGTCTTTGGATCCTTTTGTGGAATGTTTTCGATCTACGGCCTCATCAACACCTCTGCCGTTTTTGAGTCGTACTTTTCCGAGAATCAACTTCGTGATTATTCGTCTTCTCAGATTGGCTGGATCTTCAGTCTTTATCTATTCCTCGTCTTTCTTGTCGGTATTCAAGTCGGACCCGTCTTTGATAAATATGGTCCTCGACTTATTGTTGCCTCTGGAGGTATACTCATCGCGGCAAGTTTATTCATCCTCAGCGTTTGCGAGGAATTCTACCAGATTATTCTTTCATACTCGGTTGTAGGTGGCCTTGGAGGCGCCCTTCTCAATTCACCGTGTTATGCATCTATTGCCCATTGGTTCGACCACCGACGAGGTCTTGCAACTGGAGTTGCAATGACTGCGGGATCAATTGGCGGTATCATATTTCCCATCTTTCTACAGAAACTCCTTCCCAGCGTTGGCTTTGCATGGACGACCCGTATTCTTGGGTTCATCATTCTCGGACTCACCGTTCCTGCCACGCTCTTCATGCGCTCACGTCTCCCGCGATCAAACAAGGTATCTTCAGTCTGGCCAGACTTGAGCATCTTCAAAGACCTGAAGTTTACGTTTTCGGCTTGTGGAATCTTCTTTATGGAATGGGGACTCTTCGTGCCATTGACGTACATCGTGTCTTATGCCGGACGACACTCTGGCGATGCCAACAGCTCTTATACCCTGATTTCGATCCTCAATGCTGGTTCATTGTTCGGTCGTTTTCTCCCTGGTCTTTTAGCTGACAAGATTGGGCGATTTAATGTCATTTTACTGACGCTTGGGCTTTGCATAATATCGGCCGTTGCTCTGTGGTTGCCAGCGGGAGACTCCCAGGCTATGATCATTGCTTTTGCTGTTGTGTTTGGTTTTGCAAGTGGTAGTAACCTTGGACTCACACCAGTTTGCGTAGGTCAGCTCTGCGATCCTCGCGACTATGGACGATTCATCTCGACAGCGTTCATGGTAGCTAGCTTTGGAACCCTCAGCAGCTTGCCCATTGCTGGTGCTATTCTCGAGGCCGGTGACAAGGGTGACTCTGGCTGGACTGCTCTCATTGTGTTTGATGGGCTGTCGTATGTGCTGGCACTCGCCTGTTTCCTTGCTGCCAGGGTGATGGCTGTCGGCTGGAACGTCAAGAGCGTCTACTGAGACGACTCAATTGGAAATGTCGCTCTTCCTTGGAGATGCACGCGATGAACTGAAATGTGATGCGATGTAGTATTCTCAATTGGATAGGTATAAACGACATGGTATGGATGGTACGGTGATGTATTATACCAGCCGATAATCTTTACCGGGACCGAGGTATCAACTGATTTTGTTCAAGATGCCTCCTCGGAGTTGCATTGTCACGCCTCAATTCAAGGAGTAACAATTGGAAATGGGAGAATGATGTCCATTTGGATACTGCCCTTAGATGGATACTGACTGTAGTCACTCATTGAAACAAGTAGATAAAATTCACTCATTTTGAATATTTGTAAATGTAACATGCTTCATTCCCACGGGATTGGGTTGTCAATGTCCGCGATTTTAAACGTAAACTCAAGGAGATGCAAACATTGGAGATACAAGTCCGAAGCAAAAGAGGGTCTCAGGTCCTCATCATGTCCAATGACGCATCTTCCCGTCGTCTCGCCCTCACCGAGAACCCGCGATTAACCGTATCTCAAAACGCTCACCACGACAGATTCTCCACGCGCTCCTGTGAGTGGCTCTCCTTGACTTTTCCAGCCGGATCATCTATCTCCCGTCCTCTCTCACTCGGCATACTTACTCCGAGACCACCCGTAGCGCAAGGTCAAGCACCAACTGACCTTGTCCTTTTGAATGTGGAAAGTGCGTGTGTCGACCCGTTTTGGTTAGGCCGTTGAATCCCGGCCACGGGATAATCTTGATACGAACCAAACCACGAACCTCCCGAAAGCTCCTGTATCAACGGTTTTTCCCTTCCAATTCCAAAACCTCAAGTTAATCCTCTAGACGTTGCACCAGACAAGCGACGTTTTCTTCACTCCCTCTCCCCTCCACCCCCCGACATCATGCAGTCCTTCACCAGAGCCACTCGCGCCTCGGCGCTGCAAAACGTTGGTCGCCGAGCCTATTCCTCGTCGCAGTACGCAAAGACCATCAACAACCTGCGCATCAACGCCGACACCAAGGTCATCTACCAGGGTTTCACCGGAAAGCAGGGAACGTGAGTTTTGCGCAATTCTCGAATCTCGAAAAGCTTCATATAATTAACGAATGACGTAGTTTCCACGCTCAACAAGCTATCGAATACGGTACGATCCTCGCTATATCGATGTCACGATGATACATGTGACAAAAACTGACACTCGACAAACAGGCACCAAGGTCGTCGGTGGAACAAACCCCAAGAAGGCTGGTCAGACTCACCTCGGCCTCCCTGTCTTCAAGAACGTTGGTGAAGCCGTCAAGGAGACCGGTGCCACTGCTACTGGTCTCTTCGTCCCGTACGTCTGAATCAACCACACACTCCAACGAAAACGCCCCCTAACAATTTTTCTCAGTCCTCCTCTGGCCGCCGCCGGTATCGAGGAGGCTCTCGAGGCCGAGATCCCCCTCGTTGTCTGCATTACTGAGGGTATCCCCCAGCACGGTAGGTTTTGCAACGTTGATGGACCGTTTTGAAGGTTTCTAACGGACCCACTTAGACATGGTTCGCATCACCGACATGCTCAAGACCCAAAGCAAGACTCGTCTCGTCGGACCCAACTGCCCCGGTATCATCGCTCCCGAACAGTGCAAGATTGGTATCATGCCTGGCTTCATCCACAAGCGCGGTCGCATCGGTATCGTCTCTCGTTCCGGTACTCTTACCTACGAGGCCGTCAACCAGACCACCCAGGCGGGTCTTGGTCAGTCTCTCGTTGTCGGAATTGGCGGTGACCCCTTCTCCGGTACCAACTTCATCGACTGCCTCAAGGTCTTCACGGAGGACCCTAACACCGACGGTATCATCATGATTGGTGAAATTGGTGGTTCCGCCGAGGAGGACGCCGCCGAGTTCCTCAAGCAGGCCAACACTGTCGATGGTGGTAAGCCCGTTGTCAGCTTCATCGCTGGTATCTCTGCTCCTCCCGGTCGACGAATGGGTCACGCCGGTGCTATCGTCTCTGGTGGTAAGGGTGGTGCCGACACCAAGATCAAGGCCCTCGAGGACGCTGGTGTCATTGTCGAGCGCTCTCCCGCTGGTCTGGGCAAGGCTCTCTACAACGAGTTCGTTCGCCGCGATCTGCTATAATCTTATAACTAAGCTACGTCTACTTTTTGGTTCACCCTTGGGAGACAAGATGTGTGAGTCGGGGAGTGAGTTAGTAGAGTCCGGTTCATTGGCCGAGGACTCGCTCATGGAGGGCTATTTGCATCATACTGCATGATTTCTTCGTACGTACCTGATAGAGCAAGGATGGTCTGGCTGGCGCTCAGGCTACATTGTGGAAAGGCCTTTTGGTGTTACTTTTCCGCAGGCGAGTGTGCCATAACCCTCAGCACGCAATGCGCCAACAATGTCACATTACACCATGAACCATCTAATGTCGAAAAGTGTTTCAAGCTATATTTGATCATGCTGGAATATGCACATGTGACAACGTAGCTGTCTCAGAAGCTGGAGTGAGCATAGTATGTAAGCAAGTGAAGAACTACTTGACATAATTACCGCTGAGTTTAACCACTACCTATCTTGTGCCATTTATCATGGCCTATGAGCCCAGATGAAGTGCAGCCCATGCACCCCGTACCCAGTCTATGCTAAGTTGTTAAAACAAACCGATACAAACTCCCCATACCATGCTTGAAGAAATTGTGTTTCAAATCGCTATTCCCTCTCTTAGTCCTCCTGTAGTCCACATTAGTTTTCATGAAGCAGTCTGGCAACGACGTCCCCCATGTAAGCCTCTTCCAGTTCGTAATCTCGGCCTCCATTGCGATCTATGCCGAAGAAAATGAAGGCCTCGACAACATCTTCCAGTGGGAAGCCCATGTTCACAAAACGTTCGACAAGGTTTCTGTTGTATCCGGCAAGACTACCTCGTGTTAGCTACATTCTCTCCATCTCCCATCTCCCATCTCCATGTTTGACATACCGAGCATTATCATCTTTAAGCGGAGCAGCTGGGGCGTCGTTTTGGTATTTAGTAAGATCAACGTCTTGTCGTGGAGCGCCGGCGTATTTGACCGCCCATTCATGGGCCATGAGTGCGAAGCGTTTGGGGTCTTCGATCATCATCTTTGCAACCTCGGCATCTTGCGGGTCCTTTGGGTTTGGGCACTCGAGAAGCATTCGAAGGGAGAGAAGGGCGGTTTTGATGGTCTGGACGGGAGACCAGTTGGAGCTGAGGGTATCAAGGCAGATAGCGCCCTAGAAAATTCAGGTCAGTACTTGATTCTGTTTCTTGTCAAGATGTTCCGTCTCTTGCTGACTGTCCCTGACCCCTTCATGTCGACTGTTCTGTTGCTCCACGTCCACTATTTTGAAGGAAATGACTTACTGTCTGACTGCTGATATTCGGATGCCAAATCTTGGTGTCAAATCTTATCACTGGTGCCTTGAATGGATACTGATCAGGGATCTGGATATCGACTGTAAAGGTACCTCCAGCGTAAGGGGTATCGGGTGGCGCAGGGAATGTTCCTTTGAGGTGCTTCAAGTCGTTATTAACAGTACTCGCGTTGACGCCCGAGTCGTCATGATCGGCTTCGATGTCCTTAAGCTCCTTGGCTACACGCCGATCTCGAGACATGATGGTGATACTCGTGGAAGGGGCGGTGATGGAAGAGTTGAAGATGTTGAATAAGAAGTTATGGTCAAAAAAGGAGAAGAGTGCGAGTGAGTGAGGAGACAGGAGATAACTTTGGGCACTAAGACAAGCCTTCTGCAGGTCAGGTCAGGTCGTGTCGTGTTGTGTGCAGGCAAGGCAGGTTGTTCGGTTGTTGATATTGGATGGAGAAGGAGGGGTCCTTGATTTTTGTCAGGCTGTGGCGTAGCTTAAGAGAAGGAGGCCGACGTCACTCCACTGAGAGACCGCTAAGAGTTAGCGTCCTGCGGGGGGCGTTACTCTTGGGTTGCAGTGTCGGGTTCAAAAATAGAATATCATGGATCAAGTCCACAAACAATGGTTAGATAACAACCTAATTTAATGTGCTCTGTGTGAGTGCATCCATAGGCAGAGTTGGCGGCTTAACAGTGTTACCTTATTGTAATTCAGTGAAGAGTTTCTCAGACCAAGGCGTAACAAGGCTGACTTAGTCAAGCAATACCCCTGTTCGACCCAGGCCGGTGCTTTATTCCGTCTTATCTGACTGTGCCTGGTTGACAAGAAAGGTATTTTCAGCCGCCTCACTTGGAACTTATACAATTCTGTAGAATCTCACTGCATTTTCTTTTGAAGCAACATAGCCTGAAAGTAATTGCAAGCTATTTATTATGTTATATTTGCCAGATTTGTTCAAATTGAACTCGGGTCTTATCAACATCTGGCGGCGCTGAAGTTCGAACTTCAGCGCTAGCTTAAGGTATTGCCTTATATGGATGCTTCTTTCGATTAACCCATCATGGTCCAGTGCTTTTCTCTTGTATTTTCGCTTGGAGTCTGAAGCTGACTCGGTTAAAAACACCCGTTATAGTTAATTCTTTATTGACTTCAATTCATTTCGTACTTGTCAAAAGTAATTGAGACACAGCCTTGTTATCGTGGACATCAATGGCGACATGTCTAATGAGATGCTCTGGCAGCTACCCGCGACAGATAGAGGATAAATCAATAAATAACTTCAGCTCATAATGGAGATTCCCAGCTTCTCACAAGTTCGAATGATATATTTTTTCTCAACTCAGGCAACCCCATGCTATTGTTTGAAGCCAATGTTGTTGATCAAGTTTCACGTGACTAAGCTCGTTTTAGCACGTGACTAGGCTGGAGCTGCTGTCGTGTTTCCCTGGCGCCTGGAGGTCGCTTTCATCATCACTAAGCTCGAGAGCCTCGACCTCTCTCCTCCACATCAAATCACATCCACCATCACGACTCACCCTCAATCAAAGCACTGCAACACCAAATAAAACGACATCACATAATAGATAGCTCCCAGAGCTGATCCTGGCAAAATGGTAAACATATCCGTCATTCTACAGCTCAACAGCTATTGACATTATCTAGGGTCAAGGTCAATCCGGCATGGGAGAAGGGGGACGCGATGAGAAGGACAAGAAGGCAAGAAACCCGGCCGGAACCTCTATTCTTATTCTAACAACCCGATAGAAGGATAAGCCCAAGTACGAACCTCCGCCTCGACCTACCACGCGAGTCGGTCGTAAGAAGAGAAAGGCCGGTGGCACCAGCGCCGCTCAGAAACTTCCCGCCGTTTACCCTACCAGCCGATGCAAGCTCCGACTTTTGCGAATGCAGCGAATCCATGATCATCTCCTGCTTGAGGAGGAGTACGTCGAGAACCAGGAACGTCTACGCAAGGCCAAGGCAGCCAAGGAGGGTCAATCCGCTGGCACCGATGCCGATGTCGATCGATTAGCAGACGAGCGTGGCCGTGTCGATGACATGCGAGGAAGCCCCATGGGTGTTGGAACTCTGGAGGAGTTGATCGACGATGACCATGCGATCGTCAGCAGTACTACCGGTCCTGAGTACTATGTCAGTATCATGAGCTTCGTTGACAAGGACTTGCTGGAGCCTGGCGCCAGTGTCCTTCTGCACCACAAGAGTGTCAGTATTGTTGGTGTCTTGACAGACGATGCCGATCCTATCGTCAGTGTCATGAAGCTCGACAAAGCTCCTACCGAGTCATACGCCGATATTGGTGGTCTGGAACAGCAAATCCAGGAAGTCAGAGAATCAGTAGAGTTGCCACTGCTCCACCCGGAGCTTTACGAGGAGATGGGTATCAAGCCTCCCAAGGGTGTCATTCTCTACGGTGCTCCTGGTACTGGAAAGACATTGCTAGCCAAGGCCGTTGCCAACCAGACCTCTGCCACTTTCCTGCGCATCGTGGGTAGTGAGCTTATTCAGAAGTATCTTGGAGACGGTCCACGACTTGTGCGACAGCTTTTCCAGGTATGAGAATTCTTTGGTGTGTTTGATTGTTACTAACATTGTCAGGTTGCTGGTGAAAACGCTCCTTCTATCGTCTTCATTGACGAAATCGATGCCATTGGTACGAAGCGATACGATTCAACATCAGGTGGTGAGCGTGAAGTCCAGCGAACCATGCTGGAACTCCTCAACCAGCTGGATGGCTTCGATGACCGTGGAGACGTCAAGGTCATTATGGCCACAAACAAGATCGATACCCTGGATCCCGCTCTGATCCGACCTGGACGTATCGATCGAAAGATTCTCTTCGAGAACCCCGACCAGAACACCAAGCGCAAGATCTTTACACTTCACACTTCAAAGATGAGCCTCAATGATGATGTCGATCTTGAGGAATTCATCTCCCAAAAGGACGACCTTTCAGGTGCCGACATCAAGGCCATCTGCTCCGAAGCCGGTCTGCTCGCTCTCCGAGAACGACGAATGCGGGTGCAAATGGCGGACTTCCGATCAGCGCGTGAGAGAGTACTCCGTACAAAGCAGGAGGGCGAGCCAGAGGGTCTGTATCTGTAAAGTACCTGTACATGAGCGATTGGGACAGATAGATGGGTCTCGGTTATTAATGAGGAATAGAGGTTTAACAGCCACTTTGAGCGGAATGTTTTGTACTAGGGATAAATGCTTAGGTTGGCAATGTCCTAGGACTTGACGTTCAGTGTAATGTTACATGTTGACAGCGTAATGCATAGCCTGCAATTTTCGTGAAAGGGCTGTATCCCGACCCCATTACCATTAGGCCTTGATCAGTGGACAAAACAAACTCCATACCAATACTTTATTGTCCATCCCGACATCCTCCATAACCCATACACGGATCCTAAAATGCAGACATGTCATGAGGATCCCAATTGTTATTGCTAATACCAAGCTGCCAGACGGTGTAGGCGTAAAACTAATTGCCGTTTTCCTTCTTCACAACCTCATTGTTCTGCGCACCGGCTGGTGAATGGTTGTACAGCCATCGTGCAATGATGAAACTGCCAATGGCCCAGCCCCAGACGAGAACGGCGATGGATGAAGTGACGAGTAGTGCTGGCACGAGAACAAGAAGGGCAACGCCGATCCAGAAAAGAGCAAAGACGATCGCTGCGCCAAGGGAGAATACGATTGTGGAGAGGGAGAATGTGAGAAAGATTAGAAGAGGGAGGAAAGAGAGAAGAAGTTGTGATACAATGAAGGACTGTTTTGTTAGTAATGATTAATGGAGGTTAAAGGGGACGTACAAAGAGGATAGGTCGCGATGAAGCAAAAGAAGCAGTATTGTCATAAGCTTTCTGTCGAGAATTAGGCGGAACAACACGATCGACGGAGCTTCGCGCGTAGGCAATAAAGCCTGATGCGTTGTCACGAGCAGTCTCGCTGTAAGAGTTTGTAGCGGCGGGGGACATTTCGACGATGGAGGGGGTATCAAAGAGCGTAGTTGATTGAAGTTGGTTTATGGTGTTGATGGTACAATTGTCATTATGGGAAGTGAAGTGGTGCTTGAGATGCTTCAGGGAGGTTGAGGTCAGCTTCCGTTGGAGATGACGTGGGGGATGTGCTGGGTACGTACCTACTACGGACGGCAATTGGATCTGGAGATGGTAAGGTACGGAGGGGCCAATCATATATTACACTTGCTTGGCTTGTTGGATATCATCATTCTGCAACTGCTTTTGACTGTCACCGTGAAAAGGTCAATTGTATTGATAGTTAAGTGAGGTACCTTAATGATACTCTTTTGGCACTCGATATATTACCGTTAACAAGCCCAAACAATCTGAGTCCTGCCCGTTGAACTTGGAGACTTGCTCCTCCGAGATATCTAAACGCCATAATAACCGTCCACAATGTCTTCCCGTTCATCACAAATACGACATTTCAACATCACCCATGGCAACTGTGCCCATCTGGGCGACGAGTTGATCAAGGCGTGACAAGACTTGATGAATCTCCAGTCTCGTTTCATGGTTCTTGTCCAACATTCCTGATACAAGCTCATACGCCAGCCGGTTGCTCAAAGCTTCGCGCCTAGACAGGCTTTCGTCACACAAGGCCTTGAGGCTCTTCATGAAGTGCCCATGTTCTGAAGCAATCTGGAGGAGGCCCATGAGGTGTCAAGGGTGGGACCGATCTTAAGCTCGTCACGCCCTGACATTCCTGATACTTGGTTTTCAGTATACAATGATACATGATCTTTTCCCTGCACTCTCAGGAAAAGCCGGACATGGCATTAGGCGTCGTCAATCCTCAAGCATTGAAGTCATGTCAACTAATCCGACATATTGTCCCGCTCTTCATGGCATATACGACAATGACATAAATTCAATCTCGGGCAGACTTACCGATTGAAGTGCAATGTAATAATCTAGCTAGAATCTGCTCTGGTTCAGGGATTTCTATCCAGGAGTCAATTCTTGTACAATCTCATACGCCATTTGGTTGCTCACACTCCCATGTCCAGGCGGCTTGCTGTAGCATATGCGAGAACACATTTCATGGAATGCTTTAATTGAAGCATTGGGCACGATCAGTGGCCAATTATCTTGTTAAAGCTATCGGAGTTCATTGCCATGTGCCAGGCCTTTTTTCGCCACTCCTAGAAGTCTCGACGGCAACATAAGAAACTGTCGTATATCTGTAGATTAAAATTGATGAACAGCAATATACCATATAGAGAAACCTTTTATTTAAACGGCCATCAATGCATACACATGCTCCACAACCCGTATTGCTTTTTACATGATTCGGATGTCAAGGTGCAACTGTTGAATCAGAACTGAAGCATGCATTGAGCGGTCGAAGGACCTATTGATTGCAAGAGCATGAGAGATTCGGTAAAGGTCTCCAGGGAAACCTCTTGGCTGCAAGTGTCAGGTTATTCACGAAATAAACGCCATCGCTTTTTTTCCCTAAACACGCATGTGTTGTCGGTCGGGTGTATTAATGAATTGAAAACAATACTGACCCGTTGCAAGATAAAAGGTAAACCCATTGTTATGGACAGTACAGTATCATAGCGTATTGGGACTGTATAAATCTAAGGTCCGAGCTTCTGATTGGCTCCGAAACTATCACGACCCACTATATACGCACCATCTAAGCCACTCGCACGTTATAGCTTAAACAGTGGGTCTGATCGTGATCGATCAAACAACTTCACAACACCATCAGCAAAAAGCAATGCTCTCTGTGAGGTTCGAACTCACGACCTTTGGATAACCCTAGCTTGAAGCTAAGTCACTCTATAGAGATATGAGACCAACGCTCTAACCAACTGAGCCAAGAAAGCTTTTCTAATATGATGTTTGTTGATGAAAATGAGCTGTAATTGCAAATACTATCCTCTGTTGGTTGTAGTTCTCACTTCGTGGATCGTCATTCGCTCTTGTCTCGCTTCTCGTGCGGCGACGCTGCGCCTCAGTCCACGCACTACACATCCATCTTAGCTAGGCGGCCGCGTTTACTGCGCCTAGAGGCAACAGCAATACATGGCTTGGTTGGATGAGATTGCGTAGGCTTAAGAGAATGCGAGATGGACGGAATTGGGATAATACAGCGAGGAAGGACATATAAGGTTGGGAGGTGCCTGGTAGAGTATATCAGAACAATACAATCAACAAACCTCCAATTCTTATAAACTCACTTTCACTCACATCACGTTTGCATAACTCGGATCATCTTCACAATGACCCTTTACTCTACATCCAACAAGTCCATTGAGGCTATTGACCCTGTTAAGCAAGCTGGGCAACCTCCCTCTTACACCATCCAGCCTGATAGCACAGAGTACCAGCAACCTCAACCTCAAGATCGAGAGGTTTCTTCTACAGCCAAGCCAACAGCCGGTGAGCGATTTCACAAGATTAGTTCCAAGGCTGGTTCACCATTGAACAAGGCCGCCAACTTATTTGGTGCTGAGGGATGGTGGCCTTCTACTATGGACAAGGAGTGCAGCAAGGCCGCTCGTATTCTTCACTCTTTCACCAGTAAGTACAATCTCAATAATCGAAATTTATGAAAGGACATTTACTAACTTATACTCTTAGATCTCGAATCGTCTCCATCACCCATAGAAAAAGGACCCCTCCACCCAACCGGACTTACACGCAAATCAATGGTCAAAATCCCCCCTTCCGTCCTCCAAAGCGCCGCTGGTCTCGCCATCTTCAACGTCATCCGTGCCGGCGCCGGTCATAACTCACTTTCCGGTGGCTCCGGCATAGTCATCGCCCGACGCTCAGACGGTACCTGGTCTCCTCCTTCTTCCTTCGTTGTAAGCAGTCTCGGTGCAGGATTTGTCTTTGGTCTTGACGTCTACGATTGCGTTTGTGTTCTTAACACTCCGGAGCAAGTCGCCGCATTCACAAAGCCTCGCCTTTCATTCGGTGCAGAGGGATCAGTTGCTCTGGGACCCATTGGGACAGGCGGTAGTGTTGAGGCTGCCCTTAGCAAGACCGCTCGACCTGTGTGGAGCTACATGAAGAGCCGCGGTTTGTGGATGGGTGTTCAAATCGACGGCACGATCGTTGTGACTCGAGGCGATGCCAATGCTACTTTCTACAACGAGCGTGGGATCACAGCACAGAAGATCCTTTGTGGCGACGTTGCTTGGCCAATGGCTGCTAAGCCTCTTTTCGAGGTCCTCCAGGCTCTTGAGGGTCGGACTGACTATGACCGGACTGTTGTGCAAGCAGTTGGACAGGTCCCTCCTCCTGGCGATAGCATCTTGTCTGAGAAGCAGGAGACATACACTGATGAACCTCAGGCGCAAGAGACTCGAGAGCAAACACCGCCTAAGGTTACTTCTCGTGATGTGAAGGAGGACCTTCCTGATTATGAGGTTGTGAAAAAGGACGAGGAGGAAAAGATTGTGGATGATGAGAAGGCCAGGCTTGCTGCATCAGGATACTAGTTTTGGGGGTCTTGGGTGTTTGCTTACCGGGCGTTGTTTTATGCCAATCTCAGCTTAGGTCTTAGTCTTCTTATCCCTAGGTCTTGTAATGGTTCTCCGAAGCTTAGGATCATACTGTTATCATTTTAGCCCGATGTGTATAACGAGATGGAGGTCGAGTACCCAGTTAAAAATTTCTCTTCTTGGCCTCAAAATGAACCTTAGAAAGACCAAGTCTCCTCAAAGTTCATGTAGTATCCGGAGAGAAGTCGAGCAGACGGAGCAACCAGATCGGATGCTGGTAGGTAACTTCTTCATGAGTTATTTCGCATCGACGGATCTTCAGAAGGTCGAAGAACAATGCTCCTGTCAAACTTGCCATTGTCATTACGAATGATATGCAAATCTATGTCAAAGTCCTAACTCCTGTCCATGGATTTTCCAATCAAACCCAACCCTCCTCATTATACAGCCTCATCTCCAACCGGTCCCCTTCGCTTCCTTCTAGTATTCGCATCCAGGTTCTCTATCTCCTCAGCGCCACTTCGAAGCGTAGACTCAGAGCTGATAGCAGGGGCACTCGCGCTTTCGGGCAGCCTAACCTTCTTGCCTCCCCAGCCAGCAGCCATAGATAAAGTCTGGGCAGCATAGTCCAGGTCCCCGTCGAATCCATATCGGAAAGCCTCCGTCTCTTGAAGTGGGAGATGGTTGAAGCGCCAGTCCCAGACACTAGCGTAGGTGGAGCGATATGATGCAAATGCCATGATCGTGCCGATGAAACAGCCTCCTAGAATGTCGTACCAATTGTGTGCAGCGTCGATGGTGAGTGAGCCAGCGATTAGGACTGCTCCCAGGATTGGTAGGAATGTGAGGAAGAGTTTCCAGAAGGCGGGCTTGTGGTCTGCCCAGACCTTGAGTTTGGCGTTAAGCCATAGGAAGAGAAATCCGAATCCAGCGAAAGCGGCGGTCGTGTGTCCGCTTGGGAACGATGTGATGGCATTTTGAATCCTTGATTGATCGGGCTGGGTGCAGATTTCTGTGGTATACATGATTTGGTAGAAACCAACTCCATTCAGGCCAGTCTTGTTGTGCGTTTTGGCGAGAGAAATATCTGGCATGCATACATCGAGAAAGTAAGGTCTGAAACCTCCGACAAGTTGTTTGAGGGTGACCTGGAAAAGAGATGCCAGGATGACGGACCAATTTGTTCCAATGATGGCGTTGCTGGCATCCCAGGCCGATTTGATCCGGAATTGGGCGACGATGTAGGTAATGATAGGTACAGCAATGGATATCAAACCTGATAGCCATGAGGGAAGAATCCAACCGCGATCAGGGTACGCCCATTGAGGGTAGACGATATCTCCCGAGGTCGCATCGAAGGTGACGGGAAAGGTTCGTGTGATGATGACAGGAGAGTGGTAGATCTAACAAGTCAGCAACGATTCGTAACACAGGGGAAAAGACCTACACCAAAAGCAACAGCTCCAACAACAGCCAGGGCCAGTAAATCGCGCCAGTTGACAAGAAACCATTGTCGCATAAACGCCTTGAACTTTTGTTTCTTGGACTGGGACCTGTTGGCCGCAGCCGAGTTTACTCTTGGGAGGAGAGGCATGACGACCTCGGAATAACGATATCGCCTTCACAAAAAGAATGTCGGAAGAGAATCAATTATTAGGTCAAGAGGAGGAACGAGGAGAAGGGGAGGAAGAGGACGTACGTAGGACAGAAGCTTAGCTTGTGGTTGTCGCGTGCCTGTGTCTGCTTTGAGATATCTGACGTCATGGCATGCTTAACCGATCGGGATCGTAAACCATCGCGACAATTGAAGCTAGAGAGGCTCATTAATAATAACTCTGAACAAGACACGAAATAATGAAATATAATCAAATGTTGGTACGACCATTATAATCTATAGGTAAAAGACAAACAACTCCGTCGCATGCTAAATATAACACCATCTATACAAACGCCATGTTTACCATGAATGAATCATCACTTCTTCAACTCTCCAGGCCCCTTGATCCCACTCGCGCGACTGCGAACCCGAGAATCATACTTAAGAGTCTTATCACCAATAGTACCATCACTATTCGTCGTCGAGCCCGACACGCAAGGCTCGTTATTCCACGCAACACCTCTAGCACGTCTCCAAGACTCAACAGGCGAAGCCAACATGCGCTGCGTATAAAACAGACGACAGTTTGCAGCCTCATATCGAAAGTGCACCGGGTATCCCTCAAGGTTATCCTCAGTGTAACCGTTCAGCGAGTTGACCTTGCCGACACCGCCTGCAGGGAGAGGAAGAAGAGGTGGGTTTTGTGAGCTGGGGAATGAGGACGATGCGTCGCTGAGGATTGAGACCGTCTCCTTGTCGGTCTTTGCGTTGTCGCGGACATTGGCGATTGCGCTGGTGATGTCGGCGTTAAAGTTGAGTAAAGTTCCCTTGACGCCGCCCATGGCTTGCATGGCTTGGTTGAGAGGGCGACCGCCTAGTGCAAGTGTGCGAATATCGTGGTTACGCGTAAGAAGACCTGTCAAGATACCACAGGCCGAGGCGCAAATACCATCAGTGACGATGATAATGTTCTCAGGCTTCCAAGGAGCTTCCGCAACCAAAGGCTTCCTCTCAGGGTCGAAGCCATTGATATAAGCAGGAATGCTCTCATCCCAGGGAACAGTCTTGTCGGTCTGGAAGGCTGCGGTGACATTCTGGCCCTTGACTGTATAAGGACCATAAAAGTCCTTGCCTGTCTCGAGGTATTTGTTACCAGGAGCGACAGGGTAATACTCAGATCTTGTGATCAAGGACTTGACGAGGTTATCATAGTCGACCTCGGCAGCTGCTTCAAGAGCAGGGTTGGCGCGATATCGATCCCAGCCAGTGAACTTTCCTTCAGGAAACAAGAGGCGATAGATGGAGTGGGCTAGAACGACTGAGCCACCGCCGTTGGCAGACATATCGATGATGAGCTTATCGCGACCAGTAGCTTTGGCCGCCTTGATGAGTTGAAGGATGGCAGCTTGCCCCTCAAGGATGAACTTGGTCATGCTAAAGTCAGCAGGGGGGTTACTGATGTCGATGCCAATAGGCAAGAAGCTCAGGATGGAGAGAACAGCAGTGTCTTCATAGTCCTCGCCGTTGAGGAGGTATGCAGAGACTGCGTTACTGGACTGTTTTACGAGAGGCTTAGGGTAGCCAGGAAGATCATCGTCAGTTTCTTGAGTTGAACGACGCTCGTTGGCAGAAGGTTCTTCGGTGGTGGTGTTTGAAGGAGTGATTTCGATGTAGTGATGGAAATCCTCACCAGACTCGATACCAGAAAGGTCGACAGTAGCAGGGATGACAAGCTGGTTGACAACCTCTAACTTGCTGCCGTTGTGGAACTCGATGGTATATGTATCGGGGATCTCGAACTGGGTGAAGAGGGTGCTGCTAGGTGACCCAACAGCACCACGAGGAATGGATGCAAAGAGGCCGTTGTACTGAGCATCAGGGTCTTGGCTGTTTGATGTCGCGAAAGAAGCGTCCTCCTCGAGCCACTCAGCGATTGGGGTCCCGTCGATGGACTTGACAGCTGAGGGAGTGTAGTCGAGAAGACCTTGGTTACCACGGCTAGTGTCGATTACATGGAAGATGTATGGCAGTCGAATACCGTTGGCAGACACGGATTCGAACTCGACACCTCGTCGGACGTAGTAGAAGGCGTTGAGCAGAGCGGGAGGATAGTCAAAGTGACCATCATTGGCAGCAGCAAACTATTTATGGTAAGTACACCATCACACAATATACTTGAGAACTTACAATGCTTCGCAGATCCGTCATGACTTCATATTGAGTCTTGTACTTGTTATTCTCCAACTTGCTCCGAATCGTATCAAAACCACCAAGAACATCCACACCAGGAAACAAATACTCTTTCGGTGGATCAGCAAGAATCTCAAGCGTACTCTGAAACCCAATCAAAGGCTCAAGATAGTCCAACAACTCGAGATCTCGCTTCTTATCCAGAGGAACAGACTTGAGACAAGCAATACCAACAGAGGGAGGAATAGCAAGAACAACAGGCTTTCCAGGCTCAGGTTCAGCCTCCTCATATGCTTGACTAATGAACTTGCAAGGCTCGCTTTCAGCTTCAGAAAGATCTCGCGATGAAATGAAAGACGGTTGGTTTCGAGCCTGGTGCATAACCTGTCTAGGCTCAAGGGCTGCGAAACTAACCCCGGCCAGGGCTAATAGAACTGAAGGAATCATGATGATTGTGTAGATGAGTTATAGGGCTGGAAGATCTTTCTGGGTCTCTTCCAGCCCTTATATGCAGTTTATTCTTGAAGACCAACATGTCCGAGTCCTGCATCGTGGCTGGGCGGAACTTGAGCTAGCGCTGAAGGCGTTGCTTATACCAGTAGTTTCATGGGCTGTGCTGACGGCAGGACCTGTCAGCGGGAATCGATTCTCTGCCAATTTTTCGTTTACTTTATTTTTTTAATGTCATTATCAAATAAGAATAGAGAGAAGAGTACTTTGGTGCAGATCCTTTCTCAACAATCTCCTCGAAGCGCCAACTAGTACATTTCAACTCCATCGTGAAAGTCCTACCGTTGAACAACTGCTCGCGCCAATCTGCCTAACGGCTTTTTAGTCTATTTTTAATAGACAGCCACGAGGCTTCTTTTTGTCTGTTTGGGTATTCAGCTGGGTAGCATGGCGCACCCTGCGCCACTCTTTTATCGTCCCGAGTCCTAGTCCCCGGTAAATATAAGCATCGTCTCCGTGTCCGAATGGGTAAGTTGTGTGCTGCGGAGTTTGTATGGGTTTTCGTATAGTTTTAAGCATGCTTTCAAGCGTGGGCAGCTGAAGGCATGGCGTTGGGGGGTGACCAAAGCAGCAGGGCGCAGGTGAAGTGTTTGGTTGGAGTGTTTTTTCGAGACCGAGATAAGTGTCTTGAATGGACAGAAAATTGCTATTCGACTTCTAGAACTGGGATGGTTGACTTTCGGATCTTTCATCTGGAGAACGTGTATGGCTTCACGAACCCATCGCTGCGCCGCATCACTCATCTATTGTTCTGGAAGGAACTGTATGCAAATGGCTTGCTTCATTCTGAAGATGAAGAACCTGGATGTGTTTACTGTAGTCTCAATTCTCATTATGGTCTACGTCGCTTCGAATACTAGTTGAACCAAGATCCTGATGCTGATAACCTGTTGTCATCCGAGGCAAGCCAAAGCATGCGTCTGCCTAGTCTTGCCTTGAGGTTCTCCCTTTGCTCCTTGTCAGTTGGATCAAATTAACCTCTGTCTCTTGCCTTGATCTTTCGAGTATCTTCACGGTTGAGGAAAGACCCCGTGGGGCCAATGCCCGAAGATCTCAACGGCTGCTAAGCCTTATCGCCCTCGAGCTGAAAAGACAAAGCCGGAAGGTGCCCTCTGCTGCGTTCTCGAGTCACTCTTCTGTATGCGGCTTTGGCTAAGAGCGGTGGAGAGAAATCGCCAGTACAATTAGCAACATAAAATGCACAAGTCGAGCGCTTTATCACGAGCATTTATACAAAAGTAACGCATCATTCGCGATCATGATTCTGTATGTCAGTGATCGTGAGCTCCATGGCAACTTCCAAATCTACACGCACCTTATGATTAAATGAGCACGCGTGGGGATCAGAAGTCCACATTTACCCAGCCAATAACGGTCTGCTCTAAAAATAGACTCCACAGAGCCAAAACAATGCGACACGATCAACGATATTCACCACATAACAGCATAACATGAAACCAAATAATGAACAACAAAAGATATACCTAATGGCAAAAAAAAGATTTTTAAAAAAAAATTGGTAGCTTCTCTTTGATTGAGCGTGTCTAATGCGCTAGTTAGTATATGATAATAGGAGCTTGGATATCTTGTATCTTACCATCCTTAGTGCAGGGGCCATGCTAATCTTCTCTTGACGGAAGTTAGTTGGGATTCGAACTTGGGTGCTTTATGGAAACCTCACCTGTATCGTTTCAATACTAGAGCGATGTTAGCATTATTCGTTTAACCGTTAGACCAAAGGGGGTTAACCTACGACCAATGTGTCCCGAAGGACAAAGGAGTTTGCAATCTATAGCTTATATACCCTATCTACTCCCCCACCACATAACAACCCAACTTCAACGCTGCACAAAACCTACCACTGGCAGAGAGTCACCGGGGCGGTACAATCCAAAGCCCTGCTATGACCTTTACGACAGAATTCGAGATGGCGCGAAAATTCCGGATATTGATGGTGACGGTCTCAATAAAGCTCTGTCCATACACCAAGGGATGGTCGGGCAAACCGTTAGCCGATAGACATTTGTTTGCATAGTATGCAACCGAGAACTCAAGCCAGACACATCCGAACGAGACCACTGCCGTCTCGCAGAACCAGGAGATCCGTTGGGACCGCGGCGATGTCAAACTTGCCATCGGCATTTCATGAAATACAACGAAGAAAGGAACCCCAGTTCCAAGTTGCAATTTGAAGACCGTGGGCAAAAACGCACACAGCATGAGTTGTGGGTAGTTGCAGGGAATGCTGATGTTTATGGGAATCCTGCATGTGCAGCAGCCCGCGTGCCTGGTTCCTCGTTCACCGGATTCATGGCGGATGCCAGGTGTGCAAACTGCGCAGATTATCTCAATCAACAAGCAAGCAAAAACATCCCTAAAAGTCAGAGGCGAGAAAGACAGCCTCAAACTAAGGGGCTAGAAGCGAGGAATCATTCGTGGACCCGTGAAGAGGATGACTTTTTGCAGAGTCAAAGTAACCTCAAGCATCGCCAAAACGGCTAGCAGTGGACCATTTCCCCCAAATGACTGCGCAGTCGCTCAAGGAACGTTCCGCTCTGTTGAGAGCTGAAGCTCGCAAAAAAGCAAGGAAAGCGCCGAATGCTACCCCGACAGCTAATCGACCATCTAAGACGCGAGCCTGGGCAGATAGCGAGCTCGAGATTTTGAGAGCTGGGATTACGGATGGAAGACTATGCATGAGGTGTTGCCTGGACGAATGTTGACAGCCGTAAACTCTAAATTGAGTTGGTTGAGAAAAGCTGGCTGGCGTTGGAACTTGAACTGCCAATGTTCTCTGGATAAACCAGATCTCAACTAAGTTCTTCCCCTTCATATATGTCAAAGCCATTAGACTATGATCAGTGTAAAATTCTCTTTCTTTTGGACCCCTATCAAGGGCAAAAGTACCTCGCGTATGCGGTTGCTAACCGAGTAACTGATAGGGTCACTGGTCCAGTCCTTTCGAGAGTCGCATGCAAATACCACTATCAAACTCACTCGGAGTGCAATATGTATACCGTCACCAAAAACTAGTTAATGCGAGAAAATAATGAAGCATGCATCGACCCCCTCGTCATCTATCAATCTTTTAATCAGACCCTGACAGGGTTGTCCTTGGGAGGCTAGGGGAAGGCAGAAAACTTCAGGCATTGATCCTAAGTGACAAAACATATAGATAAGTTTAGGATACTTTTGATTAGTTTATTTCCGTCCCATAACTCAGAGTCCTAAGTCTCAGACTATGATGCCCTGGGAGGAGGGTACTCGATGCATCGGATAGGCTCACCATCCTTGGCTGAAAAATGAAATGATGAAAGACGGCTCAAATCTGGGGTTTCCCGAACGTCCTTTCTAATAAACGTGCAGAGCCGGCCAAGACGCTCTGACAGTGGGCATTGGAGGTAACGACTCCCCGTGGAAATCGAGATGGTCTTCCGCTCCCATATGCATATGTCGCTTATGCCTGTGCGGCGATGCAGCATCTGTGGTTGGGTGTTAATAGGTTTTTCTCATTACAAAGAGAACAATTGCCTACCATACAAAGATCACACTTCTGAGGGGGGCTTTCCGACGCATGCAGCAAGTCCAAGTTCGGCGGGCTCCCGATATTTAATGCCGGAAACTTGCGTATAATTTCCATTGAAGTCTCTTCGGGGGTCAGAAGCTCAGGGCATTTCATCCGCACTGGCTGGGGTTCATGAGTAACAAGACGCTGGTTGTGAAAGTCGAAGTCGGCCGCAAAAAGCCTGATTCTGTAGGGAGACCAAACGACTTGGGCGAGTTTATGCTCAGGCATCCATTGCCAGTTTAATAGAGTTGCAAGGGTTTTCATGCAATGGAGCCAGGAGCGCTCGATGTGATTGAGTTCATTGCCGAAATTCTCAACTTTCAGCCACTTGTAGGTTGATAAAAGGGGGAGATAGCGACTGGATCTCAGATACCTAGTTTTCCACGTCGCTTCATCTTGAAACTCAATACGTATCCCAACACGAGATGCTTGACTCCAAGAGTCAAAAGACCCTACTGTTGGGAATCGAATATAGGAGTGAGTGTGCTCAATAGCAGGGTCAATTGTGATCTCGATCATAACGTTAACGGCGGACCCAACTTTAAGAGGAGTACCTTCGCATTGAACCTTTACATCAAGCGCAAAGATTCTGTCTAGGCCCTGATGACGAAAGATCTGAACACGTTCGTTGGAATTTCTGTCTTTGATAATCGTCCTGTGGTGCGTTCGAAAGCTCCAGATCGCCGGCATTTCAGCAATTGGAGGTGCTTTCGTTCTGATCTAGAGATCGGGAGGGCTCAAGTCTTCTGGAACCTCTACTGAGGTAACGTAGCAGTCGAAATTCTTGAAGATGCTATTGAACTGTAGTCGTGGATTTACCGGTACAACATCCATCTTTCCTGGCCCTGGCCGTGAGAGGAGAGCTCCAAGTTGAATGTTTGCCAGCCGCACTTGGCACAATCCAGCATGGCCATCAAGGCAAGTCGCTCCGTATCCTGTCTCAATGCCTTTGTCGATTTTGCGAAGTAGTTGGACAACTGGGTAGTCGATTAATTTGCCGTTAATAAAGGAGTTGTTTCCACCAGTATGCATGATACCAAAATCTCCCACCTTGACAGGGACAAACCACGTGAGACCTGTTGATTCCCTGAGACAGGAGGCTTCTTCTTCGCTAATCGGGCAGATAACCTTGAACGTTCTCTAATGTAAGGCTTCCACTGGATCGAGCGACTCTTAAGAGTCAAGGAATCCTAGCATCCACCAAGGCTCGTCTGATTCGGGCGGTTGCCCCTGGTCCGAAAACGACATGTTGCTGATGAAAAAAAATCTATTTCGATACTTGCTGTCTTGATGATAGAGCTTCTTGACGGGATGTTATGAAGAGTGCAGAGGGAAAAGTAAATATACCTAAGTCCAAGAAGGAAGAAATCGACCAGGGAAGGCAAGCACCTGTGAGTCGCACAACTCCTCACACAATGATAAATTTTAGATGACCTCTTCGTAAGCTCCTCATAAGACCCCCTTAAATCCTCAAATATCCTCTCAAATTATAATAAACTCATCATTAATTTTACAATCCTTCTAAACCTAACCTAAGCCTTAGCTCTTGCGCCTTGCTGGCCTCTTGCCGTTGTTCCACCAGGTTCCTCTCAATTGCTCTTTCTGGTATGTATTGGCTTGAGAGCAGGCTGTGGCAAAGGCGCTCACGCCCCTCGGTCAACTAAGGTATAGATCGCGAGAAGTGATGCCACTATACCAATGTGCTCAAACCTAGACCCTCGTTAGGTATCCAGAAAGCCTTGTAGTCGAATGGTAGCAGGGAGACAACAGCCTTTGTTTGATAGGTGAGCGGTAAGCTATCAAAATGAATAATAAACGGATGCTTGATACTGAAAATATGGCTGTGGGCCTGATCTGGGTCTCGGCGGTACAAATACGGATTTGTCCATACTACAATACAGTAGGTTTTGAGACAATAGAGGACAAGAAACAGAAAATTACAGTCTTCAGATGATTGCATGTCCTTTACTCACAAAAGTTGACAAGAGCCGCTTCGTGTTCAAGTTATCTACTCACACCAGAGTAAAGATCAAGGTAGTCTATTACATTACAAATGTATAATTTTCACCCAAGCACTTCACAGACTGGCATAGCAATCGCGCAAGATGGCATTAGACATCTATCTCGTTCTAATCACAAGCCATGCAACACCGGCGATGCTAGATACACAAAAAGGAAAAAACACAACTAGTAAAAATCGCACGTTCCTAAAAAGCCACCGCAAGAAACTTTAATCATACCAAGATCGGCCCATCCAAGAACCTCCCTTTTACAGAAGGACCATACCGGCACCGACAGCACCGGCGACGGCCATGTAGGCGCCGACGGCGTAGTCACCAAGGGAGAAGACACGGGCGATGGAGGCAGCCTGGAGACCAAAGTTCTCGTCGTCCTCGCTGCTGCTGCTGTCGGAACCACCGGTGGAGGAAGAGGCGACGGCGTGGGTGGCAGTGGCAACCTCCTCGTTGATCTTGCTAGCGGAGGCGAGAGCAGACTTGCAAGAGTCCTGGCTCTCAGCCTTCTGGGTAGTGGCCTTGCCCTTGAAGTCACAAGCATCGGCGGCCTGCTTCTGCGAGGTGTAGTAGGCGTCGAGGATGTAAGCAAGCTTGGCATCGTTGGAGCACATGCTGTAAGCACCATAGATACCGGCAGTGGCGTTGGCGTTGATGGCAGTGCAGATCTTCTTGTCCTCGCCGCAGATGTAACCAAAGATGTCGTTAAAGTCCTTAGCCTTGAGGTTATCAGCGGGGACACAGCTTCGGCTCTTGACCATGCAGTCGCAGAGGTCGGAATCGGGGACAGGGGGGAGGACGCTGTTGGCCTTCCAGTTCTTGGACTGCTCGGGGCAGGTGGCGGCCTTGCCAGTGGGCTTGTAGCTGTCCTCCTCAACACCGGAAGGCTTAGCGGCGGTGGCCTTCTTCTGGAGCTGGGCAAAGTCCTTCTGCTTGACAGCATCACCGTTCTTGTTGATCTTTACGAGACCGTAGTCGTTGGCCTCCTGGAAGTACATGTAGACGATACCACCGCTGAAGACATCGGTCATGACCTTCTCCTCGTACAGGGCAGTAGTCTCATCGAAGATACGGCCAGCAGCACCATCGGGCTCGTTGCAACCATACTCGGCGAAGAAGACGGGAACAGAGTAATCCTCAAAGAACTTGGCCTGGTCAGAGTAACCGGAGTCCTGCATGCTGCTCTTACCGCACCAAGAGTAGATGTTGTAACCCCAGTAGTCAATGCGGGAGTCGTCGTCACCGCAGTTGAAGTAGTCGGCAATCTGCTCACGAATATCGACATCGTCGTTGGAGGCGTAGCCGACACCGAGCCAGCGGGAGAACTTGCTCTTGATGTGCTTCTTGGTATCACGGACGGCGGCCTTGACGAAAGCAGAAGCCTGGGTGTTGGAGACGTTGTTGGAGACCTCGTTACCGGCAAAGAAACCGACGACGTTGTCGTACTGGCCGAGCTCGTCGACGACTCCAATGTAGCGCTCGTACAGCTCAACATCCCACTTGGGGTCATCACGATTGATGGAGACGCTGGGCTCAGAAAGATCAGAGATGACGTAGATTCCGGCATCGTCGAGCATCTTCATGCAAGCCTTGTGGTCGGCCTTGGGGTTGATGGCGTAGGTTCGGATGATGTTGGTACCGAGCTGCTTGAGGAGAGGGATATCACGCTTGCAAGCATCCTCATCGGCGAGAGGGTCGATGTACTTGGTAGCCTTCTCGTTGGTCTCACCAGCGGCAGCGGTATCCTGTTGGTAAGCAACACCCTTCATGAAGAACTGAGTTCCGTTGGGGTAGAAGAGCTTGGATCCCTGGGAATTGTCAATATCAGATTGCGCCATCTTGTCGTCCCGCGCATACCTTCATGGTGATGGGCTCCAGCTTGGCGCTGGCAGCCGTGGCCGCCGCAGCGACAATGGCAGCGGAAAACTTCATTGTGTTGTGTATCAAACGGCAAGTAGAAAGAACAGAGAGTAATGAATGACTAGAATGAGGCGATGATTTTATTCAACGCGTAAATTGTTGATGGAATGCTGAAACCCCTTTTTCCTTCAGTTCGCGACGTGTGGCCGGAAGAGAGGCAATCGGATCGAGTAGCAAGAGCGTTTGTAAATGAGTGTCGGGAAAAGTTAAAAATCGGCCTCAAAGTAACGAGAACCGATAAGAAAAAACGGCGATGGAGAATTAAAGGTTAGCGAAGGTTTGATGAAGGAAGAGAGAAGGAAGATGGAATTCGAGGGATGGGGCGATTTGAAAAGTAAATGGAAAATGGAATGCATGGGGTGGCTAGCAGTGACACTAAACCAGTCTAGCTACGGGACCATCCCTGGGCTTCTGGAGTGGCCCCTCAGGCCCCTCCCCCCTAAACTTCAGTTGTCCAAGCCGCTAATTGTCCTGGCAAGGGGTTGGCAGCGGCTGTGTTGTAGTGGAAGAGCGGCACTGTGCCTGCTACGGTGAAGAGGTCGGTCCCCGAAAACAAGTAGATCCCCTCGAGGATTGACGAATGAACCAACCACGAGACAAAAGACCCCTGTCGATTGCGAGGCGCAGTTCAGAGATTGAAGCTTGTTTGGGTCTTGTCCGGCGCCATCCGTGGCCAATCAGGGGTTGCTGCAGAGGGATCTCATCTTGTTGACGGTGGTATAGTGCTTGGAGTCAATGCACACCGTAGCTCTATCTCGCCTTAGCAAAAGCTTGGCCTCGTCTGGTGCATGGTTTGTTAGTGTCTCACGAGATTGCACTGTACAGAATAGGGGACAATCTCCACTGAACTTCCGTCTACGACAAAACATCAGGGGTCTCACCTGGGTTTGGTCTGAGCCGATTCTGTATTTTGAATGACACTTGGGAAATTGTCTCGAGTCGCTTGCGGTGGGACTCATTGTCTACGTGTTGACCGCGTTCACTTGGCATGATGAATACGGAATTGCAATATTATGATATTAAATGCCTATGTCTTGTCCTCTTGGCTGATAATTTTCGGAAGTTAAAAACAACGGCTTAATTGGATACAACGGGTCGAACAAAGAGCTTACGTGTGTTCGTGTTGCGTTGATTTCGATTTCCCTTCCGGGATGTCTGCTCGGCCCGGTTTGTATCTTTGTCTCAAAGGGGTTCGTCAATCCTTTCAGAGGCGCGTGTCATTCCTATCACAGACACTGTATCTCTCACTCCTGTTTCCTGGTTGGTTCCTCCACCCATCGTACTCTGAAACCGATGCAAAGCAGAGCATAGACGCTTGTGCACATCTATGGAGCCCATAATATCCATCCCTGACCCAGCTTGCATTCTGGCATGAGCTTGACTGTGATATTTTTGGACGGTCTTTGTTATTTCTCCTTGATCAGCGCTGGGACCTGTCTATCATCATCATATATAGTGGTTCGGACGACGACAACTCGAAGCTTGATCATGTTGATGGATAGACGGAACATGAACAGTGGAGTACGGTTCTGTTGATGGCGGGTCGAGTTGCAGTTATTCTCTTGGATCATCGATTCCATTCCTCTCTCGTATATGCGTCGTCATCATCTTCCGTCGTTCATTGTCCTCGAATCTTGTAATAGACGCTACCAACGCCATAAAGGACTCGACCCCAGGCATCGTGAGTCTTTTGCAGCAATCCATGTTGAGGGCGTTTCTGGTTATGCCGTTGTTCCGGCCGGTCTGCCGAAGTCCGGTGATAGTGGCCGTCGTGGTACACGAGTTCTCCCGGCATTGTTATCCGTATCGTTTATCGTATTGTTATTTTTAATTCGATGTGGATTTGATTCAAGTGAATTGCGCGTTCAAAAGTTTTCTATTCCCAGAGACCGTGCTAGAGACCTCACCCTGTTTAAATAATTCTCCTTAGCGTAAGGCGATCTGATGGTTGTCAACCTCTTGAGGCGCATGCTAGACCGATGACTCTAATTGCACTTCACCTGCTCAATTATTGCATCAATTCTTCCATCAGTTGCCATTCAACTGAACGAGCCGTCAGCATGCGACCTCTTAGATGCATCAAAAGGTCCGGCGCCGCTGAATGGGTCCCACCACCGGCCGATCATGCGACCTAATCGCCGTCTCGGTCGGCTGTAGGGTGGCAAATTCACCCTTCACGGCCGAATTTCTTTCATTCTTGCGTCACGCCTATGAAATCCCAGCCTTGGCCCATGGCTTGGCAACAAAGCCTTGCGAAGATCTTGCTTAATATCACAAAGTGTTTCGCGGTGGTTGTCAGTTTGTCTGAAGAAAGAACTTGCTTTATTGCGGACCGTCAAAGTGGTGGCTGCAGGATTGATGCTGATGCTGGTAGCAAGGTCAAAGAACCCAACGCCCAAAGACCATCAGATATAGTAATAAGATAGACAAAGAAAGAAGTCATTGCTCTTAACCAACTCAAATTCCTTTTCTTCTGGTACGAGACTTCCTGCAGACTCAGCCTTAAGAATGTGAGGAATGTCTCTGCTCTTACACAAGTCTTGGCTTCGTCAGATCCTGGCAACGATCATTAAGTTCATCATCTGTTGTACGGACCCTGAGAGATACATTTCACTGCAGACTTCGCGTTTTCAGGCATGTTATCGCTCCCCATAAGCGACTTTATCATGGCCCGTTGCACTTGAGCCTTGTGTCCTGGATACAGCCCAGTGATGAGGAGTATGAGGCTGAGATGTTCCATCGCTGACAATGGCTTAAGTACTGTTTGGGTGTTTTTCCTTGGCAAAATGACCTAGAAAGATAAATCATATAGTTGCTTCATCCACTGGATCATTCCGAGACAAGTAACATCCTGTGCGGCATCTCACTCCTCGTCATGTTCAGTCAAGTGTCACTCAACTACTGTCACATGATATCGCCATGGATGCATCTTCAAGTGCACATGAAATATTCTATAACTTTAAAATTTATACTGATACAAAGTAAATACACATTGTGTGTCATTTGACTGAATAAGACCCTTCACTCGTGGTTGTTCTCTCCAGGCAGATGAAGGTCATTAATAGGCAGAACCGAGTGAGAGACTCTCTCAATAATCATGGTAAATCTGCACTTTAGGCCATCATGAGAACTCACAGAGAATGGCCCTTGATATCACATCGTGTATTACCGCGTTTCGTCTAGGGTTGGTCATAATTTCGTCGTCTCTTCACAGCACAGAGGTGTGCCGACTTCACGGTAGATAGTAAATCTACCTGATAATTAATGCTATGGTGATTTTAATGAAGTCAAGTAAGGTAAAGATTTTTGGAAATGCGTTCTCGCATGCTTGCAATGCTAAATCATGTCTGTTCTGTATCATTATCACACCAGTGCCTGGCCGCACTGATATAGTGGTCCTACTGCTAACGTAAAAGAAAGAGATTGTTTGTTCCCAATTGCATATTTCAAGAATAGTTATCTATCATAAAATAACACTGCATAAGCTTACAAGCACAGAAAACAAGGTCTCGTATTTCGCCAGTCGAAACCGAAGTATCACAATCTGATACCAACCCCACGTGCCATATCGCAAGCGATATATGCGACCGAATAAGTCAGTTTCATGACATCAAGCGAAGCCTTATCCTCGTAAAATTCTTTCCGGGATATAGAACACTTTGCGAGAGTATCACATAAACTCTTATCTTCATCGAATGCATTGGTGTTCATATGAGAAGCGAGTTCATCCTGTTCATGAGAGTAAGGTGAAGCTTGGAAGTCATCATGCCAAGACCTTTCTCCACGCCCAGCATTGCACAGACATGCATGAGTGGCCAATATACAGTCTCCCAAGAACCGGGGATCGAAGAAACCAGGTGCAAAAGCTCCGGAGCTCCAATTCAGATCTCAAAGAAAGGTAGGATTCCTGGTCTCTTGTAGAGGAGACTTGGTGTTGTTGATGTAGTCTGACAAGATGCTCTTTTGGGCTGGCAGACACACCAAGCCCAACCGATGCCGTCATGTCGTTGTTACAACAGCGAAATACCGGTAAGGCTGGAAACTTCTATAAACCTAAAGCTTCTACTCTTCTACCGAACATTTTAGCGTCACTCATGGTCTGTGTAATGTTGCGATGCATCAGCTGTCTTACACAACCAACAAGGTGAGGCTCGGGCACCTACAGCTCAGATCTCGATGTCTATGGAGAAGCGCTGCCGTGGAACTTTCCAACCCATTCGCTTATCGAACGAAAAGTCCTTGGCTCCTATTGTTTTGCTTGTTTTCCAGGCGAAATCCTCATGGGTAGGACTCTCATGATGTAATTCGGCGTCATGTTTTGGAGCTTAGAGGCGTTAGTGAAGGAACACCACCATGATGTCATGGAACCTCAACTCTGTATATATCAAAGAGCTCAGGAACCTTTTGGTGTCTGTATCAAGCATATTCTGCAATCTCAATCAATCGAATCAAAGTAAACGAATTCATCTTTCCATCAACACTTTAAACATCATGTCTCCCAAAGCCCCCAGCCACGGTCAAAAGGTAAGCTTGAGCAATACTCGTATTATATCAGAAACTAATAGTTCAGGTCGATCTCGGTCAGAACGCTCCCGTCAAGCAGGAGGGCACCGGCGCAGTCCCCAATGAGTCTCTTGCTGCTGAGTCTCTGAAGGAGGGCGGCGACTTCACCTCCAACGAGGGTATCCACGGCGAGAACCAGCCTACTTCCAGATCTGAGAACACCAACACCTCTTCCACTCCCAGCTCTGGCTCTGCTTCCAAGTCTTCCGGAACTGCCTCCAAGTCCAGCGGCTCTGCTCCCGAGTCTCTGGCTGGCGCTGCTCCCAGCTATGTCGAAAATCAGTACATCAAGGCTTCTGGTGGACCTCACGGCAAGAACTTGAAGGAGGGCATTGACGGCTCGAACACCAAAGATGGTCTCAAGAAGGCTTTGGAGTCTGAGCCTGGTAGCCAGGATGATCCTAGCCGACTTGCTGAGCAACAGTTCCAACAGAACCAGACTGCCGCTGGCCGGGATGCTGGTCCTAAGCAGAGTGAGCTCGAGGGCAAGACTGCTTTCGATGCTCTTAACAACGAGACTTCCTCCTAATCTGGGGATGATAATATCTGTACTATAGCGATTGTTCAATGATTAAATGACTTTATGAAACAATAAGACTGACCTGACTATGACATATTGTCGCTAAACGATTAAGCGACGTTAATATGTTGGATAACAATGTTGCTCACAGAAAATACATGGAGCATATACAGAGTATCATAGTCATAATTGAAAGGGCATCATGTCGCAGGATATCTATCAGCTCCGCGTACTTAGACGTAGTCGCTCGGCGTATCAGGAGGTTTCCTCTAGGGATTATCAAGAATGAGCAACATCACATCGAACGAGGCGAGCATCAGCTTCAGTTCATCATGATCAGTGACAAGTTCGACTGCAAACAGTGCAAGTGCCTGATACACGAGCACAAGGATTGAGCCAGCAGCTATTTCCAGGCGCAACACGCGGCAGTCTCATCTTCAGGTGATAACGCCTCAGATAGTGGTGAGTTACTATGAAGAGGCAAAGTTGATTCGTAGGTTTTCGACAACTCGACCGGTAAGTCCGAGTCGATACAGCCAATCGAGAATTATAAGTTTGTATACAGAGCTACGGATTCGCCGTCCTTCAAGGTTGCCTGCACGAGAAGAAGATGGCGGGCAGTGTGAAAATCCTGAAACTCAACAGCCAATCATAATGAGCGGATTGATGACGTCAGGTCAGAAAAAAAATATTAAAATTTTGGGGTCGACAGAGAAGATAACAGCAATTTACCGCAAAAAGCGCAGAACAAGTTGAGAATAAAGTCTATGCAACTTATTAGGTTCGTTGTATGCTAACTCAGCAAGCTCAGCTACCAAGGATATTCCATAGATTGGCCTCATTACACTCACAGCTTATCGTAAATAATACACCTTGATGCCTTAGTTGGTGCCTGACTCTGTCGTCAGTCAAAAAATCTGTAAATCTGCCCCACCAAATTAAAAATTCACCCCGCCTTGCCTCTGGGCACAACCACTGCAGAAGCCTTTCGAGTAAGGTAGTGAACCGGGAACTGACTGGAACTGACTGGAACCGCCACACTCATTGTTATTTGCTTGGCTGGTTTTTTCCTTTGTCGGTCAGGTCAACTTAACTTTTCCATCTCACTCTCTTCTTCCTCCCTCTTCATCGAACGGTCATTTTCCAAACCACTTCATATACCCCGGTTTGGACTTGATTTCTTAGACGGACATCCTCACCCCGCCGACAGTTTCCGTTCTTTCAACCCCGCGGTTTTTTCTTCTTTTTTCTTCTCTCCTACACACATCTTCATCATGGCCCCCTCTTCATCCAAGGAGAAGCGTCTCGCCAAGAAGGCTGCCGAGGGCAAGCTCAAGGGCAAGAAGGGCAAGAAGACTGAGGAGCCTGAGCTCGATGCCCACGGCAACCCCATTAAGGACGATGATGCCCCCGCGACTTCAGGCGCAAAGCTCGACGAAGTGAAGCGTCTCGCCGAGCAAATGGACAAGCATGGTATTTCTGACCGTGTCACCACCGGTGTCCTCGCATCTACTCAAACCAGCAAGGACGTCAAGATCACCAGTACTTCTCTGGTCTTTCACGGTCGAGTCCTTATCACCGATTCCACTCTAGAACTCACCTACGGTCGACGATACGGTCTTCTCGGTGAGAACGGTTGTGGAAAGTCCACTTTCCTCAAGGCCATTGCCGCCCGCGAGTACCCCATTCCTGAACATCTCGACATTTACCTTCTCAACGAAGGTGCTCCTCCCAGTGACCTCGGTGCCCTTGAGTGGGTCGTCCGAGAGGCTGAGTTGGAGTTGGAGCGTCTCGACCACCATGCTGAGAAGCTTCTTGAGGAGGAGGGCCCTGAGAGCCCTGTTCTTCTTGACCTCTACGAGGTGAGTTAATCCACGACCGCTTCAATGTACCAAACTAACATTTTTCAGCACATGGACAAGCTTGATCCCTCAACCTTTGCTACCCGTGCTTCCCTTATCCTGACTGGTCTGGGTTTCAACAAGAAGACCATCCACAAGAAGACCAAGGACATGTCTGGTGGTTGGCGTATGCGTGTCGCCCTTGCCAAGGCCCTCTTCGTCAAGCCCTCCGTTCTCCTTCTCGATGACCCCACTGCCCATTTGGATTTGGAGGCTTGTGTGTGGCTCGAGGAGTACCTCAAGAAGTGGGAGCGAACTCTTGTCCTCGTCTCCCACTCTATGGATTTCCTCAACGGTGTCTGTTCCAACATGATTGACATGCGAGGCAAGCAGCTCATCTACTATGGTGGTAACTACGACTCTTACAGCAAGACTCGAACCGAGAACGAGACCAACCAGATGAAGGCCTACCAGAAGCAGCAGGATGAAATTGTCCACATCAAGAAGTTCATTGCCAGCGCTGGTACCTACGCCAACTTGGTCCGTCAGGCCAAGTCCCGGCAAAAGATTCTCGACAAGATGGAGGCCGATGGTTTCATTCAGCCTGTCGAGCAGGACCGTGTCTTCACTTTCCGTTTCGCCGATGTTGATAAGCTCCCTCCTCCCGTCCTGTCATTCGATAACGTTACCTTCTCTTACTCCGGTAACCCTGAGGATGATCTGTACCGCAACCTGGACCTTGGTTTCGACATGGACTCCCGAACTGCCCTTGTCGGTCCCAACGGTGTGGGCAAGTCTACCCTGCTCCGCCTCATGACTGGCAAGCTTTCTCCCACAGGTGGTGTCGTTACCCGACACACTCACTTGAAGCTTGGTCTCTACTCTCAACACAGTGCCGAGCAGCTTGACTTGACAAAGTCTGCTCTCGACTTCGTTCGCGACAAGTACAGTGAGAAGTCTCAGGATTACCAGTACTGGCGTCAGCAGCTCGGCCGTTACGGTCTCAGCGGTGACTCCCAGACCGCCCTGATGGGTACTCTGTCTGAGGGTCAGAAGAGTCGTATCGTCTTTGCTCTGTTGGCCATTGAGAGCCCCAACATGTTGCTTCTTGACGAGCCTACCAACGGTCTGGATATTCCTACCATTGACAGTCTGGCAGATGCCATCAACGCCTTCAGCGGAGGTGTTATCGTCGTTTCTCACGATTTCCGGTAAGCACCATTGGATCTGATTGAATGAATGATGACTAACGATAATAGATTGCTCGACAAGATTGCCAAGCAGATTCTCGTCTGCGAGAACCAGACTATCCGCACATGGGATGGCTCCATCTCCGAGTACAAGAACTACCTCCGAAAGAAGATGATCAGCGCCGGAGCAGTCTAAGGCGAAAAAAGTTTTACGAAGTTTTTGATTTTATTTGGCACGAATGCATGAAAGGAAATTGACTATAGAGGATATTGAATCCACAAAAAGTTGATGAGTGCCATTGGCAATCATGTGGGTATTTTCATGGGTTTAAAGCGTCGGCGGGCCGGGTGCCTAGACCATCAGGATACTTGATACCTTATGATGGAATGAGACGGCCACGACGAACGACGCTACAGGACGCATGGGCATGGCCTCAGTAGAGAGGCCCGGAAGCGTTCATGAAGATGTGGAAATGTTCACGGATAGATTTTCTTTTTCTTTGGGTCAGGCTGTTTAAGCCTTGGGTACGAATAAATGGACTCCATTATAATTACTTGCATTTCATGTGACTTCTGTGTTTAATGAAAATGCTGTTTGAAGACGTGTGTGACTGTTATGATGCTCGTGATTTGAGACTCGGCAGGACTCGAGGCTGAGGTAAGGCTGCTGAAGAGTGCATGGGAGTAAAGCTGTGATCCAGGCAAGTATTTATGACGCTAACAATTTAAATTTGTGATATTCGTGCTGAAATCAAGCCAGGGCTATTCAAGTCCATTTTATCTATATCATACTGTATCCATTTATTTGTTGTTAGTGTTCTCTGGTTGTGATGATCATCAAGGCTGAGAATAAGCTTGCTAAATGAACCTCACTCAGCCTTGCAACGCCTGTAGAGGCACACCGTCAGTGTCGTTGAAGAAGCTTAAGTCAGTATTGTTATCAAGACTTTGCACTAATAGATTGACGGAGATAAGTGACTACTATTCTCATGTTACTGAACGAGGCGGTCACTATATGGCGACATTCCTCTTCTCTACCCTACACAAAATGACAGACATATCATCTTGAAGCGATCTTCGGAACCTATCCCCGCTGCCGGTGACTGGGGATGGGCTGATGGGGAACCAAAAACGGGGTTAACGCTGTAGAGTTTAGCGTTGAGTCAGACCCACATGAGACGGGGACCAACGGGACAGGGGAATAAGACTTGGGACCTGAAAAAATAGAGAGAGAGAGAAACGAGTCTGACGTGGAAGTTGAGTGAACATCGTGTTCGCGTGTGCCTGGATTTGGATGGAGCTGTATTCGCACGCACGCACGCACTTGAATTTTGCCGTGATTACTATGAGGGTTTTTAGACAACAGCCAGATCAACGCATCAGATGCAGCCAGACACTATCTCATTCAGTGACTCAACACGTAGCAAAGCATAGCGACTTCTAACCCCAAATTCACATTGAACCTATCACCAATTCCTCTTTAGGGAATCGTGCCTTGAACAGGTCGGTGACACACGATTGCAAAAATAATCGCTGTGATTGCTTCACCATCGACTCGATCTTATTGTGCAAGTAAATCTCATTTCAGTGGTGGTATTTTAGCACGTCAAACCCCCCTAGATCCCCCCGTTGGTGCAGCTCCTCGATTCTATCACCGTCACTCGATCAGCTTCTGCATCACCTCCTCTTGTCTCTTCTCTTCTTGGTTGTCTCTCCCGTCGTGTCAATAGGCTTTGTTTTCTCCACTGCCGCCCACACCACCACCGTCGTCATTGTCCATCACAGAATATGCCTTGATTAATGCAGACAGACGGTGTAATTATCCTCAGCAAGTACCCGTATCTTGCTTGAACCATCACTATAAACTCGCCTCGCCTCGCTTTGCCTTACCGGGTATCCGTACCTTGCTTGACTGGGCTGTCACTCCAGCTCCCGCCATCACCACCTCATTTTGGTTAACCTCCAGCTCTAGAACAAACTCCACTTCACTTTGTTGTTCCCCGATCCTTCTGATTCTCTTCTTACCATTCACATTGTCATAATCCGTTTCCCCGCGGCTGTTATTACACTTTACTGTAGCTTTGTTTGTCAATCCATTGGCCCTTATTCTTCTCTAAAACTCTCATATCTCAACTCTCAGACTACCTCCAAACTTCAGTATAGCAACCCTGTCTTGCATCCCCTTCCCCATCTCGACTGCCGCTTGCATCGCCGTATCCCAGCGCCACGCTACCAACACCTCCACACCAAAACACTTTGCCCCCCAGCCAGGGCATCCTCTTTCGATTTGCCTTGGATTGGGGCTCAACCTAGACCTGACATTGTCGCGATCCATCACTGTCCATCGTTTTCATCCCACACGTACCTCTGTCGCAGTTCGCTGCATCACCGATCGCGACTTGCGAATCGCATCGCATCGCAACTCAGCTTACAACGCAACGCAACGTAACGATTCCTCACACAGCCTCGCGTGCGCATCGCGAAACTCTGATTGATCGACTGCACATATCGTACCGGACACATTAACCCCCCCAAACCGTCGTCGCATCGTTGCTTGTCGAGCACATGGGTTCTCAAGCTTGATTACCATCGGCCGTCCGACTATAACACATTCCCTGCTCCCTCGGGTGTTTAGCTTTGTTCTGTCTGCCATTCAGGCGCTAGACCATCAATCACCATGGATCAGAACGGCTATAACTCCTCGGTGCTGCAGCGGCCACCACATAGAGAAGATGGTGCAGATGATGACCGAGACTCCCGTCCGCATCATCATCATCATCACCACCATCATCACCATCACCACAACAGGCGCGACGGTGACTCAGCTGGACCTGGGCCTGCAGTCGGAGAAACGGCGACAGCCTCATCGAATGCAGGCGGCGCGAATGTGCATCAGCACTCCACATTTAGCCTGCGCTCACCCAAGTCAGAATACCGTCCTCCTCCCTTTACATCTCCCAACGGTCATACCCATAGCCACAGCCATCAAAACACTCCAAGTGCCGGACATTCCCTTCAATCCCCGCCTCGTCCAGCATTGCCCAATCCCTACATGTCATCGTCCACGGGCGCACCCGGCGGCCCCGTCGCTCCATCACTTCCACCTCCTGTAGGCCTCAACTCATCATCACCTGGATCGTCAGCAGCAGGACTTCATCAGCAGCAGCATCATCGTCAACCTCAAGCACCGCCGCCTGCTGGTCCTCCGCCCGTGTCGCCGCTTCATCCTCCTGTTGCATACTACCCTCCCGGGTCGAACCACGACATTTATATACCACGTGAAACCAAATCTGTATCGCGAGGTTTTTACGACCCTACAACTGATACAACAAAGGAACGTCGAGTTTCTGACGCGGCGACGCCTGGAGCCTCCTGGCACAACGCCAACGCCAACGCCAACGCGCCCCCGGTTGGTACTCCAAAGGTAAGGGGGGCAAATCCACTCTTTTTTTGTCTTTGACTCTTGTCTCGTCTCGCCCGTACTCGATTTTGATTGATTGCACCTGGCGTCCCTTGATTTTCCTTTTCCCCATCATCCTTCAATTCTATCTTGATCATCGAGATCTTCACCCATCACGTCCAGGCCATCAATGCCTGTTTCATTCCCTTCTCTCTTATTAAGCTTAATTTCCCATCGAACTGTCACTATCGCAACACCTTTTAATTTCATCGTCACCCTTAACTCCGTCGCACAACCTCCTTCTACTCCGACCAAGACCTATATAACCACAAAGCTTGCTGACGTGGAGCTAATTTTCCTCTTCTTACACAACAGACCCGCGATCCATACCCTTATTCGCAATCTGCCGAACAAAGTACTCCTTCATATTACAACGGCTCTTATACATCTCCACGAGGTCCATCATACAGTCGGCCGCGAAGTCCAGTATCACATTCGCACCAGAATCCACCAGCTGGATCTCTCAGCCCTCCGGCGCGACAACCTCTACTGGCTTCTCCGAGTGCGAGACATGGTGTTACGGCCAACATGACTTCTACTACTAATGGGGCCTCTGCCCTTACGCCTTACAAGTCTGATCTTGCGGCTCCATCACCACCAAAGCCTGCATCGGCAAGCGTAGGTGCTAACCAATATACAGAATGTTCATTTGTACTAATACCATTGCAGACATCAAGAGCAAACCCAATGTCTTTTGACAGCATCCTCTCTAGCTCTGAGCCCGCTCGAAAACCCAAAGAACAGTCTCCTCTGATTTCACGAGAAACCGAACCAGAAATAAAGCAAGAGCGAGATTCTAGACGTGATCGAGAACTAAAACGCGACTCACGGGAACCAAAGCAGACAAAACGCTCCCTAGAGCCCGAAGCGGATCACGACACAGAGGTTGAAAAGGATGTCGAAACTGAGCCCGAACCTTTCCCTGGTAGAGACAGAGAAAGAGAGCCTCCTGTCAAGAAGCGAGGAGGTCGAAAGTCAACAAAAGGCCGTGCTTCTGATATTCGAGACGCCGCTACGCCTAAGAACGGTCGCAGATTATCGATTAAGAAGGAATCGCCAACACCTCGACTTCCCGCTAAGCGACAAGCCAATGGCCAGCCCAAGCCAAAAACTTGGTCAGCAGAGATGGAGAAGAAGATCCAGAACGCCGAGACACAGATTGACAACAGGGCTTCAAACCTGGAACCCGATGAATTTGATCAGCAGCAATACAAGGAGCGAGCTCACAAGCGACGACGCGTAATGGATCAACTCGATCTGGAACATGGTCTCTCCCGGCGTGGCGCTTTTGCGACTTCAACCAGCAAGAAGCTCGTACTCCATGCAGAGCTCGGTAAACGACGCTATGACGATGTATTTTACGACGAAGCACTCCATGAGGTCCGCGAACAAGAGGTTTACGCCGAAAAGGAACGCAAGAAGGATATGCAGCGCAAGAGACGTCGTGAGAAGTCAATGGCTGTTACCATGGAGCAGAAAGAAGCAGCTCTGGCTCGCGCCGAGGCTGCTGAAGACGAAACCGAACGGCAGAAACATCTTCGAGATGCTGAACGCGCCAGTAAGAAGGCACAGCAGACGAAACTCATTCTCCAGAAGGGTATCAAGGGCCCTGCCCGGAACCTGGAGCTTAACCTGGAGGGTGGTACCATGTCTTCATTCCAAGCTTCAGATGTGGAATCTGGAGAAGCAGGCACACCATCTGGCAAGCGAAAGGGCAAGGGCCGTAGCGGACCTCGTCTCAAGAAGTCTAAGGAGCAAAAACAGGCCGAAAAGGATTCTGCTGAAGCTGCCCAAGCTGCTCTTGATGCCGGAGAGGAACTCCCAACCAAAGAAGAGAACCGCGTTCGAATCAAGATCAAGAAATCCAAGAAAGACCCTTCTGCTGAGACAGAGAAAGACAAGGACGACGGCGATAAGACCGAAGACGAACCTGTCGAGAAGAAAAGCAAGAAGAGTAAAGACAAAGATAAGGAGAAGGTCGATGACATCCCCGATAACGAGAAACGGTTCATGTCTAAGGGCTACAACCAAATTTACGACCAGATCTGGCGAGATATGGCTCGTAAAGATGTCAACAAGACTTTCAAGCTTGCCGCGGACTCTTACGCCACAAAAGCCTCGAATCTCAAGAAGACAGCCATCTTGGCATCGAAGGAAGCAAAGCGCTGGCAATTACGAACAAACAAGGGTACCAAAGATCTCCAAGCTCGAGCAAAGCGTGTTATGCGTGACATGATGGGCTTTTGGAAGCGTAACGAGCGAGAAGAACGAGATCTCCGCAAGGCTGCTGAGAAGCAGGAGATCGAGAATGCCCGAAAAGAAGAAGCCGACCGTGAAGCCGCCCGTCAAAAGAGAAAGCTTAACTTCCTTATCTCGCAGACTGAGCTGTACTCTCACTTTATCGGCAAGAAGATCAAGACTGATGAGGTGGAACGAAGTACCGACAACCCCGATGTCGCCAGGGATGCCCATCAGATTGATCAGCAGAAACTCGACATCGATGAGCCGACAGGACCAGTCACTGGTAAGGTTACCAACTTCGAGAACCTTGACTTCGAGGAGGGCAGCGACGAGGCTCTCCGTGCTGCTGCTATGGCCAATGCTCAGAATGCCATCGCTGAGGCTCAGAAGAAGGCCCGTGACTTCAACAACCATGGTCTTGACATGGACGAAGAGGGCGAGATGAACTTCCAGAACCCCACAGGTCTGGGCGACGTCGAGATCGAACAGCCCAAGCTTATCAACGCTCAACTCAAGGAATACCAGCTCAAGGGTCTCAACTGGCTTGTCAATTTGTACGAGCAGGGTATCAACGGTATTTTGGCAGACGAAATGGGTCTCGGAAAGACTGTCCAGTCCATCTCCGTCATGGCTTACCTGGCTGAGAAGCACGATATTTGGGGACCCTTCCTCGTTGTTGCTCCTGCTTCTACTCTCCACAATTGGCAGCAGGAAATTGCCAAGTTCGTCCCCGAGTTCAAGATTCTCCCCTACTGGGGTGGCGCCAACGATCGAAAGGTTCTCCGAAAGTTCTGGGATCGCAAGCACACGACATACCGAAAAGACGCTCCTTTCCACGTTTGCGTTACTTCGTATCAGCTGGTTGTCTCCGATGTGGCCTACTTCCAGAAGATGAGATGGCAATACATGATTCTTGATGAAGCCCAAGCCATCAAGAGTTCTCAAAGTTCCCGATGGAAGGCATTGCTCAACTTCCACTGCCGAAACCGCTTGCTTCTTACTGGTACACCCATCCAGAACAACATGCAAGAACTCTGGGCACTTCTCCATTTCATCATGCCGTCGCTGTTCGACTCACACGACGAATTCAGCGAATGGTTCTCCAAGGATATTGAGTCTCACGCACAAAGTAATACCAAGCTTAATGAGGACCAGCTCAAGCGTCTGCACATGATTCTCAAGCCTTTCATGCTTCGTCGTGTCAAGAAGCATGTGCAGAAGGAGCTCGGTGACAAGATTGAGATGGATATCTTCTGTGATCTCACTTACAGACAACGCGCGTACTACAGTAATCTTCGAAACCAGATTAACATTATGGATCTCGTCGAAAAGGCTACCATGGGCGACGACCAAGATTCCGGTACACTGATGAACTTGGTCATGCAGTTCCGAAAGGTCTGCAACCATCCCGATCTCTTCGAGCGCGCCGAGGTCAATTCGCCATTTGCTTGCGCCTACTTTGCTGAGACCGCATCGTTCGTCCGCGAGGGTAGCCAAGTTGCCGTGGGTTACTCAAGTCGCAACTTGATCGAATACGAGCTCCCTCGCCTTATCTGGAGAAATGGAGGTCGAATCAACAAGGCGGGCCCGGATAGTCAAGTTGCAGGCTGGAAGAACCAGGCATTGAACCACATGATGAATGTCTGGAGCCCAGACAACATTCGCGAGAGCTGTGATGGATCAAAGGCATTCTCGTGGCTTAGGTTTGCTGACACTTCTCCCTGCGAGGTTTATGAGGCCACGCACCAAAGCTTGATTGTCCGAGCTGCCAAAGAGCTTCAGAAACGTGACAGACTTGGACACATGAACGTGGCCTACAGTGATACTGAGGATCAGAAATACACTCCGGCTCATGCCCTTTTCCAGATTCGGGCGCGACAGAACCGAAAGCCTCTAGCGGACATCACCAACGAAGGTGTCTTGACCCAGCTGATGAATGTCGCTCAATCAGACTATAATGAGTCTGGTCTCGGTCGCCTAGAACCTGCTGGTAGACCTCGCGCTTCAGCACCCCCAATTCAGGTGTCGTGCCGCAGCTGGGGTTCTGAGGCCGAACGCAGCGAAACTTTGTTTAATGCACCAATCCGCAAGATGCTCTATGGCCCTACCGTCTTTGAGGAGAAGGCTCTTGTGGAGAAGAAGCTTCCTATAGAGCTATGGCCCACTCGCGAGATGCTGCCTAAGCCCGATCATGAGAAGAAGGGCTTCACTAACATCTCTGTTCCTTCCATGCGGCGCTTTGTTACTGACAGTGGTAAGCTGGCTAAGCTTGATGAACTGTTGTTCAAGCTCAAGAGTGAGGGTCATCGTGTACTCCTGTACTTCCAGATGACTCGCATGATTGACATGATGGAAGAGTACTTGACGTACCGCAACTACAAGTACTGCCGACTGGATGGTTCTACCAAGCTAGAGGATCGACGAGACACCGTGCACGACTTCCAGACTCGCCCCGAGATCTTCATCTTCCTTCTGTCTACTCGTGCTGGTGGTCTTGGTATCAACCTCACATCTGCCGATACTGTCATCTTCTACGACTCCGATTGGAACCCCACCATCGATTCGCAAGCCATGGATCGAGCACATCGTCTGGGTCAGACCAAGCAGGTTACAGTCTATCGTCTCATCACACGCGGCACAATCGAGGAGCGCATCCGTAAGAGAGCAATGCAGAAGGAAGAGGTTCAACGTGTCGTCATCCAGGGTGGTGGTGCAAGCGTTGATTTCTCTGGCCGTCGTGCTCCTGAGAACCGCAACCGTGATATTGCTATGTGGCTTGCCGATGATGAGCAAGCTGAGATGATCGAGCGCCGCGAAAAGGAGCTTCTTGAGTCGGGCGAGCTTGAGAAGCAGCAGAAGAAGAAGGGTGGCAAGCGACGCAAGGCCGAGAATACGGCCAGTCTGGATGAAATGTATCACGAAGGTGAGCAAAACAGTCTAATCAATTCAATCTCTTGGATTCCAAGCTAACACATCTCAGGCGAGGGTAACTTTGACGATGGATCCAAGGGCCTGTCTGGTACAACAACACCAGCTACCGCAGCCACACCTGGCGACAGCGACAGCAAAGGCAAGAAGGGTCGTAAGGGGACAAAGCGAGCCAAGACGGCGAAGCAAAGACTAGCGATTGCTGATGGTATGATGGAGTAAGGGAGGTCGACACCGTCATCCAGCAACGCCTGTAATATCAAATGCAAGACTTAGAGCCGCATAGGCTCACGGGAGACGAAGGGAGTTATTCATGTATCTGCTACGTTACTTTTTTCTTTTTCTTGTTGTCATGGCGAAGGAACCGTCAATAGGGGGAGTTGAGGAAGTGAAAATGCCGATAAATTATAGCAGGGTAGCAAAGCATCGTCTTGGAACAAGGCATGTATTATTACTATAGACGGAGGGTAACAAAGTATATGTGTCTGTGATGCGCGTCAGTCCCCGTGTTTCTGTTTCTGTTGGTGTTGTGTGCATGAGTCGTGATAGCGTTGCCCACCTCAACAATCACATCCGGTATGGTGTAGTGGCTAACATTTCGCGCTCTCATCTTCAGCTGAGGGATCAGTACCGCGGAGCCCAGGGTTCGATTCCCTGTACCGGAGTCTTACACTTTTGATAGTGTTGACGGTTTCTTTTTGTTGATTGCTGCGACTTGGGAGAATTATGCTGGATGGATTGGGTGGGCTAGAGCAACTGACGAGCGGTCGCTGTTATTTGGTAAAGTAGGTGCTGTGTTGCTTAAGCTTTTAAAGATGTTGTTTTGTATGTTGGGAAGTTTAGGAGATGAAATGAAAGTGTAGAGGTAAAGGAGGATGCTGGTAGGTAGTGTTGGTTGAAGATTGTAAAGATGGATGTCGTTTGAGTAAGCGAGAATAAGAGGCCTCATGGACAAGAACTTATATAATGGCTTGACAATAATAATTACTTCTTGTATGATGACCTCAGAAATATTCAGTCTTTACTTTCTTGCCATTTTATAAATGACGGTGGTCTCGAGCGGTTCTATGTATCTCTCTGGCCTTATGTTAGCACTTAACGAGTTTATGATATTGAGATTAAGGCACTGTCAATTACAGCGATTATTTAATATTGGGTATAACACAGCCAAATAGGAATATGATTGTTGCTATTGCCTTGTCTCCAAGTTCAGTTCTTGTCATACCGTTGTTCTGTTACTACTCTTGCAAGTATCCATCCATCCAAGTTCAGCGCTGACCTATGGCCTATAAACCACATACCTAACCAAATATTCAAGTAGTGCTAGCTTCTATTATCTATGTTCATGTTTTGAACCAACTACGTATTATGGTGAGCTTGTAGAGAACTTACATAGCACTTAGCAGACCTCCCCGATGTCACTCCTTCATCACCGGTCGCTCAATGAAGGGGGACAACATATTGCACTGATTTTCGAACGCCTACAGCTAGCGCTGGATGGTGACGTGTCTCATTTGAGAGGCCGTAAGAAGATCCTGCTCTTCGGACCAAAGATATCATGCTACAAGTTGCTAAAACCATTCATGGCTGGAGCATTCTCCGTGAGTACGATATGACACTCATAGATAATAGGCTAGTAAAAATGAACAGAAGCAAGATGTAAATCATATTCCCTTCCACCAGTCTAATATCTACACAAGAACTGGAAAGCATCCATTTCCAAGCGTTACTGAATGCAACGAACCAATGTAAACGGTTATTTACGTCGTGATATGACAACAACGTCGCTCAATATGGAACTCGTTCTGAATATCTTTCCACATACCCTCCTGTATCATGATTCGAAACCTCTGTTGACCGGAATCAAAATCAACAACTTGTAAGTCTCATCTACAATGGCGCGCTTGCTATTTGCGATTGCCCCATATCTAAATGTAACGTCGCGTGCGATGATCGATCACTGCATGTTGCATCTGAGTCTACCAGAGACAAAACAGCCAGCTACCAGCGAAGAACAAATCTAGTCGCTGCCGCCGGCTGTTGTCATCCGTTTGGAAGTCGAAACTTCAACAAATCAGCATCCGGTATGGTGTAGTGGCTAACATTTCGCGCTCTCAAAATCTGAGGGATTAGTTCCGCGGAGCCCAGGGTTCGATTCCCTGTACCGGAGTTCTTTATCTTTTGTGTCTCTTAATAGATATCGTCTGACGATCAGAGAGACAAAATCCTTTTTGGGCATGAGTGAGCAGGACCGTGGCGAAACAAGAAGGATGGAGGCGATGTAGATACTGAGGTAAATTTATTTTCAATGCTTGTTTAGAAAGCAAGAAACAGATAGGGCTATAGACAGGTATTATTTAGTTTCTGCTCTTATAGAAGATGGGCCACTGGTGAGGTGTCTTCCGTAAGGGGCAGGTAACAACAAAAGGATAGATGAACCAAGTCTGTGGACGAATAGGGGCCCAAAGAAGAAGCACCGGCGTTGACGTCTGAGGATACAGACAGCTTGCCTCTTACTATGGCTGCACCGTCTCGTGCTATAACGATAAATATCTGTGTTGTATGTTTTGGGGGGAAGTTCGAGTGTACGAGAATCCAGCATTTCAAGTCGATTGAGGAACGCTATATTCTGCAGCTCGGTAATGCCACGCGACGGAGACTCTGCTTGCCATCCACAATGCGAAGACTGACGTTAATCATGCTGCCCGCTGGATGCTGAGTCTTGTAAGGAGTGAGCTGAGGGACAGGCTCCTTATGGACAGAACTCTAGGTTGAAAGACAGAGTGAAGCACTACTTCCGTGAAAACTTCTGTATAAACAAGGGAGGCCATGAAGGTAATTGAGTAACTCCACGTAGTCGCGGATGCATTCTGCATGTCGCTTGCAAGTGGTTTGCCAGGTCAACTGCCATGTTTGCGACTGGACGGAGTTGCAGAAAGATATAGAAGAGGGCTGCCAAACTTTCAGCCCACTTGGACAAGAGCGCCAAGACCTCCAATAATACCAATCAGGGGCCGATAACGCAGGTTTCGCATTTGATGATAGGACAGAGTACTTTCTAATGCAGCAGCAAAAAGAGAAGACAAGCAAACGGAAACTCCGGTACAGGGAATCGAACCCTGGGCTCCGCGGTACTTGATCTCTCAGGTTATGAGAGCGCGAAATGTTAGCCACTACACCATACCGGATGATGTTGCTTATGATGCAGGGTTTCGAGAACGTTAGCTAGATTCGTCACTGCCTGACCAGTGCCAGAAGATGCAGAACCTAGTCACGATGGAAGAGCTTCTATGATCGGCCCGTCAAATCGAGGTTCCAAGTCCAAGTCTTGACTCTAAATGACATGATATGATAATTGATCCTCTGTAGGCTCACCTTACAAGGTTCTAATGATGTGCAAGCACACCTCATTATATTGAAAGCGAGTCTGAGTTATGTCATCAACCTCATTAGACAGCCTTGTTCTCTCATGATCCATATGTGACATGTGAAATACTGACCTATGAAGCTGCTCGTGGCATAGCATACAAGTTACAGCTCTCTATAAGCGCCATTGAAAACAACATCCTATCAAATGCATTTCATCCATTCTTCAACCGGGCACTGTAGAGCTCGAGGAACTTGTCATGGAGTCAAGGTCATACTGATACTGGTAAAAGTCTCGAAGAATTCTAAGAAGCCATTGCCATCCTTGAAGACCTTCAGTACCTAGGGTTGTTGCTACTGCCAATTATGCAGCATGTTCTTTTGTGTAACCTCACCCCCAGCATCGCACCATCCGCATCATCACCTGAGAGCCTCGTCCCTAAACTCTTTCCACCACCTACAAAACCTCGCATCTGAGATAAGTTGACTTATAGCTGGTGGCGAGGCCAAACGCTATTTGATTGGTCCGCCGCTATTGAGGCTTACCTTTCTTCCAACCTAGGCTTCTGCGTGCGCAGTTGGCCTTGAGGAGGAGACACATTCATGCCCTTCCAGTGAGTTTAGCATGAGATCAAGAAAGATACACGAGAGAGTAACTGCTGACAAGTCCTGGAGAATACGCTTCACATCTTTTGCCGGGTGCGTTTCTCCGGCCTTGGAGTCCATATCCAGATCTTGACGAGGCTGAAGTATTTCCATCAACTCACCAACAACTTGTCGATATCGTATTGCACACCCAATCGAAATTTATGGAAATCTCTGCCCTGGTTGCTGAAAACATGGCGACCCCAGGTGTCCGAACAGACGAAACTTAATAAATATATTCGTGGCCAGATGCAGCGCCTGAATGGGCACCACAACAGCCCCCAAGCTGGGCGACGAAGTCAACGGATCGGATCTCAAAGCACTGGCACCGAAATTTTTAAGAAGCTACAGAAAGTCCATCAAGGTCTTTGCCTTCTCGTGACGGAAAAGAGCGAGCTCGTCGACCTTTCCCACGATATTGCCACAAGATTCGACAAGGATTTCGCCCAGAAGCGATCGAGGCCTGGAGCCAGAGATTTGTGGTCTGAAGATCAATTGGAAGACTTGACTCAACAGCAGGCACTCGGCTTGGGATAGGTAGGACGGAAAGTAAGCTCCTTAAGAACATTGTGCGAGATGCTTCGGCTGGTGAGGTATCGTTTGAAGACGTGGAGTATTTCTGTCGACAGGTTACCACTCACCAGCAATTCAAGGAAATCATGGAGGGCGCTGGGCTTCTCTAGAAATGAAAGTCTACTTTCTACCTGGCGGGTCAAAGAATTTCCTGGTAGGCTTACTGAGTTTTTAGAGGATGGAAATAGTAGATAGTTACTGAATCGCCTCATTTAATGCATCTAAAATCGTCAACAAGACAATGGAAGTGGCTTTACTTGACTTGTGTTACTTGGCCCTTGGATGACAGTAAATAAATTGCAGTTATAGGTGCCTTGCCTTAATACCTTCTAAGCTGCCTAAAGACTAGGTTATATGAATTAGGCAGTGAGGTCTTAGGATAAGTTTATGATAGGGATATTTAAAAGACCGTGTTAGGTCGCTCCTTCCACTTCTTCCTGCTTCTCCCTCCTGCACCTCATCTTCTCTTGACAACACAACTCCACACATAACACATTAATACCAACTCAACAACCTCAGACCCTCTTCTATATATCACGCTCTAACCTCATAATGTCTACCGAAGCCGTCGACTTGACCGGTAACTCACTGCCGACGGGTAAGTCTAATGTTCACTTCTGCGCTTAAACTGACATAATGGCCAGAAGGCATGTCTTCTCCTTCGGTAGAAAAACAGCAGACTCTGATACCAACTACCCCTCAGGAGCAAGCCCCAGAGCAGGATCCATACTTTCTGTATAAGAAGGAATGTCGCCTTGCTTGGATCAAGTACCTTGGCCTTCTGGACAAGGTCAGGCTCCCAAATTTCATTGGGATGCCTCCCGAATATTCGACTTCAAGAATCGATGCAGACTGGATGGAGACTATTCAGAAGAAAGCGCTGAACAACCCACGCAATTCACTCATCAACCTGGACAAAGTCTTGGCGGCACTTCGAGACCGTCCCTCACACACTCACATCGTGTGGGGAGCGATACAACAAAAGTTCACGGATTCCCGTGCGCAACTTACTGCTACCGTCATCAACGAGTCGTTGAAGTAGGCCATCAACATCTTCGCTGAAGATCGGGATCAGATTAAGCACTGGGAAGCCGTAGGCTCACGAAACCCAATGCTTATCCTCAACTCCTCTCAGGCGTCGCACGAGCAGACTCCCATCTACAGAGTTATACAGTCAGCGATGAACCGACTCGTCGGCATCCGCACCCAAGAAGAAGACCCGGCCAGTTTCCCCGGCTATGTTCTCCCCATGGCCTCTTTCGAGAGGGCTGTTTGGAAAGGAGACAAGGCGACAAACGACATCGAGCGCAGACAGTGCGCCGACATGGCGCTGCGATCCTTGCGAAAATTCATGGACTCGCAGAAGAACGAAGCTATCATCGACAAAATGGTAGAGTTTCAAAAGCATTACGAAGCTTTGGCGGCTCTTGGCTCGAAGTGAGCAAGCAGGGCGAAGATGGAAATGTGAACAGCGGCTTACGTTCACCGAGTGGATCAAAATAGGGGAAGGGATATTCTTAGCATCGGCAGAAATGGGAGAGATATTTTGCTACATTGATGGAACAAGAATGAACAATGGAGGGACGAAAAAGGGTTTACAAAAGTAGTTCAATTGATGATTTGAAAGTTCATATCTTGATACTGTGACCTTGCCAGAAAAACTAACTGTCCCTTAGCACTGGATAGGGGAGAAGAAAACTTAGGACCTCCATCCTAAACGACAAAAAGATTAAGACAAGTTGACTACAACTTAGTAGACCTTTAGACCGCCTAGTTATGTTTGGCACCTTAGCTTAAGGTCAGAAGTTTCTTGCTCCCTGAGGACTGGCCTCTCCTCCGATCTAGCCTCATCCTCTCCCCAAATAGAGAGTAAACTTCCATTCTCAAGCACCAGGAACACATTTTAAAGTCTCTGGGCGTCCTCCATCCGGATCTGCCAGAGCGATGTAGGCTCAATAACCTGGCAAGGCAAGTTGAGATGGAAGATGGCATCTCCATGAGACCTAATTATCTCTTGAATGCGCTCATGCCTGACTCTGAGCTCCACCGAATGGAGCTTGGCTACATCCTCCTATGCCTCCAGGACTTGTCGGCTGATCTCTAGGTCCCACGTTCCTCGCCAAGTAACGTGGGCATAGTGCTTTGTCCTGGTGTACATAAAAGCACATGCTTTCCCTGTTCCCCCACTCCAGAGTACCATGGTAGTCAGCTTCGGCATTCGCAATAAGAGCTTTGCTGCGGTGATAAGAAGGTTATCGATGCGCTCCTTCTGGCCCTTTCCATGTTGTAGTAGAAGACTTGATGTCAGGGACAGAGATTGCAGGTGATCCCATGTCCATTCTTCCTCGCAAGCTTTGAAGAAGTCCACGGCATCGATAAGGAATGAGACAGCGAGTTCGTTGAGTCTCGAACTTGTCTGAGCTAGGTTCTGAGTGTTGTTGACGGCATCGTCTAACTGCCTATATCTTGGACTGGCCAGGAAAGAAAGATGACCTGAATCTTGATGGAGATTCTGTGCAAGGTACTGTTTCGAATCCCGAAATAGGATCAATCTTTTGAGTGTCTTGGGTAAAGGCATTCCTATCACTCCCGCATATCCTATGAACAAATTGGTCAGCGTACCTGTTGATTCCCAGGCAGACAGGCCTCCAGTATGAAGAAATTCACGTACTTGGATTTCGAGTGTAAAAATAGGCCCATGGCCAGGTGGTTACATATTCTAGGGGCCATGGCTCATAGATGATATCCGTCAGGCTGCCCAATTTGGACAAGAGCATGGCTAGGTTGTGAGGTAGAAGACAATGGTGGAATTGTCGACGGATCATCAAACAGGTAACTGCATTGACAATGGGAATACCACTCATAGAACTCTGTAACTCGATAGGCTCAAACAGCCGCTGCATTGCATTGAAAGGAGGAGGTGTCACCTGGACATCATTTTCCCAACCATGCTTGGGGTCGTGCCAGTCACTATGCTTCGCTCCCACGGGGACAATTGAGTCTCGGCCATGAGGAGTATCGTGGTCGTCGTTGAAACGAAAGTTTTTGAACCAGTGCTTCGAGTCACTAGAAGACGCTGCGTCGAGTTCCAGCGTCAAGGGACCTGTTGTCTTCCAAGTACTGAGAATGGCAAACATCTTGTTAATTGCCCAGCTCATAAGACGCTCATTGCTCGAATTTATGGTAGAGGCATATACCTTCTTGCAAAGAGTGCACTTGTATTCGGCCAGCTCAACATTGAGATAGATATGCCTCACCAGATCTCTCTGTTGAACCCCCGCTTGCTCAAAGTTCTCCAAACAAGATGGTCGAAGGTTCAGCTTAGCCATGTTTCTCGTTCCGATAATGCTTTGCCACTCTTTGGACACCGAGGCCAAAGCAGACCAGCGTGGATTTTTCTGGTCGACTATCGTGTTAAGAATGTTCCGACGAATCTCTTGTGGTAGATACGACCACCTGAGGCAGCCTGAGCTGCGAAGTCTCATTCTGCGCTGCTGAGTCGTTTGGTTAGCCATGTTGAGAAGGTAATGAAAGAGGAAACAAAAGGGCAGGCTGGCATATCCATTATTTATGAGGAAAAAAATTATCAGAGTAAACTTTTGTGTATTAAAGCTATAGTGTATAGGTTCAGGTCACGATACTTGTGATGAGTGCTATTGTTTTTGCTGTGAGATAGGGTTCAAAGATATGATCTAGAGAAGTGGTCAGTTCGACTCTGTTCGAATTCAACAGAGTAGCAAGGCGTGGCCTCCTATTCAACCATCCCAAAACCTCGAACATATCATCTCAAGAATCCGCTTGCACATATATTATGTGCCTCGAGTTTGGCCAGGTCATTTAGGAGTGAGGAACCTTTCAAAGGGGCGGAAAAGTATATGCTGGCCAGGACCTAAAGTGGGCATGGATCCTGTTCAGATCAATGAGTGTTTTGAAGAATGACAGCTGTTATAAGCTGTAGGTAAATGGTGGTTGATAAGTTGACGCTGTGATGCCGTAACCCAGTCTCATCTACACCTTAATATCTTAGTATAACGTCGAATACAGGGAAACCGGCCACCCCCCAGAAACCGGCCACTACAGCAAAAATCAGTAGATGCCTGAGGCCCACGGTTTTTCCCCATATTAAAATCCCAGGTGGCCGGTTTCTAGGGGTGTCCGGTTTCCCTGTATTCGACGTTATAGAAGAAACACATCAATATGATGGATGAATTAAGAAACAGCCGAACGAGGGGTAAGCTCCAGTACAAGGATCGATCACGATCCAAAACAAATGTCAGACCAGCCAACGTCAACCCTAGAACCGAGCTCTTGGCGAATAACGAGAAAGGATACGACTCGCGAATGCGAAAAACGAGGGTGGATGACGATACGTGATACGCGGATAGTCTGCAGTCAGGCCAGGTCAGTCTAGTAGGGATTGACTCCATTGGTTGAACAAGCAACTAAACAATAAGAGTATTCGCATGGAATAATTCTGCCTAGAAATGATTGTTATACGAGTATAACGTATAATCGTATTGCAGTGTAGCCTGTAAGATTGAGTAAGGGCTGAGGTTAAGTGCGTGCAGAAATGACGAAGGACCCGATGATCCATTGGATGTTACGTTCAATTCGGCCCCCAGAACCGCTGACCACTGTATCCGTAGCACAATATTTACTTACATCCACAAGAAAACAAGAAACAAGTCAAGAGCTCTTGGCTTTTACTACGTCGTTCCTTCCTTCCTTCCTCCCTCTCCTTATTTCAGGTTTATACCCGCTTTCTCTCCCTCCTCTTCTTATCCCCCTCTTTACCTTATCATATCATCTTGACGACAACGAAGCCACGACAATTCAAGACAAGACCACTTTAGGGCATTTGCTGTCGTGTCTCAGATCCTCAGACTAGAACGTCAAGACTTGACTCGTCTATTTTCGTCGCTTTCTGCTTCCGATTGTTTCGTCTTCTTCCGCGGGCGCCGAGTTCGCGCAACTGCCGAAACTCTTTTTCTTCCCTTCCAAGGCGTGATCGAATAAATACTCAACATTGATCGCGACACCCACGACGAACATACGAAGATATACTATACACATTTACGAATATGAGCTCTTCAATAGATGTTCTTCCCAACGGGAATGGTCACGCAGGCGACCATGACCACGTTATACGCCCTCGACCGCGCAAACCCAAACACTCACAAGTCTCAGAGGTTCTGCGCATGTCAACAGCAGAGGATAGCGAGGGACATCTCATGCCCGATAACGTGAGCACAGGAACTGCCAGTGGGTTGACTAGGTATGCTCGAACCTCCAAATCATGCGCTCAAGCTAATTGTATACAGCGGTCGTTCCACGCCCGTCCCAGAGAATGCGCCTCCATCCGTTAAAGTTCTCTCGACAGTTCGAAAGCAAACTCGCGCAGAGCAACGCCGCCGTATATTTCCCACGATCGAGTTCGCATCACGTGTTAGTCATTTCGACCCCGAAAGCGATTACCGAGACTTCCATGGCTTCTTCAACCTCTTCTGGATTGGCCTTGCCATTATGGGCATTACCTCTATGCTACGCAATCTGAAAGACACTGGGTTTCCCCTAAGAGTACAAATATGGGGTCTCTTCACAGTCAAGCTCTGGCATCTTGCCATTGCCGATTTCCTTATGGTCGCAACGACAGCTGTTAGTCTGCCATTGAACCGTGCAGCTCGAAGTGCAAAGCCAGGTAGCTTTCTGGCCTGGGACAAGGGTGGAATAGCTATTCAGAGCATCTACCAGGTTGCTTGGCTTTCCCTTTGGATTATTGTGCCCTTTCTCTTCGAATGGACCTGGACATCGCAGGTGTTCTTTCTCTTGCACACCATGGTACTATTGATGAAGATGCACTCGTACGCTTTCTACAACGGACATTTATCGCAGACGGAGAAGCGACTGTACGCTCTCGATAATCCCTTCTCGCCCCACGATCGTCGACCAGCCTATCAATATCCATCCACCGACAGTGTCGCTAACGGCGAGGCTCCCAGCTCTGGCAGCAAGAAGCGCCGTCGAAACCGTAGCAAGAAGCGCCAGCAAGCCAAGCGAATCAACAGTGACGGAAACAAGAGCAACGAGGAGGTGGATGCTGTTAACAACAACCTTTTGGTCCCCAGTCCTGTCGCGAGCGGCAACAACAGTGCCGACGAAGTCGATGAGTTACGAGAGGATCTTGCCCGTGAGCTTACGAGTCCCATTGGCAACGTCACATATCCGAATAACCTCACCTGGTCCAACTACATGGACTACTTGCTCTGCCCAACACTCTGCTACGAGATCGAATACCCTCGAACATCCCGCATCAACTGGATTTCTCTCATTTCCAAGATCATTGCCACTTTTGGTTGCATCTTTCTCTTAACCATCATCTCAGAAGACTTCATTCTTCCTGTTCTTATCGACGCCTCAGAGCGCCTCGATGCCGTTCCCGCCGTATCATCCCTTTCGGAGAAGTCCCTCATTCTAGCCGAGACCATCTCATGGCTTCTCTTCCCTTTCATGCTCACATTCCTCCTCGTTTTCCTCGTCATCTTCGAATACGTCCTCGGTGCATTCGCTGAAATCACCTGCTTCGCCGATAGACATTTCTACTCTGACTGGTGGAACTCAACCGACTGGATGGAGTTCTCACGCGAATGGAACATCCCCGTATATAGCTTCCTTCGACGTCACGTCTACAGTGCCTCTCGAGCTCGCATTGGTAGAGGAGCTGCTACGGCGTTGACATTTCTTATCTCAGCTATTGGCCATGAGATCGTCATGGCATGTATCACCAAGAAGCTTCGTGGCTATGGCTTCGTGTGTCAGATGCTTCAGCTACCTATTGTTATGCTCCAGCGTACGCGATGGGTTCGTGGTAAGAAGACCTTGAACAATGTCTGTTTCTGGGCATCAATGGTTCTCGGTCTCAGCATGGTGAGCCATCACTCCCAACAATTATGTTAACCCGCAACTAACGACTTGATAGATCTGTGCTCTCTACGTTCTCGTATAGCCAAATCAGGCTCTAGAAGAGTATGCTAGTCATACTGAGCGCTTGTCGCTTCCAACATCTGTACAACACCAACGATAGATACATATCCCGTCTCAGTTCCGTCTTGCGAACCTGTACCATATGGGCCTTTAGAATTGGAAACGAGAAACGGACTAGTCATAAGAAGGATTGGACTGCTTCCACATCCCACAAAGATAGATTATATACCCCCATAGTAAATTTTGATTGAGTTATTACTTGAAGAGTATCTTGCAACACCAACACTGCCACAGCCTGGTGAGCACATCAGGAACGTTAGTTTCGACTCATCATCAAAAAGACAAAGATATTGCAACATTAGGACAGGCAATGGACTAGGGACCTTCAAGGTAACTCTTTCACATATTTAATCACATTCAGGGACAAGACATTTGTTCTATACCATTTCCATTTCGCGTCTACTTCATCTCTCTCGTAATCATAGAGCTAACTAGAGTTACACCCCGTCCTCCTCTCAAAAGGACTGGGGAATTATGGCAGAATAAGCGGCTGCTCAAATCCGATAAGCCCGCATAAAAACCAGAAGACAGAAAAAAGACCTTGTTGCTCATAAAAACCGAAACCCTTCAACTCCATTGACTTTTTATGGTATCTCGTTTAGCATGCATGGTCGTTTAGTCAACCTCCTCCATGGCGCTGTCACCAGTGGCGGCGGCAGGAGCATCGGCGGCAGCCTCAGCCTCAGCAGGGGCGGAGTCGTCCTCCTCGATGTTGAGGCCGAGCTGGACAAGCTTGTGGATGCGGTCGGCGAAGCCAGCGGGCTCGTCAATGGTGAAACCAGAGACAAGGAGAGAGGTCTCGAAGAGAAGCTGGACGATGGACTTGACAGTACGGTCGTTCTCACCGTCAGTCTCAACCTTCTTCTTGAGCTCCTGGACGATAGGAGACTTGGGGGAGATTTCGAAGGTCTTCTTGGAAGACATGTAGCTGGACATGGAGGTGTCACGGAGAGCCTGAGCCTTCATGATACGCTCCATGTTAGCGGACCAACCGAACTGGCCAGTTCGGATAGCGCAAGGAGAGGTGCCGAGCTTGTGAGAGACGACAACCTTCTCGACCTTGTCACCGAGAACGTTCTTGAGGGCCTTGGCAAGGCCCTCGTACTCCTTCTCCTCAGCCTCACGGGCCTTCTTCTCATCCTCAGTCTCCTCAAGCTCGAAGTCCTTGGTGATGTCGACAAGCTTCTTGCCCTCGAACTCCTTGAGCTGAGTCATGGCGTACTCATCAATGGGGTCAACGAGGAAGAGAACCTCGAAGCCCTTCTCGCGGAGAGCGTCCAGGAAAGGAGACTTGGAGACAGCCTTGATGGACTCACCAGTGATGTAGTACATGTTGTTCTGGTGCTCAGGCATGCGGGTGACGTAGTCGGAGAGAGAGGTGAGCTCATCACCAGACTTGGTGGAGTTGAATCGGAGGAGCTTGGCGAGGATGGAGCGGTTCTGGGAGTCCTCGTGGATACCAAGCTTGAGGTTCTTGGAGAAGGCGCTGTAGAACTTGTCGAACTGCTCCTTGTCCTCAGCGATCTCCTGGAAGAGCTCAAGAGACTTCTTGACAATGTTCTTCTTGATGACCTTCATGATCTTGTTCTGCTGAAGGGTCTCACGAGACAGGTTGAGGGGAAGATCCTCAGAATCGACAACACCCTTGACGAAGCCGAGCCACTCAGGGATGAGGTCGGTGGCATCGTCAGTGATGAAGACACGTCGGACGTAGAGCTTGATGTTGTTCTTGGTCTTCTTGGTCTCAAAGAGATCGAAGGGAGCGCGCTTGGGAACGAAGAGGATAGCGCGGAACTCAAGCTGACCCTCAACGGAGAAGTGCTTGACAGCGAGGTGGTCCTCCCAGTCGTTGGAGAGGGACTTGTAGAAGGAAGCATACTCCTCTTGGGAGATGTCCTGGGGGTTGCGAGTCCAGATGGGCTTCTGCTTGTTGAGCTCCTCCTCCTCGATCTTAGTCTCCTTGATCTTCTTGGTCTTGGGCTTCTTCTCCTCCTCCTCGTCATCGACCTCCTCGATCTTGGGCTTCTTGTCATCACCCTCCTCGGTGACCTCCTCAGCCTCCTCATCAGGGACCTCCTTCTCGGTCTCCTTCTCGACGTGGAGGTAGATGGGGTATGAGATGAACTCGGAGTGCTTCTTGATAACCTCCTTGATCTTGCTCTCGTTCAGGTACTCGGTCTGCTCGTCCTTGAGGTGGAGGATGATAGCGGTACCACGGCCGAGGGGCTCACCCTCGGTGTCCTCAGTGATGGAGAAAGTACCACCAGCGGAAGACTCCCAGACATACTGCTCGTCATCGTTGTTCTTGGAGATGACACGGACCTGGTCGGCAACGAGGTAGGCGGAGTAGAAACCGACACCGAACTGACCAATCATGGAAACATCAGCGCCAGCAGTCAGGGCCTCCATGAACTGCTTGGTGCCGGATCGGGCAATAGTACCCAGGTTGTTGACGAGGTCCTATAGAATGTTAGTATATGGTACGTGTATCTGATTGACAGGTTAACTTACAGCCTTGGTCATACCAATACCGGTATCCCGGATGGTGAGAGTCTTGTTGGCCTTGTCGGGGATGATGTCAATTCGGAGGTCCTTGCCAGAGTCGAGCTGGCTAGGGTCCGAAAGGGCCTTGTATCGGATCTTGTCGAGGGCATCTGAGGCGTTGGAGACAAGCTCTCGGAGGAAGATCTCCTTGTTGGAGTAGACGGTGTTGATGATAAGGGAGAGAAGCTGAGAGATCTCAGCCTGGAACTCGAAAGTCTCAGACATGGTGTCGGGTATCAAAGGGAATCGTGACTGTTGAGGAAAAGAGTTAGTGATTGAAGGGAGAGAGGAATGAATTTATCGTTGTGAAGGTTAAAAGTGTATGTCGGTGAGAGTGGGTGGTGGAAGTCTATGGAGGGGTTGAGAATGCTCCAGAACTCGAGCTTCCTGGCGACCATTTGCTACTTCTCCAAAACCAGAAAATAGCGAATTCCACAGACATGAAGCTGATGGAGAATTCTGAAGCTATTCAAGCTGGAGAGTATTGGTGCAGCAAATAATTCACGAGGGGAACTCGAGGAGAGCTGGGTGCAAGGCTGATGAAGGTGGGCATGGCGGGGAGAGTGAGTCTGTCATGACAGTCAAGTACATACCTTGAGATATTCGTTACAAAAAGGAAAAAGCGAGTTTGAATCTCCTGTGAGAGAAAGGAGAGAGAGTTATGCAAAGACGAGAGAAAAAGATGAGAGATGTGTTGTTTGGAGAGAGAAGAAAGGTCGAGGCAGAGGCAGGTACAAGAAAAATATGTAGGCTGGCGGCCGGCCCCTCCTACCTTCCATTTGCTTCTGCCATTGTGAAGGGTTCCATGAGATTCTACGGCCAAAGAGCCCACCTAGCGCCGCCTACAGCTCTCTCCCCCGCCTTCCGCTGACTCCATCACTGAGGTACCTCGAAGGCAACCACTGCAACCGTTTGGCGGCAACTGGCAGTGGCCAACACTGCACATGTCCAGCACCTACAGTTTGCCTCTGATTCTGCCTACACCTCTCCGGTCTGCTAACAATCTAGCCGTACCAGGCTAGGGGAGGCAATAAATCTTAGGACCTTGACCCTAAGCGACGAAAAGATTTAGGTAATTTAGCCTAAGCTTAGGGGACTCTTTACTCAGTTTATTTTGGCAACCTCTTCTAAAGTCTGAAGTTATCTTGCTCCCCGAGGCCGGGTACATTGCTTACCCCAAAAAAGCACAAAGGGACCGGGAGGGAGGCAAAATGAATGGATCAGTCTCGAGTGATTGGCCATTGTTTGCTGGACTCTTCCACGTTTCCCTCACAAGCTCGACGTGCATCGCCTCAAATGTCCATCTTTTGCGAATTCAGGTACCACAAATACAGCAGGCTATCCGAGTCAAACAATGAGCTATTGTGATTGTGGAAAACAGAGATTTCATTGATCTACATGAATCATAGAAAAACTCAATTGTGATGGCAAAATACCAACCCATTTGTTAGCGTAGACAAACTGCTCCAGAGCCTTATCGCCATGGATCTTCGAACAACCCCTCATTCGAGGCTGAAAAGACCCCTGTTCAAGTTCCTAGGCTTTCCATTTCAGAGTCCCACCGCTTCCGCTTCCTTACCCCAGCGAAAGTAACAACCCCTTGATCAAATCGAATCTTCTAGCCATGTATAATATGGACTGCCGCTTGTGTTGCCTGGGCAATGTGCTTACAGCGGCCAACGGTGTCAATTGAGGCCTGCGTATCTGCCAACAGCCCAGTCCAAGTCCAAAATGTACCTGTGCTGAGTGGTTTGGTAACTTGTATAGACCAATGAGCTACGATTGTTGAAAGCAAGGCTGAGTCTCACTGTACAAGCAGCAAATGTGTCACGCCGAGGTTGATGGGAAGGCAGATTGTCTAAGATAAGCAGCGTGCTCAATTCCATCAGTCTTGGGCAAATTCTTGGCTTAATTGCTAAAATTGGACGCTGTTTGTGATTGTTCTGGTTTGTTATTTGGCAGTTTGCCAATCGAAGCATCAAGTGACCATGATATCCACCTCAAGAGGAGCCAAACTCACACGCAATTCCACGACATAACATCGTTTGTTTCTTTTCCAGAATATACGTAAATTGTCATCATTGCTCATGAATCTTCGAGAACCACGGCAACTCCGTGCTCTCCGCCAAACCTTGATTCGGATGTGTTATACAGAGTACTATACACGCTAACCAGCTTTTGATACAATCCGATCAGTTACATCTCCAACACCACTCCAATCTCTCTATACCTTCTATCCGCATACACAAGTCCAAACTCCTCATCATCCTCTTCTCCCACTCTCACCATCTCTACAACCTCTCCCACCACAATGACATGATCTCTCACTCTCAAAAGCCCTCCCTCTGGCGCATCTTTGAGTACCCTACACCGAAGTGCAAACATGACGCCGTCCTCTCTCAGTACGGGTGCCTCGTCATCTTCTTGGGTATAAGACAACCCCTTGAATGCATTCCCTCCGACATTCCCTTTTGTAAAGTGACTCGCAACATTTGCGCCCCGCTCATCCCCTGATAGGACGTGTACGTTGAAACCACCACTTGCTCTTATAGCATCTAAAGTTCTGCTCGGCGTGGCAATGTTGAATGTGACGAGCGGCGTAGGTGCGAGTGTCAATGATGTAAAAGACGACATCGTCATTGCACGAGGGCCGTCGCCGGGCTGATTGGATGTACAGACAACCACGCTGTGGGGGAGGAGCCGCATAATGGAGCGTAGTTGTTCGGGGAGGGGGACTTGTTTGGTCGGATGGACGGTTGGAGGTTTGGCGGGGGATGTATGCCATGATGTTGCAGTAGCTGTTGTGTGGTTTCTTCTATCTACAGTACAGCATTAGCTACAGTAACAGGCCAGGACATAAACACTCACGATGTAGCGCCCATTGCGACGAACAAGACCCCGATACCGAAGCCGTATATCTTCCACAACCATTCAATCCCCTTATTGAACGCTCTAGGCACACAGTATTCCGCAAAGAACTGAATCCTCTGGTCCCGCCTCTCGTCATGGCAAGTACTGTCGCAGCGCCATTGCGCAGCGCTCGGGAGCTCTTCATTGCCCACCACAGCGCATTATCAACAAATGCACTTGTAATAACCTCAAATAACCCGTAACAAGGACGTAGAATGGCCTCGTGTACAGAGGCGCCTTTTTATTTCACTCGTTCGCAGTCGGAGTCCGAGCCGGTCTAGAAATGACGAACAATTGCATTTTCTTATCGATAAGATCCCGAACCCCTGCTTGGTGTACCCATATTCGGACCTTGCATCCTAAATTTTACCGATCGACTTCAAGCCTACCTATCTGAAGCTTCACCACCAATCTACGGTCGTCAATCGCTGTCTCGAGCGCTGTCAATTGGTCTTTCCCGGCCTCGCTCACAGTAGCGCTTTCGTCACAATGGCCAAATTCTCAGTGTCACCGGCGACTCTCTCGCCTCTACGAACAACACTCTCAACCCAATCATGCTCACCAACCCGCCTCTCCCTGGGCCAAGTCCGTCATGCCACATTCATTCCTCGACCACGCCGACCATACACATTCACCCAGCTCGTCACTCTATCCGACGGCTCCTCATACACCATGCGAACGACTTCACCACTACCCATCTACCGCGCTACAAAGGACACACGCAACACATTGCTGTGGCAGCCATCCGAGAAGTCGCTCAAGAACGTCGAGCTCGATGAGGCCGGTAAACTGGCTGCTTTCCGAGAACGTTATGGTCGTGCCTATGATGCCTCTCATGCTGAGGAGGCTGAAAGTGCTGCTGAGACAGCTGATGAAGGTTATGCGGATCTTATCACTGGATATGCGCCAACACAAGATGCGAACGCTATGAGGGATTCAGGACCTAAGAAGCAGGCCAAGAAGAGAAAGTAAACAATGATATAATGTTGTTAAACAGAGGAGGAACCGCTACCACAAAATCCACAACAACCCAATATCAACTTGGGGATAAAAATGAGTCTTGTATCAATTACTATTGAGGACATCCGAGAATTGGAAGCATGAGGTGGATGGGGGTGGTTCGATATGTACAACAGCTATAAAGCCCCCGAGGCTTGTAAGATATAAAAAACACGTGTCTCCGATTCTCGGAACTGATCAATAGTCAAACATCTCTGTGGACGTGAATATAATTCTTCCTCTTATCAAGAGTTCAGCCTCATCGCTACCAGATAGGACCGTCAAGATGCGTTGGGGAAACCAGCGCCCGGTCCATCTAGTCCGAGTCTTCGTCTATCCTCGCTCGAGCACGGTCAACAGCAGTATCACCTCCCTTTTGCTGCTGTTGCTGCTGGTATACTGGTGGTCTATAAAATACTGACTCGTCGTCTTCAGCGTCAAGCTGCATCAAGAATGTCTCCCACTTCTCGATAAGCTGTATCTTGTTAGCCCGCTTCTAATTTTACTGCATTTACTGTACTCACCTCCTTTTGCGCCTCAACTGCACTTTCAAGGAATGTCTCGACACCACTCTTGAAATCTTCCACCTTCTCCTTCTCAAATCTATCAAGCTCGCTTCTCATCAACCGGCCCATGTCTTCGAAAAGAAGTCTGGCCTGGTGCACCTTGCGCTCTGACTCGCCAACTTCGGCGCTCATTTGGTTGAGTCGGTCTTGCTGACTCTTTCCTTGTCTCAAGAGCTTGTCCTGAGTAGCCTTCTTCTTCTGTAGTTCCGATTCCGCAGCATGCCATGAATAGAACGCCTTCTGTCGCTGGCCAAACGCCTGCTTAACTGAACCGATAAGGCGAATGTACTCCTCAAGAATAATGCCGAATGTCAGAACATCTTGCTGGGCCTGGCGGTCGTACACATCTCGGATAGTAAGCTGAAGCTCGGAAAGAGCATCAAGAGGGCCTGTTAGTGAGGGTGACAGTTCAACGGTGGAGAGCGCGTGAAGGGAAGCTGAAAAGTCGCCAGCTGCCTCGGCCATCATCTTACGTTGACCGACCATGGTCTCCATAGCCTTTAGAAGTCCCTTGAGCTGATTCTCGAGAGCATCAAGATAGACCTTGCGATCATGAAACCAGTCATCCTGTTCCACAAACTTGTTACCGCCTCCAACGTTGATACCCAGAGACCCAAGCACACCCTTGCTCTCGGTAGGAATGGGTTCCCTTCTCTCCTTGTGCTTCACGTCCACATTAAATGTTTCGCTTTCCAAGAAGAGCTTCAGATCGGGATCGTGCTGCAGCGTGGGGTGTATCGCGGTCTTGTTCAGCATCTTCTCCAAAGCAGCGCGTCGGCTCTCAACGAAGTTGCTGTCGAAGCGACCGACAGCCTGCTTCTCAGGAGGAGGTGGAACCACAATTCCAGGGTTGTTGCCGTGAAGAGTAGTGTAAAGCCAGAGAAAATCGCGATATCGGCGCTTGACTTCGAACTCGGGCTGTTTATATCCCTTGGAAGTGGTCTGTTTCTCTGTGTAAGTGCTTGATTGAGTTGATTGGAGGCTAGCGCTTCATACCTTGGTTCGAACGGAATAAACAATGTGGGAACTTGTCAGATCACCAACTTTGTGAGGATCTCCAACCGTAATCTGGAACGTGGGCTTGGCAGCCTGCTCAACGCTAACACTTGGCTGATTGCTGCTCCTAACTGTGCTAGGCTGGGCAGCCTCAACGGGAGGAGGTGCGCGAGGAGCTTTCGGCCCATCGTTTTCATCATCGTCGATATGGTGAGGATCCGCAGTTCGTCGCTGCTGCTGGGGTTGAGGCATGGTGGTACGAATCACCATCTGCTCCTTTTGCGGAGGTACCGGAGGGGCATCCTGAGCAGGGCCATTGTCTTCGGTGGCGGCGCCGAGAGGACCAAGAGGATCCTCGACAGCTTCGAGACGGGTGGGTTGAGCGACCAGGCGACGAGGTCCTCTTGATGGACGAGGGGCCGACGAGGAAGCGGAGGGAGCTGGGGTGGACGATTGCGAGGCCGCTCCTTCAGGCTGCGATGCCTGCTGCGATGCGGCCTGTGATGAGTCGGCCCAAGGCGATTCTTCGACGTCCATTTCTAATTAATGCGATCACGAGAAGCTACTTCTGTCGTGATTTAGTGGTCCAGGTTGATGGACTGGCTTGAGAGGTAAAGGTTGGAAGCTTGGGGAGCATGCACCCTCGCTCCACGCAGGCGGACGTCAGCGGAGACGGCCCCACTCTTCCCTGTAAGGCAGGTACGTATCTTTATATCAACCACCTCGCTTCAACTTGTACGCCTTCAAGGACTACCATAGCATACCTACCTAGGTAGGTACCTAGATAAGCAACAGTCCTTAAATATGATATTACATTCACAGTAGTTCGTAGTTATTACTCATGTTCTAATATTACAGGAAATCCATGCTCTGTTGCAAAGGATAACATCAACCCCAATACGATTTCCTGCGGACTGCTCTCTATCCTCCAGTTTGTTCACTGAAACCAGCCTCTTCAGTTGGTCTCGAATTTCGAAATCATCCTGTCCTCGCTGTATATTCTCAGTAGCTGTGATTATGAGTGCTATGTGAAGGTACCCCATTGCGCCTCTCCCGATTGTCTGGCCCAGTTTCATCGTCGACTATTTGCGAGGTCTCGCCATCAGCCCCAAATCTATTCCAAACTTAGCGGCGAATTGTTGCCTTCGCCGTCTCTCGCGAGCAACTGGGTCGACTGCCTCCCGCTCCTAACGTTCGGGGTCGTAACAGCCGCCTACAATTACCAAGTTCATCCGTGTAAACTTGACCTTCATCACTGGTGTTTTCTTCGTCGGGAACGCACTAATCTGATCAGGAGTGATCATGACCTCCTTGTTCTTTTTCTTGTGCGTTCCGGTGGTGCCACTAGTACTGGCTGGTCCTGAAGTTCCGGCCGTCACGCGAGAAGCTTCGCCAACAGTGCCTCCCGCGTTTGTACCATCGGCCCCTGTTGCTGTCGCATCGAGGCCCGTCTGTTGCTGGCTCGCCTTTTGGGGATCAGAAGGCAGCTCGACATCCCAGAGTCGGACTGTACCATCTTGTCCACCAGATGCAAGCACGTTGGATTCGACACTGAAGCTGAGTGACCAAATGCCGCCCTTACCGTGGCCACGTGACCGCTTGATGCGTGTTCCTTTAGCAAGGTCCCAAAAGAAGATGTTACCTGCGCAATCGGCACTTGCTAGGATCTTGCCATTTGGCGCGCATTCCAGGGCGGTGATGTACTCGTTGTGGCCTGTGAACACGCGGACGCAACCGCCAGTTACAACGGACCACATACGGATCGACTTATCAGTCTCGTCAGAGGCGGAGAAGACGTAAAGGCCGTTGGGATGCCATGCAAGCGCCGAGATGGCTGTGTCGTGTCCTACTAACAGTCGCTGAGGAGATGCATGGTCTTGCATCCACAGTCGAACAGCTTTGTCGTATCCTCCACTGATGAAGTAGTGTCCGTGGGGACCCCAGAGTGTCCTGAAAGCAGGTCCATCGTGGGACTTGTACAGACACAGGCAACTCCAAGACTCTAGTGACCACAGACGGATCTGGCCATCTGCAGATGCAGATAGTAGCAGCTTAGGTCGCGTGTCCATAGCAGGGTTCGACTTTCCTTCGTCGCCAAAGAGCTTCTGCGGAGGGCCAGAAACAGCATCGGAGAAGGATACGTCATAAACAGGACCAGAATGTCCGATCAATTTGCGGCTGTTAAACTTGGCTTCTTTCTCGTGCGCGTTCATCGTGGGCAAGGCTTTACCGTCCAGCGACCAAACGCGAATGTAGGATTCCGTGGTACCAGCTGCCACTAATTGCCCATCGTTGGAGAAGTCCATGCAGGCAACACTGTAGCTTGTTAATACCAACGGTTCTCGCAGAGCTGTCAAAACTCACCTTCCAAGCGTGTTATGGAATGTAAACATGCATGCGCTGATAGGGACTCCCACGCCTCCCGTCGCACCATCGATCTTGAATCGGTCGCGATTCTCTCGAAGCTTTTGCATTTCTAGCATGATGTCCCTCGGTCTCGAGGGTGGTAAGGGCAACTCTGCTCTGCTAGGGGCATCTGCACTCTCCTCACGCTTGATCTTTTGGTCAAATTCCTCCACTAGCGATGTTTTCCCGGGAGGTGGCGGAATTCGTCGCTCCTCTTCTTCGAGCTCAGCTCGCACATCTTCGCGTAGGTCGGCATCCATCGGTAGGGGTCCAAGCTTCAGGGGAGCAGTTGGGTCGAGAACATCCTTGTTCGACAAGCCAATATTGACGCCTGGGATACCCTCATTGGTATCCACGCTTTCTATCTCCATGTTCCTTGACCTTCTGTAAACAGCCTCGAAACTGAAGGGGGTAATAGGTCCACGAGCTGTAGAATCAATCTGGCAATAGGTTGCCAGGACTTGGCGAATCACGGAACCACCCTGGTCAGACTCGCGCTCCAAAAAGTTGAAAAGGTCACCGCTGGCATGCTGGTTCAAAGGAATTCGGTACTTGTTTTCCCGGTACAGCTTTGTCATGGGGTTCTCGTTGATGTGCTGCGGGAGTGTAATGGTACCAAGGGTCTTGAGATCATCCGCGTGTACTGGCTGGAAATTAGGACCGATGTCTCTGAGGAAAGCTTTCGCATCTTCAGTGTAGGCATGTTGGACAAGTTCCAGGAAAGAATAGACGAAGACAGGCCAGAGCAGCTTCGACAGTTCGAACTGTAGTCGTCAGCAAAAGAACAGCAGAAGGATGGCCATGACCTACCTTGTATATGTCCAAGTTATTCTCGACCCATTCACGAAGGAGTCCAAAGGCTCGTTGGTACTTTTTGGGGCCAAGGTTGGCCAGTTGATAGATAGGCTTGCCATCAGGGCCGAGATGTTTAGATTCCTGACGAAACACCTCTTCGGTCCGGTTGAACCCCCTCTTGAGCAAGTAGTCCGTGACCTATGCATCGGTTTTAGTCAGTCTTTGCCTGAGGCCAGGATCCATCATCATGCGCGCGCTGATCAAATATATGTGTTTGTAATGGATGGATGATAGTCTGCATTACTGGGACTCAAGGTCATGAAAAGTTGAGGTAAGCACCTTGAACAGGTTACATAGAGGCAACATGTAATATGGCCGATACTTGGTTTGCGTTGTCATGGAAAGTGCTATTGGGCTTTGTGATACTAGCAAAAAGTGATGGGATGGTCGCCGTTAGGCTACTGGTGGAATGGAATAAGACAAGCATGGGGAGTCATTAAGCAAACGAGGAAGAAATAACTTACAATCTGGTTGAGATTCTGATTCGACATTGGGCCTCCGGATGAGCCAGCTTGGCCCGTCGCTGCGGTTGTTGTTGTGTGTGTTGGAGCTGGAGGTGTTGGTGCAGGCCCTTGATAGCCCGGCGCTGGAGGAGCACCTGGGGTTTGTGCTGGCCCAGACATGGTAAAGGGCGGTGGTTATTAGAGGAGAAGACGGTTTTGTATTGAAGCCTGGGTGTTCGAGCCCGCCTGTCTACGCCACACGCTGGTAGAGAGAGAGAGAGAGTCCCTCAGCGATATGTCATGCCCCAGCAGGGTCTTTCGGATGGGGACCGGCTCCTGTTCCTCTTCAAGGTGATGAGATGAGAGGTCACAACTGCGCAGTGCCCTTCTTTATCGTATATTCGAAAAGGTTGAGGGGTTAATTTATCTGAGAATTAAGCCGGATCGAAGATGAATGATTGTAACTAAAAAGACGATGAGATCCCAAGGTTTGTGTGAGTTGATAGCTCGATTCAATAATGCTGAAAGTAAATGTGAATCGTGGATGATCAAACGCGCCCAAGCTTAGCAGAGCGCGCTTGAAGGTTAACCGATGATTAAGCGGCGCAACATGACACCGAACTCTATGAGACAATAAGAGCATGGCACACACAAGAATAACCAACTTGAAATAACCAGGTATTCCCCTATTGTCCTTTTTGCTTCTTAGGAGCTTTTTTTCTATCGTTTATCCCAACAAAAAGTGCTGCTGTTGAAACAATTGACTGAGCAGGCACGCACGGGCCGCCACCGCGATCTGGCAGTGACAGCGGGTACGTACCTCTCACCAAGTCTTTCAGTTGCGCTTCAACTCACTTCAACTTCACTGTCATAGAGAACTCTCTTACATTTCATTCATCTGCTTGCAAATCCGTTTTTGGCGACAGACTGCCTAATCATCCTTTTCCGAGTATTCGTTCGACGTCAACTATCACAAAACTCTGTTCCAGCTGAGCCCTCTGTTCAACCGAAAGTTTGAGCATAAATTCAAGGACACTTCATCATCATCGATTTCATTGCATACAAACACAAAACGCTCATCGAAGCTCTGGTCACAAACATGGCTTCACCAAATGATGTTGAGATGGCCGGTGCCGAATCATCACGCAACGAGCCATTCACCATTGAAGAGAACATCCGCCAGCTCAATGCCATCGACCAACAAATCATCCAGCTCATGAAGCACACTGCCACAGCACTCAACGCACTCACAATACCAAAATCTTCAGAGTCTGAGCAAAACATGGATCCGTCAGCGGAGCCTACCAAACCATCATTAGACCCTGGTGCACAAAAAGATGCCTTCGCCTCTGCGACAGATCAATTTTTCCGGGCACTACATACCGTCGACGTCAAGATCAAACGCCAGGTCATGGCACTTGAAGAAGCCAATATCATCAGCCTTGCTCCACCGCCTCGTCTGAATAAGACCGGACCCATTATCCCACAACCGACACCCAACGGAGTTGGAGCTGTAGGTAACATTGGAGCAGGTTGGCTAAACAGCCGGGGGACAAGAGTTGAGAGGGATATGGAGGCAGAGCTCTGGGGAAAGGCCAAGGAAATACTGAAGGAGAAGGAAGCGAAGCTGGAGTCGGGATCACGATAGAATAGAGGCTCGACTTGGATTTTAGATTCAATGTTAATGTGACGGAAGAGTTGGGAAAGGGACCATCACTTCCCTTGACATCCCGATGAAACTGCAAAAGAATTAATCCTTGAACAAGACCTTTATTACTGCACAATACGAATCTGTTTACAATGGAACTTCATGTTGAAAGTCAAGTCTTGTGTGTTCTTGCTTACCCTAAACATGCTCGGAAACTCTTAATTACAGTATACGGCAGATCTTTCTGTAACTTCGAGCCTTTCATGCAAGTAGACACGATTCGACAGACTGGATGTGTCAGATAGGTGCTAAGTTATTGTTTTATCCGATTCTCAATCTAACTAGAGGCGAAACATGCCTCCGTTATGGATTCTTTGAATTCATTATTGTGTTAACAGAAACAGCCAAAAATATCGAACACCACCAAAAGCATAGACTTGAGTCCTCATACGAGCCATCCAATGAATGGAATCCAAATCCATCGTACGCGAGCCAGATGCGCTATCAACTCTACCTTCTCTTAGGGTAGCTAGGGCAGGGTAGCATCTTAGTGGTGCATGTTGAGAGAGGAGCTGGACGGATATACGGACATCTAAACAGCACTTGTAAAATGAAGTCCCATAAATCGGCGATCAGCTTCGGATCCATTAATGCCAAGATTTCTGATTCTTGGGGACGACTCCAATCATGGAGCAGGCGATGTTCCTCATCTACCGGATTCGGTATATTCCCGTTACTACGAGGTGGTGAGACCAATGCATGAGCTGCATTTTCAAGGTAATTCGTTTACAATATTTAGGTGACACCTTCGAGTTGACTACTAGGCGTCTAAGCTGTTCATGAAACTAATTCAATTCAGACTCTTGGGTCCAAGAGGCCCAAGACTTAGGTGTAAACATGGCATTCTTGGATTCGGATATATCGGGCCCAGTCGACGCACGTTGCTCTATTAGCGGGCTATAAAGCTCCGGCATCCCTGGTGCTGCAGGAATTAGTGGGAAGCAACACGCCTGATATCAAAATCAACCAATCGCCACCGCCCTTTGTGTAATAACAGTCTGCCGAAAGCTCCGGAATGACGCCCTCAATCGATGGAGCCCCCTGGAACCTCAAGTTTTTATGGAGGGCCCGACGTGGGAAGTGGGAGAGGTTGGCGGCATTTGTACTTGAACCGACACAAGGAAACAACTTTGGAGTTTGCCCAATTTCCTCGTCTCCTTCTTCCTCTTCATCTTTAATCTCCCTAGAGGAGTTTTATTCTGCCTCGTTGTACAAACGCAGTCATTCAGTTGCTCTGCTCTCAGAATTTCGCTATCTACTCGCTTATCGAGCCACGATCTTTCAGCGATTGCTACTTACAATTGAATCATTATCACGCCGCTAGACCTCGACGATTCCCCCACCAACGGTTGTTGCGACGGGAAGAACGGAGCCGATACTGCGATTGCTCGAAATTTTGCACGGGGACACTGGACCGTGATATTGGTAGAAATTCGAGGACGTTACGGTCATGGTTGGCGATTACAAGTCGAGGGCCATTGCGGCGCCTTCGCTATCCAAGGTTGCGACAATTGCGCTTCTTGTTACAGCTGTACAAGCCCACGACCACGACACAAGCCATATTCCCGAAGGCGAAACGGTCTCTTTGGAACCTTTGGTGTGTTTTTACAGGTCTGAAATTCTGGATTAGCGGCTGACGAGCAGCAGGATACAGTATTATGGATTCACATCTTCATTCAGATGTTAGCGTACGGCGTTATCTTCCCTGTTGGTATGGTTTTGGGTGTAAGTAAACAAACGTCCTCACCCTTGGCGCAATACTGACATCCACTAGATGACCAAGAATCGATGGCACGTTCCGACCCAAGCCGTTGGCACCATTCTCGCTATTCTTGGCTTCTTCCTTGGTCATGCGCATAAGGGCCGCGAGTTCATTCCGAATCACGTTCATGGCAAATTTGCCCACATTCTCCAGCTTCTCCTCGCTGCGCAGGTTGTTCTTGGTCTTTACCTTAAGGGACATTGGGAGAGAGGTATCAATGGAAAGATTCGAAAGTTGATCCGTCCATGCCATTCTTTCATTGGCAAGCTTATGCCAGTTCTATCATGGACACAGATGATCTTTGGTGGAATCACAGCTCTCGGCTTTTGTCAAGGAGACCATATTGGACAATGCGCTGCCCACTTTATTATGGGTGGTGCTTTCATCGCCTACGGAATCCTTCTTACTATCATCCTCGTTGTTGGCCAGCTCTGGATCCGGCGACATGGTCGCTCACAGGAGTTCTACGATAGCGTTGCGATCGCTGCATGGGGCTGCGTTAACACTTTTACCGAGCATCGCTGGGGAACCGACTGGGTTAAGAACGATTGGCAACATACGACAATGGGAATCATCTGGTGGTGTGCTGGTTTGGCTGGCATCTGGCTCAGCAAGGACCGCGATGGAAACCCCAAGCGCAACTTCATCCCCGGCTTCGTCATTTTCATTACAGGCTGGGCCATGTCTGCACATCCTCAGGAGCTGATGGTTAGTGCTGCTACGCACACGATGTTTGGATACACTCTCATGGTCGTGGGAATTACTCGTATCATTGAGATTGCTTTTGTGCTCAGGGACGCACACTCAATCTCAGAAGATGGTCGAACTGCCAACAGCTTCCAGTTTGTTCCAGTTTTTGTAAGTTGAACCGTATTTCGCAGTGGAAACTCAGCTAACATTTACAGTTCATGTATGCCGCTGGCTTCCTTTTCATGGGCGCTACAGAGGAGCAAATGAATCTTGTTGCTGGCTCCGCCATGGACCACGTTTCGTACATCCTTATCACCTACTCGCTTGCCTCGATCATGTTCCTCTTCGTCAATATGCTCATTGGTCTCTGGGACCGCCTTGCTCACCCCGTACTGGACACCAAGGAGCTCGGCAACAACCACTACGCCAACGGTCTCGCAGTGGAAGACGGTCAACTGCGAGATGCTCAAGAATTCGAATTGGATGGACTGATGAGCGACGATGATGACGATCCTAGTCGAAGAATGCTCGGACCCAACAGCGAAGATAGTGCAGCTACTGTTGGAAGAAACCAACAAACTCGTGCATGAGGGAGGACATTTGATCTCTCATGAGATGTATGTTTGGAGATGGGATGGGTGCATATCTAGAATGTTCATGGGGGTATTCGGCGTCATTTAATGGCATGTGTATGATGTTGAAATGACTATTTGATGGCGTGGGAAGCGGCATTTTCAAAATTGTATTACTTTGATATTTTAGGCGCAATTGATTGGGATCATGAATACATTTGTCTTCATGTCTTGACTGTCTGGATGGCAGCTCTGCCGATCCCCGCGGGGGGCACACCTTAGCGCATTCCTCACCGAACCTCCACCGAGATTTTCGACCCCAGTAAAAAAAAAGTATAGAACTTCTTATCGTAAAACCTCCATCCATCACCACAACCAACACATATAGTCACAATGCCTTCCGTCGGCAATCCCAACGGGCCCTCCAAGAACCGCCTTGCGGCGCGCGCCTCAAAAGCCCGCAAGGAGCGACGCAAGCGATCAGAAGCACCCAAGGATAAGGTCGCAAAGGCCGATACTACACGAGGCGCAAGACCGGGTCTTTTGCCTACGAGTGGACCTAGGGCCAAGGTGAGCGCTAAGAAGGCGCGCAAGATGGAGAAGAGAATGGCGCATGCTATGAAGAGGAAGATGGAAGCTGAGGGCGAGGCCGAGATGAAGGGTAAGTTGCTGCTTGGAGGGTTGGGAGTAGAGTGCTGACTTGGGCAGATGCGCCGGAGGTTGAGGGCGAGAAGGCTGAGGAGGTGGAGATGGGCGATATTCAGTGAGGAACAGTTGCTGGGGACAAAGGAAGACAAAACGATGGACGAACATAACGAACGATATCGAGTTCCGAAGAGGAGCTTTTGCGACTTGCGAAGATATTCTACCACGAGGCGATCATCACGGCGGAAATGAGACGCCAGAGCAAAAAGGCATTCGTGAGATCAAGGACTGGACGAGGTTGGAATACTGTTATAGACCACAAGGAGGATTCTGCACTCCGATTTCCATACGGCAAGAGGCCCAGGTTGCAAAGGCGCATACGAAGGGAGATTCCTTAAATCTTCTTAAGATTAACTAAAATGATGATAAATCTTCCAATTTTGTTTGCCGAACCCATGACGGTGACAATTGCATGGTGATGTTACTGGAAAGATCTTGATGTCTCGATGATGCAGAGACAAAAGACAGGTGGCCTTGATAATGGCGGCTATCTATCTAGAATTCTGGATAGGCCGTGATTCACTTACCTTTAAAAGCACAACCTCCATCTTCTGACTTCAACCCATTCATCTCTATCCTGCTCAACGACGCACCACAACCCACCAAAATTTCAGTATCAAGATCGCATTTCTTGAAAAATACTTTTCGGCTTAGGCGTTCATTCACACTTTCATTTTTTCTCACAACTGATAGCTTCATCCTTACATCTACAAAACCTCATTTTGGATCACTCTAGCCATCCCGTCATAAAATGAGCACCCCTTCGTCTTCTAACTTTTTACAAAATGTGGCCCAGCAAATCCTGGACACCGTGCTCGTTAATTTTATGACGGCAGACTTCAAAAACCACGTCTTCTTCAACTCCAATCATCGCCTGGAGGAAGCGAAACAGAAGGGTGTTACCCTCAGTGACATCTCCATCGGAGACGACTGTCTTCCAACATGGGCTGGCCGCACCTGGGACCCTGATACAGAGTCTCTGCACGACTTTCTTCAAGATGATCTGTTGAATCTTCTTGAAGCGCAGGAGGCTGGCATAATGGTCCGCAGGGATATCATCTGGAAGGGCAACCGCAAGCTAGATGAAGCGAGAGCTCAGGGTATTGTGCTGGAGGACATTCGGATCGGACTGAACTTGCTGCCAGTTTAGGGTGCTGCAGCGGAAGAGGCCCTCCCATTTCTGCTCGAACGCAATGAAGGGGATGATGATCACAGTTCTCCTGAGGGCAGCATCCATGAAGATACGGACTCTTCCGACGGAACTCTTTTTAACGACGATACCCAAGACTCTGATGATGATACGCTCATGGTCATAGATGATGACAACACGACCGACTCCGACGATGACAGTGACTCCGACATGGAGTTTGTGGTGATTGGAAATGATGATGATCTCCTCGACGACGAGATTGAAACATCCAACATCTTCGACCCTGAGCCGTCGTATGATGATTCAGATGACGATGAACCAAACATTTTTCACGGCGCTCAAGTTATGGGCGTCCCGCCCCAACACTCCAATGTTAACCTCGAAGTTTACATCGCCGAAGATGACGAGGAGATCCAGGATCTTCCTCAGATGGAGCTGGCTATCGATCAAGAGTCCTACGAACGATACTTTGGAACTGATGGAGCTATTGATCTCGAGATCGTCGGAGGCCGACTCATCTGCACCGGGGAGCTATTTGAGGAGGACCAGGAGATGATATTGGATGATGTGGCGGATGATATGGCGATTTTATCACTCACGGATAGTGATGAGGAATAATTGGAAGCAGAGGACTAAGGCGGCAGCGGTGAGGATGAGCGTTGAGAACATTCTTGATGGCCCTGAGAGTGCTACAGAAGGACAGATTCTTCAGATTGAAGCGGAGAATGGCATTTCGCGGGAGACTGAAGATGGATATTTCTGGTGAAATGGGATAGAGCTCGCATAGATTTGATTCCCGATCATGCCTTGTATTTAGACTCCTACACACAGCCAGTATCTAAAAGCAATTGTTTTCATCACGCCGTTCCGACCAATCCTGTAAAATGACAACATGAAATAACAACCTTCCCTTCCCTTTGACATGTCATCTTATTCCCTTGACAATAGTCCATGCTTCGTTTGCAAACTCAACAATATCTCTCACAGTTCATCCTCGTTTACGGGCATCGACATCTTAGGACGGTACGCTGCTCGCACAAACTTGGATAAACCTTCGACACGCGCGCATGTAGTCTCAGGAACCTGAGGAACTGCAGGGATTTGCTGGAACAACTGTCGACTCTGCTGAGCTAGCGGGCTCTGCTGAAACTGCACATTGTGCTGGATCTGAGGACTCTGCAAACCGAGGACCTCGCCCATTTGCATCTCCAGCTTGGCAACACGACTTTCCAACTCTCTATTCTGCTTCTCAAGCTCTTCCTGTCGTTCGTCATTACCGGCTCTAGTCACCTCAGATCGTCGTAGTCGAATCGTCACCGGATTTTGAGTAGACGTACTCGTTCTGGCGCTTGCTGCATGTCCCGCAGGGTTGCCTCCACGGCCGGCAGAAGGGCTTCCTGGAGTGACAAAGATTGTTGACTTCTCTGTCTCCATAGGCGTGAGCAGTAGATTCCGGGGAGTCCGCCTCGGGGTCGCGAATAAGTCCATATTAAACTGATTAGGCATGAAAGCTGGAATATCGCCAGCTTTCAAGTGAGGGCCAGCGTTTGCATGCAGCTTGGCAGCACGAATGTTGGAGTAGGTTTTGCCTGAGCCTTTACAGCCGAACTTTATGCACATATAAGTGCTCTCCCCTTCCAAAACCATCATGCCCTCGATATCTTCCAGGACCTCCTCAGGAAGTTCCTCGGCCAGAGCATGGAAGTCCGCATTGGCATGTTTTCGGGCGCTGGTGAGATGCTGATAGACGGCGTTGATCCTTTTACAGCCAGGCTTGACGCAGGTCCAGACGCCTTCCTCCATTGAGTACTCCACCCTGTCGAGGTTCTCATCTGCAGAATCGGGCTCCTCAGCAAAGGCATGGCTGTCACCGCTGGCGTGCTTCTTTGCGTTTCCGAGATGCTGAAATAACTTGTTGAACTTCTTGCAACCACGCTTGAGGCACCTCCAACTGTCGCCATCCTTCAAGGACCCCATGCCTTCGATATGCTCAAAGGATTCGTCAGACGAACTGATGAACTCATTCAATTCCCCGGCGGCCTCGAGATGAGCGATTGAGCTGAAGTGGCTCTTGGCGTTTCCCAGCCCTTTGATGACAATGTTGAACTTTTTGCATCCTTGTTTGGTGCACTTCCAGAGTAATCCATCCTCCGCAACATCCATGCCGTGAACACCGCTCTTCTTCCAGACTTCTCCGCCTGAACCATTTGCGTCTGTAGATTCCAGGTCTCCCGCCCGGAAGTGACCAAGTGATCTGCTGTGCTGCTCCATAGCGCCATAAGAGTCGAACTGGAAACGGAACCTGGGGCACTTCTCGTTGATACATCTGCCCTTTTTGCCACCAGCATAGAACTGAATTCCAGGCAAGACATCTCTATCGCTACTGTAATCAAGGTCATCGTCGTCGAACTTGACAGACCATCCGTCGCGATGTTCATCGTCTTTCAGGTGGTGGAAGAAAGCTTTTGCTGTGCTAAAGACTTCCCCGTGTCGATGGCAGTGACGAGAAGTGCAGCGGAAAGATCGAAAACCTTCCTGCTCAGCCTGGAGTGCAGTGGCAGTAGGAATGCTCGAGAGTAAGACTTTGTTCAGATTCGCGGCAGTTCGATGAGCGCCTGTATCTGCATGGCGGTTGAACTCGGACTTGCACTTGTAATCTGTACGGTAGTGTCGGCAGCATGGCTCGTTGCAGATATTTCCATCTGACGCGAAAGGTCCAAAAACATCATCTTCAGTGCTATGGTGACCAGAGTTAAGAGATGGTGTGAACACCGAGTCGTTGTCATCTGCAGTCTCGTCATCGCCAACCCAGTATTTGTGACCGCTTGACTTTCGAACATGCTGGCGAAAAAGAGCGTTCGTCTCGAAAACTTCTCCTACCATCTCGCAGTCTTCATCTTCACACACCCACTGGGTGTTATGTTTGCTTGCCTTGGCATGTCGTTGAAGTGCAGGCTGAGCTGCAAAGCTCACATGACATTGTCCACACGCGTAGGGACCTTGGTGCCAGTTCTTGTCGTGCTTCTAGCACTCTTCAGCGGAGACAAAGATCCATCCATCACAGTTGACGTAGGGACAAGTGAAAGTGAACTGCTCCGCTTTATTCGGGCACTCATCCTTTACGTAGTAACCTTCGGGGGCTGGGTGAAGGGGCTCTTCGTCGAGCGACATGACTGAAAGGGTGTCCTCACTGGAAGACATTGTCGTACAGGGCGATACGAGCGTATCGATGTATTGCGGACTCAAGTTGCCAGCTTCAGAAGGAGATCTCTAGAAGTCTGTGTTTGTGTCAGTGTGTGGAAAAGGGGGCAAGCGGATGTGATTGTACCTTTGAGCGACAATAGAGGAATATGGTATCTTCCAAAACTACCCCAGCAACTCTGTGACAGCTTCGTGTACTTGTATGAAAATAAAACAAGATGTTGCGTTTGTTGATGTGACCCGAGATGCGCTCTGGGTGTTGACGAGGTAAAAAGAGGGGTTCAAGCTTCAACACGAAAAAGGAGGGCAGGCGATTTTGGGCAAACAAGCTCCGGAGTAAGGAGGAAATGCAGTCCTGTCTGCTCGAGAGGTCAATAGTGAATAAGAGACAGAGGCAAATCTGTTTACGCACGACATGCTGCAGCGTTGCTGGGTGACTGGGCTTGTGTAACTGCCACTGCCACTGCCAACCTGATTGGAGTACGAGCTAAGCCTGCTCTATAGCGCACAAAACAGAGGAAAGGCTGCTATTGACGAAGAGGAGAAGAATCATATAGACATTTAGGAGGTGATTCTTCACTTCATGGCAGACGAACAATAGTGCTGCACTTCCAGCTGTAGCGATCATAGGGCACTAATTCAAATCTCATTTCAAGCAACATCCGGTATGGTGTAGTGGCTAACATTTCGCGCTCTCATCTTCAGCTGAGGGATCAGTACCGCGGAGCCCAGGGTTCGATTCCCTGTACCGGAGTCCTTAATCTTTTGCACTCATATGCTCTTGATTTGGTTATAAAGAACTGCATTCTCTTCATCTTTTTGTCATCGGGCGTGGCCTCATGGGAACTGATGTTATAACACCGGCGGCGCGAAGTGAACAGAGGGTGATTAAGGGGTTAATTGGTCCTGAGGGGAGCAAGAAAACTTCAGACCTTTACGAAGGAAGCTGAAATAAATCTATCATGAAGCCTACTAAGTTCTTAATAATCTACCTAAGTCTTTCCCTAAGTCTTTTTATCACTTAGGATCAATGTCCCAAGTTTAGTCTCCTTACCAACATTGCTTCCACCACCCAAGGAACATGTACAGCCTTGTCCAGTCGGGTTGTAGACCACACTTACACACAGAAAATAGGTACTGACTGTTTCATTCAGACTGAATTAGTTACAACAAAAGCTCAATACAAAAGAGACTACAGCTTAGTAGGTTTGTTCAACAGCTCACACGCCCAATCACCTCCGTGCTTCCTCTTCAAATGTCGTTTCAAATGATCTCGCCTCGCAAAGTCCTTTCCACAGTATCTACATATAGGCTTGCTTCGACTTAGACCCATCTTGGCTGCTTCATCTGGATGGTTACTCCGATAGTGCCTCTCCAGATCGCGTTTCCACTGGTGCCCCTTTTCGCAGATGCGACACTTCTCCGGCTTGTCTTCTTTTCGCTTTTGTCTTCTGAAAGAAGTGTTAGCATATATGAATAATGTAAATTTGATTGGGACGACTTGCTTTAGATCACAAGGCCTAGTGCCTGGCTCCATCTTAGTTCTTCGTCTTCTAGTTGTGGTACTTGATGCGTTTTCGGCATCTTTCGTCGATAGGGAGCCAAATAATTGCGACTGTGATGGTCCTACGGGACTTTCAGTCATTGGTGAGGAAGAGTTTGTATAAGTTGAGGAGTAATTGGAGAGTTCTGTGGTCGTTATCGAACCAGCAATAGTAGTAGTGACGGGGTCATTGATTGTGGGCATCGTCATGAAGTCCCAGTTCATAGGTAAGGTATCAGAGTACATAGTCTCTAGAGCTGGCAGCTCTTGAATGTCAAATAGGGTTGGGTTAATTGGGTCGGGGTAAGTGTCAAATGAGTTGATATTGTTTGTGTTGAGTGTATCAGGAAAGGTATCCAAATGTACGTCGGCAAACGCTGCGTCATTCGTATCATACGGAGCATTCAGTGGTATTGACAAGTTATTCCAATCATGGCTTGCAAGGTCTAGGTCGAAGTCTAATTCTTGGCTCATGAAGAGCGGATCGCTAATGGGTGTCCGATCTTCCATATTTTGTCAGGCTGGATTGGGCAAGCCACCAGTGGCCGCACCCAGAGATTGATTGGGCTTTGTGAACTCGGGGACAGGGAGCCTTGAACAAAGCAAGGCGATGCAGGGGATGCAACAGGACACCTTTTTAAGACTTATCCGGGTCCATGAATCGTGTTGGCTGACATTGTAAGTCCACTGTCACATCGAGGGAGTAAGAAGAAGCCGACATACCGAAGCAAAAGGGAAAACAATAGGCAATAATGGAATGAATTCTTTCAGATAGCTTGATCGCGCTCGTTGCTGAAATACACATTCCAAAGCATCTGGCCGGATCTTGAAGTTCTACATGTCCATGTGTCTTTGCGCAATGACAACAAGACTATAAGTCCTCAAGATCCGGCCAAAGTTGGCATGGTAGGCATTACAGCCTAAGAGGATTGTTATGTTTCCTCTTACAAGCTTCCTGGCGATAACTCACGTTCGCGCGCACTCGCGTTCTCACGATGGCCCTCAAGCTTACCACGCATGACAGGTACCAAGCATCATGCGTGGTGAGCTTGGAGGGTCGCCAGCACCGCCAGGAAGACCACGGTTTGCCCGACAACAACATTGGTGGCATAAACCGTTATCGGGCACAGCACTATAGCTACCAATGCTGTGCCCAATAACAGTTGTAGCTGCCAATGTTGTTGTCAGGCAGATCGCAGTCTTCCTGGCGGTGCTAACACAGGGGGGTTTATTAGAGGGACACCAGGTCTCGGAAGTATAAAAGTGAATTTGATGAAGAGGAAGAAAAGAGGGAAAGGAGAAATTGAATAGGAACTGGGTATATATACTGATCAAAGGCGAGTTTGCAGGTGAGCCGTGGATGGCCTCTCATTGGCAGGTTTGGAGGCCTTTGCAGATGTTGGTGAGGGGCAACGTCATATGATGGTCGGCCTCCCAGGCTAACGCGTCTGCAAATCTCTCACTTTGGGACCTAAGAAGAAATGACGAGAAGAAACAGATAGAACTATTAAGCTTGCTTAGTTGGCCCCCCTCCCCCCGCTCGGCTCGAGCCAACGGGTAGAGTCTGAAGGCTATCTGATACTTTATTGCTCTAACGACATACCCTTGAGTACCCAAAACTTATTGTACCCGGCATCAAACTCATTCTGCTCATTATATCATCAGTTGAATCAAGGGTACGGCTAACCACGCCCCAACCCCGTCAACAAGGAGTTCATTCTACCAACCCCTACCACCATGTAATTCACCAGGGGCTCCTGTGATATCCGTTGTCGCCCTCCTCCGCGCCCAATCTCTAGAGCTTGTTGCGTCTAGCGCTCTCTACATCCTTGCGGCGGGGCTTCTTGCTCTTCGTCAGGGTCGTGAACTCCTGCTGCCGCTGCCGCTGCCGCTTCCGCTTGCCGGCCTTGACCGTCTCAGCCATCTTTCCAGCGGACCAGTACTCGATCAGCTGAAGAATGACTAATACACCAGACGAGACCAAGCAGCACAATGACTCCAATCGCATTGCGATAATGCCAAGTGATGATCTTGGGGTATGATTGTGAATTGCAGTTATAGTGATTCAACCCAAAGCAAGCTTGATTCCTCTTCGCCTGCGTGGTGTGTGCGCGAATAGTGAGAACGTTGTAAGCGGCGACAGTTACGTGTCTTGATGCTTCTAGTGGAAGTGCTCGCCGCATGCTCTTCAAGCCCTGATATCGTCTAAGGCTATCGCAGAGGTGTATATATGCTTAACGAATGCAAACTATGATACCCGAAGAGCAGAGGGAGTCTCCAAAACCCAGTTTCAAAGACCACGTGCGGTAAAACCTGCATCCTGTACAACTGGGCTGCAGTCGACATAAAGTGGTGTGTATGTCATATCATCGCCAACAGTTAGGTTACGATCCCAGTGTTTGCCTTCCTTGAATCTGGACTTTGGCTTCATTTCCCGAAGAATAAATTCATTCGGCTACTGGAAAAGGGAGCCAGTATCTCTGCTGGCTCTCAAATGCTTCTTGAGACTGGCTTGGTCCGGAAAACCTTCGGGCAGTATATATAAGCCATGGATTAGGTGTTGTTTATCATACTTTATCTGATAATATTAGAATATGCATTGGATCAGAGGATGTTCGACGTTAGACAGGTGATCCGACCTACCATTAAACTGGTGCGGCTTCAGGGCTTTACCAGGTGAGTCTTTTGGGTTCAACTGAATATCCCTCCAATGGGGAGTTGCCGAGTCCCTTGCTCAGGAGAAATCGCAGAGAAATCGCCCTGGTCCTATATCCCGTGGAAATATGAAGTTACTGGGGGTTTTGTGACAGCTGACGAGGGGGTTTCCACGTCTACCGGAATCCTCAGTATTGCAGCAAGGAAGGACATGTGTTCGTTGACCTTTGACCCGCCTTATAGCCAACCCACTACACCAGGTACTCTCAGTCTTTTCCTTCGCATACGTCTCTAAAAGACCTTGTGATTCCAAATCTTGCTTACATAGCAGCGCCGTGACCCTAACCTCTAATGAGCTCCCCGTATCCCCTCACAGTATGCATACACTAGGAGAGTGCAGTCTTCGGAACCCGGTGTTTAAGTTTGCTAATCCTGAGTGCTATCGGGTATGGAATTCGAGCTGCTTCCGAACAGGTGGCTGCTGTAAAGCTATCCGGCACTAATTTGCGTGGTTTTGAGTCTTGTTGTGAGAATGTATGTTGAGAAGGTAGGTTTTTTTTCGTGAGGGATAATGATGGGAGAAGAGAACGGTTGTAAAGTTATTTGAAGATCCTGAGGTCTAACTATTCAAGCATTCTGCCTGCCACTGTCAGAATAACAGTGAATCCTTCAGTAAGCTTTGGCACTGGCAGAGCATAAGTTGGGTCTCACCACAGCCGAGTAAGAACCACTCTCAAGTTATTGTCTCGTGCGTGCTCATGCCGTCAGAGAGGTAGCAAACTGTCCCACCAGGGAGAATTGACCTTTTATTATGGTGCGCCGCGTAAAGAATCTGGTGAGGAGATGTCTTACAACTTGAGAGCGAAGGTTTACCCACTAGAATAGTTCTCTAGTAGACGCCGCCAGGAGATCCGGATATAGAACCCATGGCTTTAGCTTCTTTCCCGATGTCTCCCACGTATTCGTGAGTCCGGAATATCGTGGAGAGCCACTCGTTTACGAACTGCGACAGAATGACCTTGCTCGCCGGGCTTGGCTTCCGACATTGGGCAGAACTCTTTCATGTAGTATAGATCTTCACATTCGAAGGCGAAGGTGTTCTGTGTATACCGTATATATACCCAAAGCCGTAAATGTTCTTTCGTCTCATTGCGAAAGTAGAGTAGTCGCTGTAGCTCCTGGATGAACTTCTGTTCTCCTCCTCCTATTTCCGACAAAGAATAATAATGGATTCCGTCCAGTTCGAACTTTAGAAGTAGCTGTGTCACTCCGAAGACGAACAAAATTGGACATGGGTAGAAGATCCCACTGTTTTGAGTATTCGGGCTCATCTTCCTTACAGTCGTCAAGGCGCCAGATAAGAGAAAGTAAGCTGTAAGGTCCATGCTAGCCTCGTTGACCTGGTTTGCGTAGCGACAAAGACCTGATCCAGGTGCTTATCGAGCATGGGATCTTCCACACGCGTTAGGTATCTTTGTAGTGTCAGGAAGTGGTATTCGCCTGCTTATTCTTCCGACAGTGAAAGTCTCTTGTGACCAAGCAAGAAGGATCCTCGACCCTCCATGCTTGACGATTGAGAGAACACCCTCGTCTTGTAGATATCTCTCATGATATGGTTGAAACCATGATAGAATTGGAATGTAGCGAAGACGTAAATTGGTCTCTAAAGGGTGCTCTGTTGGGTTTTGTGTTCAGCTGGAGCCAACACCAGACCTTGAGATATGACCCTTGCAACAGAGCCTCAAGTCACTACTGTCAAAATAAACTCTCAAAATAAAAGCAACCTAGCATCAGATGACGCCACAAAACCCCATCAGACCAAAAGCCATCTATGCTCTTGTCTGATTTTCCAAGTCTAAGCGTTCACGCTCCAGTGCTCTTCAGTCTAAGAGATTGAAGTTCTTCAATATTGAGCTCTTAAGTACTTTGCACTCGTAGCAACAGTCTGTGATACGATTACTTCGAAAATTGACTGTCTAGGAAGCCGTCGTTATCATACTCCCCGCACTCCTTTTGTCGACCTAGATCAGGAGTCCATGAACGCCGAGGAGCTCGCACTGATAGACGACCAACTTCTTGAGCCCGCCCCTCGTGATGGTACGAATATACACACTGGAAGCAAACCCTATATTCGGAAAATCGTCGTGTTTCGCCAAGTCCCAGAATCCGGTAGTATATCTTAGTGAGACTGCTTATATGTTCTCACTGAACATCGGGACAGTCAGGCAATTGACCGTTGACAAAGACTTTGATGTTGATAGGCAAAACCCCGCCGTAATAGCCCTTTGGGGTCAAATGACATGCCCTAAACTGGCCCTCTGCTATGTGCGATGAGACGAAGAATAGGTAGGGCATTATTATCAGCGTCATAATTTGCTGCCTTTCATGGACTTAATCCATGAGTTGTCAGGGGTGGTATTTGGGGAATACTTTCTCAGCGCGTCAGGATTCCTCTCATGAGACAAGATAGCTATGTAAGTGATTCTGGGCCACCTGGGACGCTCAAGACATGGTGTTGAAGGTGCTCTCTACCTTCGAGTTAAATAAAGCCTTACACCTCAACACCCAAATCATACTGGAAGCGCCAAGTGCACGCTTCCGACCATCGTGTTTGTGATAAAGGGTTATATTACAGGATGGCTGCATTGGATCGAGAGGCACAGAAGTCTCGATGCTTCCACTTGACTGATGAGCAGCTGAGTTGGCCATTGTGAAATATCTGTTGAAACAATTATGTGCGTGTGAAAATATGAACGTGAAGGTGGAAAGCAGAGACAGAATCAACCTCGAGGATATGAGGTTGAGGTTGACTAAGTCCAATCCATGGTGTGCTAGGTGCGCCCAATGGAGAGTTGGTGGAAAGGCGCTCCGCGCGAAGAAGATTGCTGGGGCGGGATGGCGGGGAATGCATCAGGCCACTGGAATGATTGGGGGTGAGGAACTTTTGCCGCCGGAGTCGCTTGCATTTGGCTCATATCCTGCAAGATACGTGCAGCAGTATGTTCTGGAGACGTATGCTGGATTTCACCAATGCCATGAGTGGCTCGTCTTGCTTAGGTTCGGCTACCCGATATCCTGACTATGTATTCCAGCATTGATTGGAGACTCATAGTGGTGATAAAGTTGGTCAGTCTCGCCGAGTACGGAGAAGACGCAGTTGCGCGGAAGTTGTCGGCGAATGGGCTGTGGCGGTCCGTTGTTGACAGTACAGCTTGACTACCTGGATGGAGACTCCATCTTGCGATTGCGATGGCGTTCGATGCTGGGTTTTCCGACTGCCTGGATACCATGTGTACACTTGGAGTACTAATTCGGAGTTCATTCTTGCAGGACGGCGTGGATGGCGTGGACTTCCATTTGGGTCGCGGAATATTGACCATATCTGTCGCGGCTGGTCTAGCGTCTGGATTGGGCGTTTGCCTGTAAGAACAGTATCCATCCCCTCGTATCGACAGGGACGTTCAGCTGATGATTTGACTATCCTCTGACTCTTCTGGACCTTGAGGACTCGGAGTAGGTTTATGAACCTCCAAGCAGTCCGACATTGGCATTTAGTCCTATGTCTGTGGTGGAATAACTCTTGCAAATAGTCAATGGCGGGAGTGCACATCTTTTGTTGTCTGTTTCTTTTGGAATATTCGTTACAAGATGAACAAAAGCCCGAGATCCGTACGTGACTCGGCATGCGTCAATTAGCAGGTGATTTAGGTCCATTGTCGTGTTCATCGTGTGATTCGGGGGAGGGGGCGAGCTAGTTCTCGCACGAGGAATTCTCCAGTTCTCTGCAAGATGTTGTCAGGAGGTACTGTCCCGGTGATCTTCACGACCATAACCGAAGCTGCGGAACGTGCTTGACAAGGTGCAGTGGGTACCATTCCATTGGAACGGTTACTCATTGTTGATAATTAGCAAAGCGCCTGAGTCAATTAGGTTGGCCGCCTGCTTTGATGAACAGTGATAAGCCTCAACCGTGTTGCCTTGGTTGGGTAAAGATCCAAACTTTACGAATGCCATAATCTCTTCTGTGGGTATGCTTCGAGATTGTTTCTAAATTGCAGCTGTTGGTTGATGCGTTCGAGAGCACTCGTATAGTCGTTCTTGTCCGCTTGATTATCCCGAACAGGCAATTCTCTGCTGAAGCTATGATGAGGGACAATGATGTATGTGAATGACGGCTGGGATGATGACGGCGCTCGACTGTCGAGTGACATGGTCGGGACCTCTATTCATGCTCCGTCTTGTGTATAGCCAGCCCAGTGGGCTAGATACTCCTCTCGTTGGCTCTGGTACAGCCTGCGATATTCGAACACTTGTCGAATGATGGTAGTTTCTTGTTCACGATGGGGTCATAATGGCAGTATCGAAGTCGATGGCGACGATTGTGGGGCAGTTCTCAATAATGAAATGCGTAGTTCCGAGAAGTGGGCCGGCGCATTCTTAGCCTTAATAAAAGGAAGTCGATTGTTATCAAGTTGAAGGGAAAAGTTTGGTGTTGAGTTGCAACCAACAGCGAACTTCTTGAAGTGAGGCGGCAGGGACTCTTTTGACTGCCGAGGGTTCGTATCGCACTTCTTCAATTTAGTTTGTACTGGAATCTCTTGAAGGAGACGAGCTTTCCCATATGCATCTGGCGCATCGCTTCTATCCCGCCGAATAATAGCAGGTCGTCGTTTGTTTGCATCTGTAGACATGCCTCTGCACTTGCCACTTCAGACTAGTATCAATCTGAGAAGAACAAGAAGTTACATTAGATTGGCAAAGTTTTCGCTCTTGTCCCATGGTGAGGGGTTCATCTTCCTTTTGTTTTCCTCACCGTCTGTTGCATGGATGTACATCATACCCTCACGACGCTCACAAGCTTGGGCTGGGAGTAGAAATGACGCAATATATTCGGGGACAAGGGCGAGGACAAGGTAGCCTAGCCAAGGTGATATGGCAAAGAGGAGACCGAATGGACGGAATAGTAACCCTAGGGGGGATGTCCGAGCACTAGCTACAGCCGAAGAGGAGTAGTGATTATATGTGCTGTTGGTGATGTAACCTCTACCAGAGCTGACTCTTTCCAGACTTTTGTAGCTGTTTTCGGCAGCGCTACTATATATGCAAGTTTCTCTCATGGCATCTGGACTAGGACCGAGTCAAGGGAGTTATTTTGGTGATTCATGAGACACTCGAGACACCAAGATTGAGGTGTATTGATTTGGTGTCGCCATTCCTTCGAGATGAATACTTCCTCGGCCCAGAGCATCGTGATCATACGTCTGAGGTAGGCTATGTTTATGAATCCATCATAAGTAATTGACACAGACGCTCTCACTAGGACTTGGGAAAGGTGGAGCTGTCGCAAAAGCGCTTCTCCTTCGTCTACCAGTTGAAAAGGTGCTTGCTAGCTGCATGTATTTTCTCCTTTTCGTCGTTCAACTTGAGTGCCGGTCCGTGGATGATTTGTTTTGTCGAGCTTCCTAGCTGTCGTAACCATTCAAATTAGGTAACTTATATGCATGGAATGCCACGCAAACTGCATACGTATCCAATGTAGTCCTGGCGTGATAAACTTCTGGATAGGTCTGACAGATGAGTCAGAGTCTTCGCTTTGAAGGAGGTTGATGAACTTGGCTGACCCAAGTTCATATCCGTCACACATCCAGTTTACAGTCAACTGAACCCGCTCGATATAGGAAACAGAAACTTGGGGTTTGTTGCTGAATGAGGGGGTCCACAGCTGCAAAAAGTTGTCGCAAGAACCTTTTGAACCGTTGAAACGCTGTGGAGGCTCCCTCGATCGACACTATGCAGCTTATGAGTCTGAGAGTTGGGGTCTTTGAGGAAGGGTAGGTAGGGAACAGGTACCCACTGCATCATACCGAGCATAGCTTTTTGAAATGGCTTCGCGAAACCATGCACATCGAGATGTTCCCTTGAGCTAAGAATAGCAAGGACGTCCGAGATTCTCGGGAAACCCGTTGGTGGCGAAATATGTCAATTGGGAAGGGTGAACCAGAGATGACAAGTTCTGAGGGCGATGGAGTTGGGTGTCTTGTTGAGATAATAGTGGGAGGCGGATGTTGATAGGGCGATCTATCCTCCACCAGAACCCTGCTCGTAATGCCAGGTTCTTGTCGCCTTCGAGGAAGAAGCACTCTCAAGTGGCCGTCTCGAACGTGCTCATCCCGAAGGCGGGATAGCAGGCATTATTGTCGGGAAGTATGAGCGCCGTGTTCCATCATGCGCCGAGTGAAGAGGTTGGACAGCAGGGGCTGCACTACCTTGGATCCTAGGTTCATCCCCCAGATGGCGGGGTTAATCGGTTACGTTCCTCTGATAAAGGGTACATGAGAAGGTAAAATGTTCGAATTCAATCTGCTTGTGACTTGTCGCAGAGTTTCTTTGAAAGCTTCCTGTAGCCTGGGAATCCGAGCAAGAACAGTCGCAGCAGCGGAGGGTGAGGCCAAGGTCTTTCGAACGTTCTTCTGACTAGAAGTTCATGTCTTTCTCGGCATTGACTGTCATACTCTCATTCTGCGTTGTAGTCTCACTGCGGCCACAAATTGGCTGGTCATGGCTGGGTTCATGGGGTGGCTGTCGTGAAATAGCGACAGCGAGCATTCGACGCCGTCTCTTGTCAAGCCAACGTATTTATGTTGTACGGTGACAGTGGGACGGAACAGCATGGTGTTTGTCCAATTCGTCGTCTTGGTCATCTCACAGGTCTCCTTGCAGGGTGGTATCCCGATCGTTATCTCTTTTCGAAAGTCAGGTTGGAAAATGGGGTCCGTACCCCGTGTGCGTGCCCTGTGTAATAGCTGATGATGTCCTCTGAGTCTAGAGGATTGTCGATAACGCTGTTCAACCAATCGCGGTTGGTCATCTTAACCTGCTTGTATCCCCACCATGTCGGGAATGCGTGCAACATCTCACTATCACCCAAGTCGTCAAAGTCTTCGAGCCCGGATATTCCACGAACGCAAAGCAGTCTTAACTCTGCAAGTCACATAAAATGCTACATTTACCTCTATGCCAGTAAATCGGCTTCCTCCAGATTCGCCTACTCAAAACTGTCAGCCTCCGCTTCGAAGAGCCCGATGAACATCGGAACATGTCTGACAAGTCAAAGCTTTGAGATCTAACAAGGCTCACAGTCTATCCTCTGTACCGAAACCAGATCAGAGCGAACATCTTCCGGAATGCATTGGAATGCATTGGAAGATGTCAATACCGACATTAATCTAATCAGTGACCTCGCTTGGGTGGAAGACGATACTAAGAGCCTGGAAATCTGCGAATAGTATTCTCAACAGTCTCAAACAGACGACACTATCATGTTGCAACCATTGTGCTAGTGATGGAACAAAACTTCAGTTCATTCGCTTGCTTCTGACGCTCATTAAGCCCTCCACGTGCTGAACATTTTTTATGGCAATTTCATTTGCGGATCGTTTATATCTGGTCTGTTGCAATCTCCACCGTGGAAGAAGCGCGCCATAGCGCAGCTGTCAATTGACCAATGTTTTCCGATAAAATCCCGGAATCTGGCGGTATCGTGCTGTGCGATTAGGATCCATACTTTGATGCCTTTCAGCACCTGATTTGCTGAGCGCAGACCATAGAGCGACCTCTTGATGAAGAGTTCTTTGTTGTTACAAATAATGTCCAGCTTATAGAGCTTAGATAGAAGTAAAGTAAATGGGGCGATGAAGCACGATACGTTATAGTCCCTGCTGGTCGGACTGTTCCTATTCATGAATTGGTAAGCCTCCTGAGCTTCGTTCCGTGGACGCAGATTTTTTGAAGTGCTGATGTCGCTCTTTAGTTGATCCATGACGTCCGAGTAGAGGTCATCGGCCTTCAAGTCCTTTACCGTCGGCAATCTGATGCCCGAATTGAACGGTTGTTCATTGTTGATGATGAGCAGCCGACCTGAGTCAATCAGGTTCACAGCTTGTTTAGAAGAAGAGCAATAATACGCCTCAACCTTATTCCCAAAGTTAGGCGGGGACCCATATTCTAGAAATGTGATTATCTGTTTGGGCGAGAAGCAACATTAGGTCTCATTCTCATGCGTAGGTGGGTTACAATGAAGCCACGTCCTGGTTTGAATGCCCTTGACGTCTCAAAGCTGAGGGGATATTGGTATCTCTCCCTAATATAGGTATTTGGGTGTCCTATCATTAGAGACAGTATTGTCTTGAATAGTAGCAAGGTCAAAAACAGCGGCGTTGAGTTGTATCATTCAACACGTGATCGCGTATTGCGAGGCAGAGGGTGAACCGGCCTTCCTAGTCATCCTTAGCCTTTAACGCGAAAATACCGCGCAGGGTCTTGTCTAGTAAGTTCATGGGAGCAAAATTATCCGCATGAAGCTGCTGATCAGTGATTGACGCTATTGGTTTGGCCGAGTGGAGGGTTGAGTCTCACATGGTCGGCCTGGGCGCTGACTTTGACGGGCCTGAGATGGTCAGGATGCAACAGGCGCTGGATTGCATGGCTCGGATTTCTGTTGCGATGACAGGTGGTGCTTATAGGCGGTCACTCTCGCAGGTTCCTGATACCTCAACCAGAGGTTCGGGGGCGCGCTGCCCATGGGGAACATACCGTCCCGTCTGATGGCTGTTGTGAAGGCTCATCATCGGGATGGAAAATAACGAGCGATATCATTAATAGACACCAGATCTCTCTTAATAACAACACTCAGTCCTGCAAGTTCCTGCAAGGCCGACAGTCTGATACGATTCGCTTTGTTGGGCAGATAGAGCTCTTTGGAGGCCATTTCCTTCTAGGCCTTGGCCTCTTCAGGGATGCGAGACAGCAGCAGAACTACAGTCCCATTCAGATGTTTTCCCAACCCTTCACCGTGGTTGTGAACCCTTGATAACAGATCCCGAAAAAGCCAAGTTGAAATCCTGCCTAGCGATTGATGTTATATGATCGCTGGTTGAGATAGAAACGGCTTTTATTCATCGTTCAGCGTGACCCTTGCAGTCTGGAACTTGGAAAAAGCCATGCGATCGGAATATCAACATGCCCAATCAAGAATGGCCTCCAATCTTCATTACAGCTGGTTATGTTCTTGAATATCGCAGTGGCCTCTTCGATCATCAGCCGGTCACAATGCTCTGTAAACTTTTCCCAGAGGATCTCAAGTGCCTTTTGGGAGATGGCCACAATTGTATACTCGTCGTGATTAGTGTGCTTTGTGCACCTGCAACTCTTGAAGATCTAATTGACAGCCTTTTCGTCGATACACTTCTTACTGATGATGAGAGTGGCATAAACACTGGGTATCTCGATTTCCGTTTTGACCTGCCCTGCAATTTGAAACATGATCTTAGAATACAAATAGTAGCTCTTGGACTGTTTTGTTGATGTATTGAGGATCTCGATATTTGTGACGGAATAGCGAGAGGACCGAAACTGGGCGTCGGATGTTGTCTCGGGTTATGAAAAAGAATGTCGGGTGGACCCTTCGAACTGACCCGAATATAACTTTGTGAATGACGTAGAGCTTTGTAATTATCACCATGTGGTGGGAGTCGCAGTCCGTCCAGTCGCCCTTCGACATAGCTATCTTGAGAATTGTGTCACCCACCATGATGACACTGATCTCGCCCCAATCCTCCAATTGGCTTTATCGCCGGAGAGTCTTGTAACCTCAGGCTAAATCATTATATATCATTGGGAGTGCGATATATATGGCATCAGAGGGGATAGCTCCCCTCTCCTTGGTTATCTTGGCGATGTAGAGTTCAGTGTGCTGGATAAGATAGTGCGCAAGGGCTTGTCTGGATGTGAGAGACTTGAACAATGTGCCCCTGCGCTCGAGCGGCGAGGCACCATCGGGGAGCCCAAATTCACCGAGATCCATGCCATGCTCGTCTGTGAGGTTGCTTGTACCTCCTCCCACTGTCCCGGGATTCAAACCAATGAACAAAAGGTCAGAGACCTCTATGGCACAACAAGCGTCGCTGGCTGTCAAAGGTGCGGATTTGGTCTAGCGGAACAGACTGAACTAGCTCTTTTACAACCCAAAAGAACTTGTAGCCCGTCCAAGCACACCTCAAGATCCATGCCATGCTCGTTGCTTGTGCAACACTTGAGCAGACCGGTGAGCTTCGGGTCGTCGGATGACAGCACGCCTACCCAGTCGTGCTTGTCTAAGGCATAAATGTGATACTCCTGGAAACCAGTGACTTTGAAAGCTGTACAGCGCGTCGTTGTCCAACATCCTCCTCCCATTGTGATGCACACCTTTCACCAGCCACACCGCAAGTCGCCAACTGTAACGGATCATATGAATCTTCAAGACCTGATGTATATCGTGGTCTAGTTGCACCAAATACAGAGGATCTCGAAGGTGGAAACTTCTTCATCAAGATGGAAGCTCGGTTCCCTTAGGGAGCTTGTAGGGCGATGAAGAGGCCGTAAGGCCTGCACCTAGGGTCAGCCGGATCGCAAATCGGTTCTCAGATTTCGACTCGACATCGTTCGTGCCGAGACTGTTCACAGACTCTAAATGCTACACCCCAAGGAGTGAAGCTGTACTGCAACTCCAAGGATTGATCATTGTAGCGCTTGTCCGTTATTGCCGTACCCTGCCGTTGAGTAGATGCCAACTTCTGGCGCTTTCGAGTGGTGGGTGCTGTCGTGCTAGTAGTTGCATGATCCCGCAGAAAGTTCAGAGATTCTTCAACCGCCCATTGAAAGCGGCGGAGCATATGTGCCAGCGTCACCTGGCTCCCCGTGCTGGCGAATCAACACTCGAGGTTGAGGAGCAATTACTGGAGGAGCGCGTATCTGGGCATAGGCTTGGTGCAACATGTCAACAGCTTTGTCCTCGGCCTCGGCCAGCTCAAGCTTCTGCTGATCGACCGTGTTCATGTGAAGGCTGGTGCTATGCTGGGCGTTTCGTTGATGCTCTGGCTTGTAATAGGTTGAAATTACTGGGGTGCAAAAGAGCTTCGTACCATACGAGCACGTTTGGAGGAACGTTTCTCAGTAGGCGTCATTATTGCTCCAGAACTAACGACTCTTTCCCTGGTATTGAAGCTGTTGTCACTGACTCTGAACCACTTGGTTCGTTATCAAGAGGTAAACGCATCGTCTAGAGCAGGACACCAAGAACGTTAACCTCGTTTGTACCACAAACAAGCTGTTCGTCTTGATGCCCGCAAACTGACGAGGTTGGTTCCCAATGAGGGGGAAAGGAGGCTTCAAGTCTCGGCACTGGATTGCATGGTTCGAAGTCCACAAGCTGACAGGACATCTACAACGTTAGCCTGGCTGTAACATGGTGCAGTTGACCTGAAGGATACTCACGCAGCCTCGTCAACCAATGTTGGAAAATGTGTCCCATTCGATGTCAAGATTGAAGGTCCTTCTCATGACTCTGAGAGTGCGCTTAGTGACGTTCCATGATGTACCCAGCTTTGTCAGGCACGGAGGCCATGGCATGCCTCGTCTGTTGCAATACACCCATTGCCGCGGAAACAGTAATATATGTGCGCCCGCCCGGAAGCGTAGCAGCGAGTCGTAGTGCCCGGTGGGATAAGAAGACTGGTGAGCAAGGGCACGCGTACACAGATAAGAGCAGGAGAGCACTCGCCCAGCTGTCGAACTTGATGATATGACCTTGCAAATTCCCCGGCGCGTAAATGTGTTACCGCATGATGGACACTTGTGCTTTACCTTCTTCTGGCATTTGGTGAGATGTTCAGATTGATCAGTGTAGAATTCGCTACATTCTTTGCACTGTTAACATTTGTTATGATGCACATACCAATGCGACACCGATGTTCTTCAGCCCCAGCTGATGCTCTGTCCCGGCGTAGACCAAGATTCGCAAACAAACTGTTCGTCTAGAAGACTTGCAAAGACATGGGCCGCCCCCTCACGGCCCGAATATAATACAAAAGCAGCACGGCTAGGGGGAGCTATACTATGATAGTTGGAGAGAAGAAAGAAAGAAAAGAAAGCAAAGGATTGGAGGAGGATCTGGTATGTATACTCAATTCTCGGGACTGAAATAACAATTCATTCTGATTCTATCGATTTCTAAAGATATGTCGGTGGTCGGGTAGTGATTAATCTGTGGCATCGCAATTACGGAAGAAGACATTGTCTCCGTCACAGCGACGGAAAGTAAGCCTTGGTGCATGCAACGCACGGGTCAATGTGTATTGTTCCGAAGACTTTATCCGAGATTATCTATACAGTGTCCGTCATTATGTAAAGAGTAGCCAATATGATGCCCAAGATTCGCGGGCTGACCTTGGACACGGCTTCGTGCATGACAACTTACGTCTGCTGCTATTCTGGACACATCACCAAAGGGCTACCGTGTGTACGCTTCAATGTTTGTGGCATGAATATGCTAATTACTTGATTAAAGTCTTAAATTATCTCGAGTCAAATTTTGCCCGTGACTCGAGAGTCATTTGTTCCTCTCGAAGATGGTATAATTCCCGCCGAGTCTACTCGTGTCGTTTGACATCACGACAATGTCAATGCACCATCCGTGCTCCCAAGAAGCAGACCAGAGATTCCTGAATAGAAGATATATGACTACTTTCAGCAAAGACTCGTAGTCCAAATGTAACAACACCCTCCTTAATGCACCTGTCCAACAGCCGGATGCCTTCCTGCCACAGATATCCCACTTCAACTCACCCGACAGGCTGATCAAGCATCCCAACATCACCAGAGATCCAAACCCAGCCATTATTTTTTGCAATACTGTAGTCCTCCAAGCCTACTTCCCCTCAATTTAGGCAGCAGTCTCAAGATGCTTCCCGTTAATGCATCGTCATCTTTCGAAAAGACGTGCTCTCCCGTGGACCTCTCTGGAAGCAAACAGCACGATCCCGAGACAGAAGACACATCGTCACATTCAGCAGACACTTGCAGTCCGGATGCCACAGCCTCCTCATTAATGCACCTCTCCATCCACCGGATACCTCCCCACCACCGATATCCAGCTTCAACCCGCCCAACAACTTCATAAAGCATACCAACATGATCAGGAATCCAAACTCGGCCCGTCATTCCTGCAATTCTGCAACACCCTAAGCCTTTCCCCCTCAAGCCAGGTATCGAGATAGATCCCGTTAACGCTTTTCCAAGCGGGCTCACCTTTCCCAAAGAGATCTTCTCCCGTCAAGGTCTCGGGAAGCAAACACGATCCCGCCTCAACTGCATAACTTACAATAATATCTCTCCCCGATGCATACTTGCTTTCAATCCGAGTACGCGCTGTTATTGCTGATGCGGGATGATGAGGTATTGTTCGGATAGAAGCCGCCGCGACGGGGATAATAGCTCTCACCGAGGCCGCATTGCAACTCAAGACATTTGGACGTATGACTGAAACTGCGGCCTGACGTATCGGATTACGCCCGTTTAAGCTGGTGGCGATATCACAAACAGTCAATCATTATCGTTAATCAATTCACGGTACGGAAATGTTGTCAGCTTGTGCACCTACATGTAAGTCGCCACCATGAGCCTGAGGACTTCACATGTCTCAACTTGGCCTGCCAAGAGGCTGTCAGAGGCGGAGAGTAATATGTGTATACTGGTTGGATCGACTATTCTGCCAATAGCTTTGCATTGGTGGACCATTTCATGACTATGGGTGAGAAGGTTGAAGACAAGGCTTGAGTTATGAGACGTTGTCGTGATGAGATGGAATATCCATTGCGTGTCCATGCACGGTTTGAAAGAAAGGGTTTGCCTCAAACCCCGGCTAGGTGCCAAAAATCCTAGCCTCGCTTCAGATAAATGTAGTAAAATAAATACTTGATTCTAGGTATGGTATTCATTATTTGTATCCTTGTTCTGGGTCTCCAGTATCTTTGCTCCCGCGGGCCTTCAGGCTTACTTTAGGGTAACATTCACACCAAGTCACAGGGTCAAGTAAAGTGTGAGGCGAATTAGCTTCATTTCTAACCAAGCCAGGCCATGTATCAGCCTGCCTCATCTCTATCTGCCATGTCTCGTTCAGCCGAGTAACTAAGAAACCCGAGCGAGTGTGGTATCCCCAACGCCGATGATGATATGTAAGAAAAAGAAATACTGAGAGCCATCCCTTCCGATGCCATGCATGTCGCACTCCAAACGACGTACAATGATTTGGCCCTGAGGTCGCAAGACCACACGGCGACAAAGCCAAGAACACAGAGTCTATTATGCAAACTTGTCTTTCCACTGTGATCCAAAGTCCTTCCAGATGCCAGGAGCTAAATAGTAAAAAACAAAAAACATCCACACTGCCCGTCGCGCCGTTCATCCCGCATCCCGAATCGCCTGTCTGCGATCGAGGTAAATTTCGTATTTCGTAAGACATGTACCGTTTCGTAAGGTGTATGAAACAATAGAACAACAAATATCAATGCCAAGGCTGAGATGGTAAATAAAACCCGATATGGTGGAATACATGCGTCAAACGCCGTGAAATGAAGTCCGAGGACGATACATGGAGAGGTCGGCTTAGCTGTCTAGGCAGCATAAGCTTCGCGGTAAGCTGGGTACTCGCTAAATTGCACATCGCCGTAACTTGAAGTCTTCACCTTTCCAGGGTAGTTGGCGTAGCCAGCAGAGTAGCTAGCATCGCGAGAAGGCATGGAAGGGCGCTCAACGACGCGAACGCCGGGTTGGTTGGCGTAGTATGAGTAAGCCTCCTCAGCGGGAGTGGCGCGTGAGTATGAGTTCTGTAGCGTTGTGCGGCCATCATTAACTCGGTACTGCATCACATGTTCGCCACGCGACTCAGGAGAACGATGCTTCTTGCTGCTGCGGTGAGATTTGCGCTCCCGTTCCCTTCGGTAGCGATCATAGTCATCTTCATCATCGCTCTCAGGGACCTGAGCTTGCATCCTTGTGCGGCCACGACCGCGGGGGTCTGACTCGGGATACGCGCCACTAAAGGTTTGAGCTCGAGAGATGCCTGGGACGTGGCGACTGTAACCCTCATTGGGCATAGTATTCGTCCGTCTGGGAGGAGATGTGGTAGGTGCGCCAGTAGCTGTGGCTGACTTGTGCATATGAGGACGAGCGGTAGGAGGAGTGGCCTCGATAGGATCATCAACAACCTCAGGCTTGTAAGCCTTCTCACCTGTGGATCCACGTCTAGGTTTGGCGGATGATCGGCGGGCATCGTCATCGTCAGCCGGAGCAGCGAAAGGAGAGCCGACTGGAGGAGGTGTAGGAGCGGGAGGTTGGACCATGTGTCGAGAAGCGTATGAGCCTTTACTTCTGGAGGCCTGGATGTAGTTGAGTGCAGCATTGGTCTTATCCTGGTATTCCACGGGAATGGGTGGCGGGTGCATTGAGCTGGTCGTGGGAGGTGCCTCCTCACGGTGTGATGATCGATCACGCTCGCGTCGCTCATCGTGCTTCTTGCTGGACTTCTTCTTCTCAGACTTTGATGAGATGGGCTCACCATCGTAGGTCTCAATGTAAGGCTTTGTATGTCGCTTCTTCTCCTCAGTATCTCGCTTGCGAGACTTATCGCGGCTCTTCTTCTCGGCACGTCGGGCTTCCTTCTCGGCCTCCTTGTTCTCCTTCTCAGCACGGCGAATGGCTTCGTCGGCTCTTCTTCGTCGCTCACGCTCACGCTCCTTCTCGCGGAGTTCTCGGGCATACTCCTTCTCTCGTGCTCGTTCCAACTCTTTCTCCCTCTCCCTCTCTTCGCGCTTTGTAGTCTTATCTTGATAAGACTTTTCCCTTCTCACAGTTCGGACTCCCTCAAAGATGTCAGCAGCGCGAGGATGCTCATCCTCGTAAGAACGCGAATATGAGGAATAACCTCGGACGGGCGATGGTTGTCGGTCCGTCTTGTATGTGCGGTCATTAGTGCGAATTTCGTACTTATATGTTGTAGATGTAGGTGTGGGTCGACTTGATGAAGGGCTCGCAGTGGCTGAAGCAGAAGGGCGACTTGATGCGCTCGCAGCGGTCTTTGCCCGCATCTGCTCGCGAAGTTCTGCTAACCGGGCCTGATCATCATAGCGTTTTCGCGCCTTTTCGTCTGCCAATAATTCGTAGGCGGTTTGAACCCTTTGAAACTCGTCCTGCTTCTGGGCCTTTAATGTTGGGTCTTGGACCTTGTCGGGGTGGCACTTGAGAACGAGCTTTCGGTGCGCAGATCGAATCTCGGGCAGTTGCGCATCTTTGGCAACGCCCAAGATTTCGTAAGGGTCAGGAGTTGATGTAGACATGTTGGGCGGTTTGCTTTCGACTATCGGTTGGGCTGGAGTCGAGTATATAGGTTAACAAATGGCAATCGTGAGGCTGTCTATTGCATCGATCCGAAGGTCGTCGGAAGGGCGAGGCTTTGGCGGATCTTGGTGAGGCTGTCAAGGGGTAAGGCAGGGCTGGGTGGCTGTATGTATATTAGGCCAAGTTGGGTATTCTCCGGATTGGTGTTGTTGTCCAGCGATAGGAGGCGGTCGCAGGATAGGTGGTCTGGGCTTTTGGGGGCGGTGTCTGGTGTATTTCTGAGTCTCGTCGCCAGAGCAAGGTGAGTGGGTGCTCGGATTTGCAGGGTACCGTAGAACCAGGCAGAAACTTGTACTCTATACTTGCAAGTGCAGTGCTGGATCAAACGAAAGACCAGAGTTGGCGGGCGAGGAGAAAAAAGAAAAGGGAGAATTTATTTACGTGAGCAGCCGGCTGCTGAACACGAGAGAAAGTGACGATGTGAATATTTGGTGGTGTTGTTTGGTTGTTCACGTCCACAGTGGAACAGAGGAACAATGCGGGAGAGGGAGACCAGCAGTCGTTGGGGTATTGACTATTGAAGAACAAGAGCCAGATGAGGTCACGGGCAAAGCGTGGCTAGCGACAGGGGAGAGTGATTCGTTGGTACAAGGGTCGATAGTGAGAGACGGCGGACAGAGAGACTAGAGTCGACGATCAGACGCCAGGTAGTAGGGGGTCCACGACTCTGGCTTTTGGGGGTGCCGGTCAGAGCGGTCCACCTGTGTCGTCTGGTGGTGCGTGGTTCTGAGCTGTTGCTAGTGGTCGCTGATGGTCCAAGGTGGTCCCCTGAGGGGTGCTGTAAAGTGTAAGCGGCCGGAGATGCGTAGGTACTTGTTGGTCCCTCTTTGAGATGGAGTCGGTCCCGTCGTGGTCTGGTCTCGCTGTGGTGGAGTTTGTGAGTCGTGACTTGATTATGGGACTCGAAGAGTCACTTGGTCTAATGAATTTGACCGAAATACTCTGAATAACTTGGTTTTAAAAAGAGTCAATCAGACAAGTTGGAGTCTACTAATCAAGACAAATGGATTGACTCGCGAGGCGTGTATTTGTAACGAGGTGGTTGGGTGTTTTCTAAGCTGTAACTGGAAGTACCTCTTCTGTGCCAAGAACTTCCTGCCTGAGGTTCTGATTCGAGCGAAAAAGGTACGTATCTCTTGGTGGAGTGAGCAGAATCGGTTTGCAATAGAAGATTGGAAACAATTGGGTGAGGGGATTCCGTCCCTTGCTCCAAAAGGCAAAGAATCAGGAACGTGGCGAGTTGATTTTACTTTAATTCTGATTCTAAAGCCCGTAAAGAGACTTGAAAGAGACTTCACGAGTTTAAAACTCGCCCCCTTAGCCCCCTTACGAGACGCGGCGATGGCGATTTATCATGAGCTGACTAGCAGCTCCAAGTGAACTGACACGCCGGAGCGAGATGCTTGGTAAGGGATTTCTCTCTGCAATGCGGCCTCGGACGAATAGCGTAGCGTAACAACGATGGAGAATCCTGCTAGAAAAGCCGGCGATGGAAGGGCATCGAATGCCTCTGAGAGTCCCGTCCAGCCAAGAGCAGACGGGAATTGCTGGCAGCCCGCACTTATACCGGGTTAGTGAGAGGTCCGCTGGCCGTTAGTGGTCAATTGTACGGCCTCCTAGGGCCTTTGCACTGAAATGGCTCGCTGGCAGACCTGATTCAATGGCAAGTGGGCTTGTGGCGCGGTTTGCAAGAGGTACGCGGTCTTACGAGTCGAGACACGTCGAGGTACATGCGTCTTAGTGGCGAGGTCTACGGAGCTAAGTGTACCAGATTTGGTGAGTCAGGTTACCACTCAAGTACCGCGTCACTGTTTCGCTGCGCGAAATGGCTGAGAAAGCGGCCGCGGAGCGCGATGAATCAGTGTGAGCCGAATAACGAATAACGGATTGAGCATGATTATGATTATCTTTTCAAGGATGCAGGGTCAGATTCGGTGTCGGATTTTAGATCAATTACTGGATTTGAGTAATCTCCATGTCCGAAAGAATCTATCCGTAATTCCCCTTGAATAATCAGTCTTAGTAGAAGGCGATTCCGTAGTGGTGCACGAAAATTCGGTACCTGATTTTTCGGTTGCACAAAGCTTACAACCAAAGTACCTCTTTAATTGAAGTGGCTGGGAGTGGCGAGTAAGACCCTTCAATTGAATCTTTCTCTTGAGATCCAACGTGAAAGCAACCTCGGGGCCCGCGGTAGCTCATGAAAGCTGATGAATTGCTTGTACGAACGTCGTAAGAATGAGCCACAATGTTCATGTATGATGAGGTGAGGCATCCGATGCTCCGGGTCTCACCAGATCATCCCATCGTCAATTCAGGGTCCGAGTGGAGATGTCACAACAAAGTTCGCACGTTCATTGATCAATCCGACGACTCCGTAAACTTTCTTTGTCTCTAAGTATCAGCCCAGGAACATCCTGACAATGCAATCGGCCCAGCAAAAGCAACATCAGTTCCCATGATCCGCCTCAGGCGTTCATCAACCCCCGTGATGGAACGGGTCCTCCAAATGCAGACCTGGCCTGGCATCACGGAGCCCGATCGGTAGCTGAGAGATGCCCAGCGGGAGGGATGGGAACGGAAGCGGGAGGGAGCGGGACGAAGCCAGAGGCGGTGAGGCTGATGACTGGCGCGTCTTCTCTAATTTAGCAACCAAAGGCTGTATCTAAGCCAGCTGAATAACTTACACGAGGCGGTGCTGAGCGAGAACGATAGTTTCTATTTCAGCACTTGAAGCGAGGCTGAATATCTAATGATTGAAACTCGTCTCCATGAGGCTAAGCAAAGTAGAGTAGAATGCCCGATGCTAAGGCAAACTCGACCCCAAAGTGAAGCTCCTCAAGCCTCTCTCAGATTGGATAACCAAGGTGCAAACATACATAGCCCAAACAACGACATATCACTTTTCAACAGTCGATATGCTCTCTCACCTCCTCTCATTGGATCACCAACATCTATGGGCTGACTGGCTTGCTCCTTGTTGGGCTGAACACCGCTGAGGCCATCTGGGCATGAATTGCAAGACAGCGTCATGCCTGCACCAAGAACGAGGGCATGAAGTGCAAATGATTTCCCCCACCACGAGAGCAAAAAGTTAGATCGTCGATCAATTACTCGGTGTGTAGAGCTCCAGGGATCGACGTCTTGAGCTCTTAACAGCTCTGGGGCTAAGAACAAGCCAAGCTCCTTAGCTATGCCCTGGTGATATTCGGAGAATACATGCGGTCAATTGCTTCAAGAACCTTGCATGTAATCGCCATAGCGACCAAGCATCCCATGAGCTTTTTAGCTTGATGCTCAGCTTGCTTGATCAAACGATGCAGCTAGAAGCTCCAGCAAGGTACGGATACCATCTCCACGACGGGTTTGTTACTCTGGTAGCGCGCGATTCTATTCATCGGTCTAGTGAAATAGGCGACCTGCTGCAGCAGATATCCCTGAATAGAGACCCCTCGTGGCCGGATAGTGATAGTGGGCGCAGACCATGGCATCACGAGGCCTGCATTTCCAAGTTGCACGACGTCTCTAGAGTCTCGCTTCACCCCCTGCAGCCCGCTCTCTGTGGATACAGAATCTCGTTGCTATGGCTTTTTGATCAATGTCCTGGAGACTCATGATAATAAACAATAATGAGTTAGAGAATGAGATATTCGGTGAAGGGTTAAGAGACGCTGAGAGATGCCTCCACAGTTAAGATACCCCCACGATGAGAAAACCACGGGTGAAGTACATGTGGAGTGATAGCTTCATGAGCAGTATCATGATGCGGATGCTACACCAGCCAGACACACGAGCATTCCTGCAGAAGACTTCTCTATGGTCTCCTATCCGATAGGAGATGGACCTGCAGAGACGCAGTGGGCACAAGCTGACAAAGACCAATTAACCAGAGAGGAAATGTCCAAAGATGGTGGTGAGGGGCATTCTGTTTCTCTGCATGACACCATCCAAGAGAAGACTCGAGTCCTACGGTGCTGCAGAATCCATCACATCCGCCTATTTTTTCCCACTCATAAGCGCCTGTGTGACGAGCTGTGATGAGTGAACAAACCACACATCACCTTCTTTCACTACAAAGTTACTGATATTCTTTCCATTCCCGATGAACGATGAAATAGTCAGATGCTCCCCCAGATCAGAGACTCGTGGTCATCAGCGTCATGGCCCAGAGCCGTTGGGCTGAACAAGGACAGAAAAGAAGGCCTGATGTCTAGCACGTGATTGGACAGTTCTCCCCCATCTCGGGAGAGGGTGGGGCCGCCAACGGGCTCTGCATCTGATCACATCTCTGTGATATGCCGACCAATCAAGATAAGCAACTCTGTCTCTAAATGAGGGCTTTTTCCAAATGGATTGTTCAGCTCTAGGCTAAATCACACCTTCCTCCATATGTCAGTAAGATCAAAGATCAGCTCAGCACGCGTAATACTCTCCAGGTCTCCGTATCTGGCCAGGTTACAGCCGGGCACCTGAACAAACAGAAGACCAACCTGGGGAAAGACAAAACCAACCAACGGCCACCGCCAGAACGAGCGAAACCAAGGGAAGATCATCGACAGTTTTGTCCAGGGGGTTGCTTCCCAACTGAGTAAGGAGCGTGGAGGGTGCACGTCTCTGATAGGTATAGCAGACGGCAACGATTGATAAAAGACCCTCCTCACGAGAGCTATCTAGCCATCTCGAGGCAAGGCCGGTGCTTGAATCTGATCGCAGCATGTGGCTTTGGGGATCACAGGCCTGGGCTTCTGGGCTTATCCCTGAGAAGAAGCGCCAAAGTACTTCTTTGCTGCTGCTTACTACGTAGAGCTACAAGCTGAATGAGGGATGAAACGTGAGTGGCAGCAAGGTTCTAGAAGAGTTCTGCCTCTGAAGCTTCAGACAATACAAACATTGAATTCCTGTTCCACGACAGTCATTGCGAGACACGCCGTCGTTCTCATCTCTCAAGCGCAATGACATACAAGACGTACCACGATCATACGGTTGACGTTAGGGGCAGAAAATCTAAGTGTGTGGCCCGGCACGAGTTCCTTGACGTTGTTCGGTAGCGTGGGATGGAGGGCAACGCACCACGTGGGTGTGTTCTTTACCAGACGTCAAATTCTTGGATCCGGGTTTTTTATCTCTTTGAGCGGCACAAGCCTCCAACAGGTCACTTGACCCACTTGACCCCACGTACAAGAAGGCTACAAAACCCTCCCTATTATTATGGTTGAAGAGGCTGTCTTCCTTTGTAACTGGTATACCTCTCTTATGGTATAGGCTTGCAATTTAACTATCTTGATTGGTCAAAAGCCCTCTGAAGCAAAGAAAGTACAAGTTGGCCTGTATCAGCAGTTTTGCTGACTTTGATTGGCCTTATACCCCTATTGTTACCGGTTTGGAGGCTTGTGCCGCTCAAAGAGATACTGTCAAGATCAAGTTTCCAAGTTTTGGAAAGACAAAGCTGGATCATTGACGATATCCACCATGTGAGCCCAAGACTGTTCTATAGGTATTTGTGTAAACTTGATCCATCTGGCACCAACTCTACAGCTCGATCGATACCGATACCCTTTGACGATCCCGCGATTGGCGATGTCATGACCCCTCACACGCGTCTAGTTAATGACCTCCCAACTCCAGGGAACATCCCGCCAGCACCCGCGTCGGTCAAACGCCTCACGAGCCTGTACCTGGAGGGATTATCGTGTGCTATGTTTTAATTCTGTTGCTTCTTCCCGAGCGGTAAATGCGGGGTTGAACTACTGTACCTGATCTAGTCTTGTAAATTCATTAGGCTCAGGCTCAAAAGAGAAAAGAATCCTTGGCTTCGCCGCTCCTAAGATAGAAAAAACACGGGGCAACTAAGCCACGCTATTGGACTGAGGGTATCACGACAAAGACTGGCGGTGAGCAGGAATGAAAGTGAGGATATGTATGGCGCCCCTCTTGGCGGAGCCCTGTTGGCTCCCCGCAGGATCAGGGCTCAATTGGTTTGTTTATTTGGATTGGATCCCTCTTTTGATTCTGTAACTCGGACGACCATAGATGAGCAAGGAGAGGTTTTGGTTGATGTCAATGCTATAGGCACGTGGAGGATTATCATCGGATTGGTCTTGTTTCATGTCTCAAGGGACGAGATTTCTTTGTCTCCTTGGCGTCTCAATGGGAGGGGAATGGCTTCACCGTAAGAACGAGTCGATGCCGGCTACAGTATTGGTGGGGAAAGGATGTGACTATCTCATGTGACTGGTCCTCCCTTGATCTTGATGGCTTGGTACTCGAAGTCTGACAAGAGTTGATCGTGAGCTCTGGTGTAGGTCTAGGGTAGCCATCTAGAGACTACATCCCAAGAACACGACGCGACATTGTAGTACATTGATGAGAACAAACAAGGTTTCAATTCAATTGAAGGTTCATTAGCTGTCACTCCTCTGCCCCTCGAACGATCATTGGGACCACGTTCATGTACTACGACTGCATTACAGTTCATCCGTTGGACCCGACTACGACTCGAAGCTACCCAATGTTGGTTCACGACGAATACCACCACATCGATCCATCGCATCCCGATCCAGCATAATGCAGAAGGTGCATCACAGCGTAGCAAACATATCAGTAGCCCACAACCATCTGTAAACTCATCAAGAAGCTCTCGCTTCGTCTTTGTTTGAGGCCATCTCTCTTTTCCCAACGTGGTTCGTTGGGCACCAACACGAGCCTGAGTCTAGGGTAAGCCAAGAGCGAATCACAGGTCTTCGATATTGCCCTTGTCCTCCCAGATGGGGAGATCTAGGTCTACTACGATGGGCTTGTTGAACTGTTTTCCTCCTATGTGGGGATATCGACTCTTCATAATCGCTGCGTTCACCACACACGTCTCTCGACGACCCATCCTCCCAGCGAGAGCTGCCTGGTCGCTTCGTGGTGAGCCGGGATCCCCTCCCAATCCGATAGTACCATGAGAGGCGTGTATATCAGCAAGGCTAGATCCAAAGGTGTATGGAGAACTTCCTGCTGAGTCAACAGAATGAGGAAGGTCCGTTACGTCACGGGCTCCTATACTTGATCTATATCGACCTGGATGGGAGCCATCGTTGGCAAGAGATGGAGCCTTCTTCCCAGTCAGATCTATGAGGCAGGTTTTGTTATTGCCTTTGCATGGATCTTCCCAGCGCACGACACTCTCTTCTTGATAGGCGACATTCCCATAACTGAGATCCCACATCACTCTCTCAGCACCTCTTCCGTCATGAATGTGGCCACAGACAGCAAGCTGTGGTCTCACTCGCCAAAGCGCCTGCCGAAGAGCTTCGCAGCCAGTAGCTCGACGTTCATCCGTCTCATCGCAATGCGTCCTTGGAGGCGTGTGTGTCACCACAATATCCGCATCAAGTGGTATAGACTGCCAAAGCGACGTCAGATCTGACCAATTGCTGGGATTTTGAGGAGCATCATAGTAAAACGCCCATAACCCGAAACGTGGAGAGTACGGCGATCCAAAGACCTTGAACTGGGTACGCGGCCCCGAAGGAGATTTGAGGTGGACGGTAGCTGATTCGTGAGAGAGGTACGTTATCGAAGGCGAAGACGTGAACAATCGTAGGCACTCGTCATGAGACTGTGGGTTCTTGTTGTGGAAGTACAGGCCATGCTCAGCGTAGAACTTTGGATCTAGAGTGAGGTCATGATTTCCTGATGTTCACAGAGTCAGAGGCTGCTATACTTTCCCATGAGGAGGCATACCAGCGATGACGATTTTGGCCTCAAAGTCCTGCTTCTCCAACCAAGCGACCGTCTTGGCAAGCTGAAAAAAAAGATCAGCTTCAACCTTTTGTACGACCATTGGGAGCGTATGGGCCATAACTACAGACCTCTGCGTGACTCCCCTGGTTGGTCAAATCTCCAGCGTGAATGAGAACATCACCCTTTGGGAGCTTGACCTGGCAATTGTGGGTATCTGAGATACACACAATTCGTGTCCTTCTCCTCATGACAGCTGCCATGGCGTCGACGGAAATGGAAATCGTTTACTCCAACGTTGAATTGAACCCAAGGATTTGGTTGACTTTGTCTAAACTCAGGAGCCGAAAGTGTAATCGCTAGCGTTTGTGAGGAATGAGTTTTGATGGATACCATCAGCCATGCGATTGCGGAGTTGTCTAAGACACTTCTTGGGCTTTTCAGAAAATGGAAGACAAGATCATGTCAAGTGGTTGAGATTCTGACTGCAAGGGAGATTAGTGCAGCTCTGAGACGGGAGCGTCCGTCCAAAGCACGTTTTGAAGTTTCTTTGTCGTTCCTGAACTGAACGAGGTTCAACGTCTCGCTTGCGCCGGGAATGCGAGGATGATGTGCAGGCTGCAGTGCAGATGGTGGATCAAATGGACGGAGGCTCGCTCAACACCAAATCAAGGCTGAAGAGTATTATCGCAGCGGATAACTGTCAACGCCAAAGCACAGACAACGCCGCAGGAATAAACAAAGGATGATGGTTCGGCGTATAAGCCAGCAAGGAAAAAAAGAATGCTACGGTAATTTTAATAATGACGGAGGCTGCGATAATGAACCGAGATGTTGGAGAAACAAGTGCCGTTGAGTTCTGTGGGACCGTCTCAAAAGAAGAGTACAGTGCACAGACAGTGTCCCGCTAATGAGCACTAGAAGCACTAAAAGGACCCTAAATGGTAACCTCTTCACCTTGTGACGGCCAACTTCTTCCCGTATTTGCCTGTCGTTTTCTTGCTTTTATTCTTTGTTCTCTTGCAATGACTTCATCTCTGGGGTATTCCACGGAGATTGTGACGTTTGGCAGTTATTATTTTTCGTTGCCTCTTTTCCCCTTGTACTTAATGAGAAACTTAAAGCTTTCATAATGCATTGATTCGTAGGTGCTAATGCATCCCCTGTCGATGGATTGACAGGGTAAGCTGACAACGTTCCATTCCCAGCGCAACGGGCCAGGCTCTTGGAGGGAAGGTAATCTCGGTATCAACTCTAGTTAGGAGAGGCCGATTTCTCCTCATATCAGATGAATTATAATAACAGCAAGGCACGATGATTTGTTGCAAGTCTGTATCCGTGTCTATTCCCAACGTTGAGTTTCGTTTCTAGTGCACGATGCGTGACCAAGCAATTCCTTGCTTCACAGGTGAGGAAAAAGCAACAAGAGACCAGGCCTCATCAAATGAACCCCTGCCAGTGGCTTCTTGAACCCTGGCGCGGCTTATTCTCATCAGGGGAAACGTTGATTTATTCCCCTTCCACTCGCGAGCTTCTCCCTTTTGCCCATTGAGCAATCAGAATGAAACAACCGGCGGCGGCAACTAAGGGGACCGGGCTTATCGCAGACTGTATGATGGCCTGGGGGTCTTGTATAATTGAACGAATGCTTTTATCTGAGCTCTTTCATCAATGCTATGGATATCAGTGGATGGTCTGTGATCATTGTACATGAAGCGTGGCGTAATCATGTCTCCTCATTCGTATTGGAGAATGGTTCTAGACTTGCGTGCACCTTTTGTAAGTCACCCACAAGAACGACAAACAAGCTCTAACCTGCCTTGTAAGAAATGTCTCTCCATCATTCAAATTCATATCCCATCTGAAGCCACATGAACTTTCCTTCTCTCTATCCCTGTCATTTCACAGTTGTATTTCCGTCAAAGCCCACTTAGAGCTCGCTGATTCCGTACAGGGGGGCTTACAGGGGATCTAGCCCGGCTGAGGGGCCGTGCAGGCGCAGGCGCAGGCTTCATTCAGGTGCTGCCCGCCAACACAGTGTCAATTTCAATCTGCCAGCCTAACCAACCAGCCCCCCTCATGGAAATCTCCCATGGATCATCTTTCTGTCTTCTTGTTCTACCCTCTCTTCTCTGTAAAGCTCTCTCGGAGCCCGACGCGCCTTGATCGTCCCAGCCATGATATCTCTGTGACGACGATATCTTGACTGTTGGCCGACCCAAGGTCTATTCCATTATTCCATCCACCAAAAGTTATCTTATCGACTTCTCTTCGCCATCTAACCGCCCCTTTGTCACCGGATCCTTCGTTACGCTTTCCGACCCGCATACGCACCGCCCCTTGCGTCTATGAACAATACCTCTCCCTTAATCGATAGTTGCTACATCGAATTCCGGTAGCATTGACAACGATATCATTCGACTTTCGATCATAAACATCTTAAAACAAACGCCGTTCGTTTGCCGCCCTCCACGCGTCCTCAAATCTCTTATTTCTAGAGGTCGCGGGCGCCATCAATATGGCCACAATGGCACCCGCACCAACCTCAACCGAGAATATTACTCCGCCGCGCAGTAGTCATGGTCACAGAGACTCGTGGGGATACAACATGCCCCAGAAAGAGGTACGAAGCGTGGGAGTTGCCACATGATGGCTGCTACCCCAACTTTTGTCTGGGCGAGGTTGCTGATGATTTGCTAGGATCTTGATAATGACATGAACGCTGGCACCAACCATGACTACCCTCAAAAGAATCATTTTACTGCCCAAAATGGTAACTCGAACTCTTACCACTCTGGCATGGACCGAGTTGGCCGAAAAGTGAACTCGCACGATAATCTTTCGAGTGCCAAACTTCACAACTCTGTTGACGGAGCTGGAGCGCGCTACATTAGTGAATCCAAGACGAGTCCGGCTTTGAACGGTAACTCTTGGGGACAAATCTTTGGCCCCCAGACCGAAGACGAATACAGCCGCAATGCCGTACCTATCGACCGAGAAGTAGTTGTTGTAGACGAAGGTTCCAAGTGGATTCACCGGGACAAGCTGGCAAGGATAGAGAGTGAAGAGCTTCAAGCTGCAGGCATATTTGTCCCGAGAACCCGCAACCACAGCAAACAACGACGAGACCGAAGCCGCAGCGCTATGCGCCGTGGTACTGACGCGTCGGAGAATGGCCCTAGATCCCGAAAGAACTCGACAGCTGTCGAGGGGCGAAACCCCGAGATCGCAGGCGAACCGTGGGATTTACGTACCCCAGAAGAGATTGCAGAGGAGGAAAGCAATGCTTATTTCACTTCAAACACCCACAAAGGAGGCTCTCGCATTCCTGTTGCCAAGGTTAGTCCAGCGCCCATATCTGTTGATCGTTTCGAGCGAGCATCGAGGAAAACGAGTGAGAGCCCCGACGATGAACGGACTTTGACAAATGAAAAGACTCGACCTGGAAGCGCGCACATGGCGAAGGGATTCGACGCCATGTCGATCAATAGCAATCTCAACAATAGTTTACCCGCGCCGAAACGAACCGCCACCGATACTTCGCCTAAGAAGGCTGCGACGGGCCCAAGAAAGACGTCTGGTCCCTCGAAGACGGGCACTGCAGCGACGGGACGACCGAAGACGAGATCTGGTTCTATTGGAAACAGCATCTCAACTCGACCTTCGACCCGATCTGGAGAATTGTCACCAGGAAATAAGGCGCCTGAAGGCGATCCTCCATGGATGATCAACTCGTACAAGCCCGATCCTCGACTCCCTCCTGATCAGCAACTCCTCCCGACTGTGGCCCGACGCCTACAACAGGAGAAGTGGGAGAAGGAAGGAAAGTTTGGCGATGTCTACGATAAAGATTTCCGACCGCTCAACGACAATGAGCTCGGCAAATCGGATCAGCTTGACCAGGCGGACAAGACTGAGGAGACCGATGAGAAGCAAGGAGAGACATCGCCACCAGAGGACGAGTGGCCGCTCAAGCTAGAGCCGACAAAGAGCCCTACTCAACGCGCTGGCGGATATTCTACAATGCCCAAGATCTCGGACAAGCCTCAGAACAGCCCACTTCCAAGTCCAAGAACACCTCTTTCGCCCAATGCACCCAACGCCCCTCAAGCGCCAGTGCAAGAACAATCAAAGCCGGAACCATCTACTGAACGACCAGTACAGCAGCGCCCGCAACAACCTCAACCTGCTGAAGATGACAGCAAGGGCGGTTGCGGATGCTGTGTGGTCATGTAAAGACTTTGTCTTCATCTTGCCTGCCCATGGTCGACGGAACCACGATATCGAGGATACCCATTCCCTTCCCTACGTGCCTGACAACACTTACGACGTAACGAATTTCCTTTACAATCTGCTTGCATTCAGCCATTGTGTTAAATCGTATCATACCAACTCAGCCTGCTATCTCTTTAGCGATGCAACTGCCATTCCCTTTGTCACAACTTCAGCGATCCGTTCCACCCCATCCGGACCAAAGATAGCGACCTTGTCACCGAGACACAACTTCACTCGTGGAGAGGTCAAGCATTCACCGACCTGGCAGTCTCAAGCGGTAGACTGTCTGAGATCTGGTGATGTGAGAGATACACGTCTTTCCCGGAGTCCTTCATTATTTGTATTTAATCATCGGCGTTTGATCTTTTCGTTTTGCGGTTTGATAGTTGAGTGGTTTTGCCGTTAAAATGGTACTTGTTATATTCTTGCCAAAGGAGGAGGGGACATGAACTGGAGCGGAATGATAGAAGTGATGGGCCTTGTGGTGGGATTTACTCTGACTTTGAGTGAGTGAAAGTCTGGGTGATGCTGGTGTGAGTTAGTTCTAGCGACTGGAACTTACTCAGTTATCTTGTTATTAGAGATTTTGGAGAGCGAAGTTGAGTGAATCAATAACAAGACGTTAAATTATTGGATGCCGTGCTGTGTTTGTAAGTGAGCTCGTAGCTTTTGCTGTTTCTCTGAGCCTCGAGAGGTATGTGCCAAGAATCAGTATCACCACGATGTTGCAAAAGTCTATGTCTGGCATGAAGATTGAGCATCTCAAGCTGAATATCAGTTATTCCATATCAAAACAAGTAATCCCAAAGAGAGATCACCTAAATATCACCAAGTTACCCCTCAGCTCTGAAGCTTTTTCGGAAAACCCGGTCTCAAAAAACGCCCACAACGTCATCATTACCCTTTAGCTGTACGCGTTTCAATCGGGAGATCGGCACGTTGAATTCGCGTGGATTCATGCAGTTCTCATTATTGAACCGAAGAATTATCAGGGAATTGCGTACGGATAACGGCATTCCAGAAACGGGTAATTCGGATCTGATGCGGTGCGGTAATGCCCGTGTGTGGAGTTTATCTGTTAGTTTACTCCGTATGATTTACATCATCGAGATGCTGACGTAGAGTGAGTGAGATCTGGGTATAGGTATGGGGTATTTATATATAGATCGAAAGATCTCTTGGGATTTTCTTGGCATTTAGAATTCACTTACATGTTTACACTTGCTTCAGTGTAAGATATCATCAGTAACAATGGTTCATCAGCACGGAGATCATCATAAAATCCCCGCCAAGCACCGGATTCACAAGTAAGACCTACACTCCCAGCCACAACATCCACCATGCACTAACACTTGCAGACCGGGAGCATGGCTTCCCGCCGACCATCGCGTGCACAGAGAGTACATGCGTCGCGTCACAAAGCACGCCGACGAGAACCCCAAAGAGCTCGTCCCCGTTCTCCAAGAGTTCAAAGACTTCATTGAGAAGAACCCCCGCGTGTACATGTACTTCATCCAGATGTTTGAGGAGATCCCCCAGAAACACCCGTATCAGAATGATCCTACTGGAACACCTCAGTTGAGAGACTATGAGCATATGCTGCAGGTGCTCAATCATATTTTTAGCACGGCGCCAGAGTGGACGGATGCGGCGGAGAGTGTGGGGATGGTTGGTGTGCCGCTTTGTGCCATCTTTGACTATCCTATGGGAACGCCTAGGTGAGTTTCTGAGAGCTGATAATGAATGGGTGAGTGCTGATGAGTGATGCAGTGGTTATGCGGCGTTTTTGGATCCGGATGTGAATCGGATGCTGAAGAAGGTTCTTAACCATTGGGGCAAGTTCCTCATGGTACGTCAACCCATACCCATATGAGTTTTGAGAGTTGAACTGACGATATGAAGACACCTAAATCTGCTGAGGTTCTAGGTGATCACAAGCAAGGCTGGTTTGGCCCAGTAGGTCTCAACGATCTCGTCGAGGTTGCCAACAAACCCAACAAGACAAACTTCAAGTTTGAAGAGGTCTTTGAGTGTGATCCGGCCGCTAAGTACTACGGCTACAAGTCCTGGGATGGTAAGTCAACAACATCGCTATACTGAACAGCCGCTGATTGATGTCCTTAAGACTTCTTCACTCGTAAGGTCCGCGACAGCGCTCGTCCCGTCGCTTCCCCAGATGACAACCTCGTCATCGCCAACTGCTGCGAATCACGCGTCTACAACATCGAACACGATGTCAAGCTCCGTGACCGCTTCTTCGCCAAGGGCCAACCCTACTCCATCCTCGACATGCTGGCCCACGATCCTCTGGCTGAGAAATTCGCTGGCGGAACTATCTACCAAGCTTTTCTGTCCGCTCTCTCGTACCACCGCTGGCACTCTCCCGTCTCTGGTAAGATCGTACGTGCCTTCGTTCAGGACGGCACGTATTTCAGCGAGCCTCTCTTCGAGGGTGTAGGTGAGCCTGGATCCACGGAGATTTCGGCTGCGGGATTGTCGCAGAGTCAGGGATATTTGAGTGCGTTGGCGACCAGGGCTATTATCCTGATTGAGGCTGATGAGCCTGCGATTGGGCTCCTTGCGTTTGTTGGTATTGGCATGGATGAGGTTAGTACGTGTGAGATTACCGTTAAGGAGGGACAGCATGTCAAGAAGGGACAGGAGACGGGTATGTTCCATTTTGGAGGCTCGACGCATTGTGTCATCTTCCGCAAAGGCGTCAAGGTTGAGGGATTCCCTGAGGTCGGTAGGGAGGATAACGTGCCGGTTCGAAGCCAGCTGGCTGTCGTGAAGAAGTAAAACAGATCTGCGGATGAGACAAGTAGTCAAAACAGAATGTATTACGCTTGGTTTATGCTGTCATTATTTATTTCTTCGCATCCTCCTTCATACCAGCCTGAACCCAAGCTTTAGATGCACTGGCCTTAGCCTCAAGTTCCTCCTCAGTCATCTTGAGCTGCTCAAACGCAGTGTGGCGCGTAGGGACGTGACGACCAGCCTCGAAGCCAGGGCGTTCGAGAAGCTTGTAGAGCCACTTCTCGAGGTGGGGGAACTCGGAGAGATCAACACCAGCCCATTCTGTTGGACGTTAGTGAATGGCGGCGGTGATGGAGGGGAGAAGGAAGACTTACTTGCGCTGGAGACCCAGCCCCAGATGGAAATGTCGGCGATGGTTACCTTGTCGCCGACGATGTAGCCGGATGATGTTTCGGAGAGATGAGTGTCGAGGGTGCGGTAGAGACGGCGGGTTTCGTTAGTGTAGCGGTTGATGCCGTACTCAATCTTCTCAGGAGCGTAGCCTGCGCGTGTCAGTATAGTATCATTGAAGGTATGGGTGAGAACATACGCTTGAAGTGGTTGGCCTGTCCCTGCATGGGACCGAGGCCACCCATCTGCCACATGAGCTGCGAACCGTTAGTTATGATCTGACGGTATGAATGAGAAAACTCACCCAGCTGGTCATCTCCCAATGCTCAGCAGATCCATGAGGGAACGAAAGCTTATGATCCTTGTCATAGCGATCAACAAGGTACTGCAACATAGCACCACTCTCAAAAACGCGGATCTGCTTGCCATCGAGGGTATCAGTGAGAGCAGGGATGCGACCGTTGGGGTTGATCTTGAGGAACCACTCTTCCTTCTGCTCATTCTCGGTCATCTTGATAGGATACACCTGAGCTCGTCAGTGCTGCAATCATGAGTGTGAAGATTGAGAGTTTACCTTGTACTCGAGGTTAAGCTCCTCGAGCAGAATAGAGGGCTTGATGCCATTGGGCGTGTTGGTGGTGTAGAGAGTAATGTCGGTCTTGATCTTTTGAGCCATTGTGAAGAGTTGTTTTCCCAATTGGGTGATACGCGATGTCATTAATTTTGAGTGTGTAGATATGAGAATTGAGCCTGGAGGAGGGGAGAGACACTTTATATGATGACATGAGGTTACAAATACTACATCTGTAGAGCTACGGCATAGTGAGGGGTTCGGTTTTCTGGGGATTGGATGGATTATTCATTGTGCAGGCTTGATTTGGCTTGGTAATCCGAAGTTGGTGGAGGTTGAACCCACATTGGACCAAGGCCATTGCGCGATTGTTACAACAGTCTTTGTAATCAGCCCGTCCCCGAATGCTCCATGGAGAAATACTCCAGTTGTCGCTGATGTCAATTGTTTTATTTATGATCCTGAAAGAGTCTCTCCTTTACTCTGATGATATGAGATTGCCTCTTCTGGCAATTCATTACCAGCGTCAGCACTTTGAATGAACCACTAGGCAGGGTTCATTGATGTCATTACTCTGAACTCCAGACTGTTCATGAAACCTCTCCTATGATTGGCTGGGGGCGATGACAAACCTGATTATAGAGCTTTGTTCCTGAGCTGTTCACCAGAATAATTTCTTAATGGCAGCTTTGTCCCCAAGAACGCCAATCACTCTTGACAGTAGAGTTGCAAACTATATATGTCTTTTTTTAAGTCTCTAGTGCAGCCGTCAGATTCTCAGGTTCCCCATGATCCATCCATACCCATCTTCGCAAAGGAATTGGTGCCCCAGTCGGCTCCACTTCGGCTCCAGACACCGAACCACCATCGAAACTTGGTGTAAGCGACAACTTATGATCCCGTGAACACATAAACGTACCGGAAAAGACTTCCTATATAACGTTGTTAGCGACTCGTTACTCATGAGCCAGGTGCTACACTCAATATAGGGTTCTCTCAGCACTCAAGAGATTATCTTGCCCAAAGTATAAGACAGAAACAGGGGTTTCTCAGCATTCGCATACTTCGGAAACTGGGGTAGGCATCGGGGCGAAAGCATCACTGTTTCTTTGAGTGTTCGCTGACAGTGCTTAGTCTGCTATCACTCAAACTTCACGGCGTGATTTGTTCATCTTGACCAAGAGGACATTCCACCATCCCAAAATTAACTTCTGTAACCGCAGAAAGTTCTCAAGACTTCTAAACACTAATTCTATGTTTATCTACCAACCATTCATAGTTTAAGCTTAAAACAAAAGGGAATTCAGTATCGGGCTAACATGTTGATTATAGCCATGTCTTGTAAGTTGGATCTGCATTGCATAACAGTATTCCTCGAGTTTCTCTCGACAAATAAGAAGTACATCACCATTGGAAGCCAGGAGTCCTCTATAGATCACGGATGTATTTTCTATTCCAGGGCTGAGACATTCAGTCAAGGTCGTGAGTGCCAGAGTGGTTTCCAATGTGCCACTCGCGGTAGGTTTGCGCACAAGCACGGTCAGACTCGTCAAATCTTATACGTGGATTCAACGACCTGTGGCTCCTAAGTTCCACTGGGTAATAGCTTGAACATGTGATCTGCTGGCAGCACGAACCAGCGATCAGTCATCAGATGAGCCCCAGCGTCCCTCGATAAACACAGAGTTCCCCCCCCACCTGGAAGGTTTTATCCTTTCTTCTTCTCTATAACCACACGTCTTTTTCTTAGTCCTCAGGAGACCATAAACCGATAACATATCCTGAATCACATCGTTCTTTCGTTGACAACAGCATGTCTCCGCAAATTTCTTGCGTCACTAGACGCCCCTTTACCTTCACCAACTTCCCCCCAAGAAATCATCAAGTGTATCATCGACAATATCCTGGATGCGAATATCCTCCACAAAGAGGAAGACTGGAAATGGGACTACTGGTCTCTGCCCGAACCCGAGCACAACCCTCTTCAGGTGTACGTGGATGCCCTGAGCCTTGCAGCGATCTGCAAGGACTTTCACAAGCTTGTTACGAAGCAGATTTACGTTAGAGATGGAAGGGACAACCAGTCGGCTGCACTTCTGGTCTCCGCCAAGTGCAACAACCTCGTTGGCGCTATTAGAGCTCTCGATGCGGGCTCTGATATCAACTCCGATGATACGACCGAGACCGTCACCTACTACACCACCGGGCCAAACGCTGTCAAGAAGGGTCACGGGGTTCCTGTACACCTTGATGACCAAGAAACTGCCCTTCACTGGGCTGCTTACAATGGACACAAGGAGATGGTATCCCTCCTTCTGAACCGAGGGGCCAACCTTGACCACCCGGTCGGCGTCGACGCCTCTGAGCGGTTCAACCGCCAGAGGATACTGGCTGGCCAAACTTTCAAAGACTGCATCCCACTTGACTATTAACCAACAAACTTCACCAGCAGAGCTGTCGCGGACAACGCGTTTCTAGGCTTGGAATGTCTGGAATCTCCGCAAGCCATCGACACCCGATATCGCCTCATGAAATTAGAACAAGGCGCAAATGCTTTGTACTTTGCTGTAGAGGGCGGCAATCTCGACATCGCAGAGTCTCTCATCAAGGCTGGAGCTGATCTGACGACACATACTGGAACAGGGCTCAACGCCCTGCACCAAGCAGTAAGCAACAGTGACCTAAGCATGGTCAAGCTTCTCCTGATGAAGGGCGTAGATGCTAACCTTCGGGATCCTTTTGGCAAAAGCCCGCTCCACTTTATCAATTGTTTTAAAGAGGAGATGGCGCTGCCAGCGGCCAAGCTAATCAAGACTCTCGTAGAGCACGGAGCCGACATCAACAGATGGGACCTTCTTGGTAACACACCCCCCCTCGCTCATCTGCAAGACATTGAGCCGAACGATTCCGTCATCGCGGAGTTCATCCGACAAGTAGACCATGCGTACGAGGGCTTCTACGATGGCCTCGACGTATCGCCCAGTGAACTAGACGGAGAGATTTACAATGCAATGGCAGACATTGGATTTGTTGGCCCAGGCTGTGAGCCAGCGCCTCTGCCGCTTAGCCACAACACCGGGATGGAATGGTCTCAGACCCGGGAAGCCATCTATCGCCATTTCTATAAACTCATCCACCAGACAGACACAGTGCCGGAAGCATTGGCCGGGTTTTCCCTAGATGAGTGGGAGGAGTATTGGGAGAAGCGCCCATGCGTCTATGTGGATGCTCCAATGTTGGGAAATCTGATGCATAGGAATCCAGACTATTGAGCTTCACCTTGAGAGTGATATGCAGATGAGGTGGACAACGGTGACAATGACTTGGAAGATGAAACCTCTGACGAAAGAGTTGACGGGTGGCAGTGATGACGAAGAGAAGAAGAGTATGCGATGGTCATGTTAACCGCCGAAAATTGTCAAATTCTACAACGGAGTGTTTTCTTGTCAGGGAGAGAGAGGGGCATACTGGTTAACTATGATGACTAGAGTTGGGCGTAGAATTTTGGTCAAGTGCATGCATTATTGACTGATTTTAGGATGGGCGCAACGCTTTGTTTGTAGATGTTGTTTGATACCAAAGTTATACGGAGAGGGGCACCTGAGCACGAAACAGAGAATGGTTTACTAGTGTATTTAACACCGATGCTAGACCACTGGAAAGAGTCATTATGTGAAACTTGCCCCTAACTATTAATCTCCTATAAATTCTAAGTGTCGTATCGTGTCCTATGAGTTTGACTATGCCTTGCCAGCACTCCCACAAATATCTATCCACTTCTCAACCTCAGCTTGTAGTATCTCTATCCCTTCATCTACACGCTGCATCAAAGGTTTATGTGCATTCTCCTTCAAGTGGACGTGCCAGACCTCAAGAAGCAATTTGTTGACATTGAGCTTCACAGTACCAGCTTTGATGCAGTCTTGCATAATCTGAGCAGTGAAGTCATTGGTCCCGTGGAGTGCCATGACTGCACGACCACGAAGTTGTTCACCAATGGATGAGAGTCTCTCAAGATCGAGCTTTGGTCCCTCTGGGCCATAGTCACCATGAATGTTGCCGACGCTTGGAGCGAGCATATCGATACCTGCTTTGAGGAAGTCTTCTACCTCTTCGGGAGAAGTAAATAGGGCTGCCCCTATATTAGCCTCTGTTTTTAGTCCGACGGCTAGTGCTCACCTTCAAGGTCACCAGTATCAGCAATACCATCTTCTCCTCCGTTGATGCGCCCGCTCTCCGCCTCAACAGCAATACCCCGCTCATGACACAACTTTGTCAACATGGCAGTCCTAGCAAGGTTTTCCTCGTGATCATAGTGGCTCATATCAACCATGATGGAATCAAAAGGCAAAGTTCTTACGACTTCTTCAATCTGTGATACATCTTGTGCGTGGTCCAGATGAAGGGAGAGCGGCACAGTAGCGGATTTGATAGCTGCAGATGCTGCCCAGGCCAAGGTAGGGAACTGTCTCAGGGTAGACGGGAACAGGAGTAGAATTAGTGGTGATCGCTTCGCCTCGGCGGCTTTCACTATGGCTGTGAGATGCTCAATATTGTAGCTCGAGTTCGTGGTTAGCAATTTATCTCACGTCGTGATTTGTGACAAACCATATTGCTGCCAGAACGCCATAGTTTCCTTTGACAGCATCGTACAAGATACGCAAAGTTCGATTCGACAGCCTTAGATTTTCACTTGCAGTCTGCATAATTGGGTTAGAATCTGAGTTGTTGGGGGAATACGGCATTGAATAAGGTGATGATTTGACGTTTCACCTGACTTGTACTTGGAATTAGTCATCATTCAATCAGGAAATCGTAGCCACCAACTCCTCTTTTTGGCATGAGTTCCATGTAACCTGGATAAAAGTACGTCGTCCTATGATTTGTTCTCACTGAGCTTTAAACGTCAAGTATGATGCTAGATACCTAGACAGTATAGGATATGCGAATGCGCTGCAAATGGCGTGTTCTCTATGTAGTAACCATATGCCGATATGCATGGGAACCAAGTAAATTATATCAATCTGGCCACCCATTGCCATTTCGACGCATAATGTTTGAGTGTAAATACATAGCTGTCCTGGTGGAAAGCATGATGTACCAAGCTTTGCTACATAAAGAATAAGGAGCTGACATTCAAGTGTTCGTGTTTCTTAACGCCTATTGATTGATTGATGGTTAAAGCTTATGATGTCTCCACGAGATATATTAAGCCAACACATAAAAAATCCTAATTAACTCAAGCTTTTAGAAGGCAATACATGGAAAGCCTTAGCAAAGATAGGTCCCCTAATTTAAACATTATATGCTTTTGTGATGACTCAATCAGCAACCTTGTTATTTGACACCTATCTACTCGATATCAGATGAAGCCTAAAATTCCTGTAGATGAGAACAAGATATTCCTTGGTGACCACCAAGCCAAGATTTAGGCCTCGTTTTGTATCCACGATGTGTGCAATGTTGCCGTTAGTGCCGTAAATACTCGTCGTAGGCACTTTTTGTTGCAGTGCTCAACCGATCTTGAAGTTTCTTTCAGATGTGATCTAGGTCTAGCAATGTCACAGGAAGAAGACCTTAGTTTGTCGTCTTGCATATATAGCGGTACTTTTCTCTCTAGAGTCCATTGTCTATAATCTGCCATGATTCTCCAGCGTTGACTGGCATTTTGTGTTCGAGGCTGTGTTTGCGCCGGCGGCCAAGTTCGAAAGGAGTCCGTGGCAGCTAATGCTACTAATCGAGGTCAACAGGAGTGAAACAGGAAGGCCTGTCCGTCGAACAGGCACTGGCACCAGTCGCCCTCCTATGGTAACTATTTGAGCAAATATGAAGGAGAGGTCGATGCGAGTAGAAAAGAAGCTTTGACAAGAGAAGGAAATGGTTTACCTGTTTTCAGCTACTAAAGACAGCTCGCATAGTATATCGCTGTGCTCTACCTGCCGAAGAACATCGCAGGCGCTGGTGTTTTGCCGCAGTAGGTCAAGGATGATATTCGCCTCATCTGGGTTTCGCGAGCGCAGCAAATCGACAACCTTTTGACATGCAGTCTTCTCGGATTTCAAATGCTCGCATTGACGCCGCAGCTCGCGATCTCTACTCGTGGCGGTGTAATTGCAGCTTGAGCTCGCTCTGAAACAGTTTGAGCAGTAGGGCCGGCTCCCATCGCACTGAGCTAACAATTAGACAGGATTGGATGTGAAAAGTTTGCATGACTGACTCGAATCTTCCGCTTCCGGCAACTTTCGCAGGCAACTGAGACGCCGATTCTTGGGTAATGTGGGAGGACAAGGCGGGGTGCAGGTGTTGACGGTATTTGCGAGGCGGGGAGCAGAGGGCGCTGATGGCCCTGACCAGGCATTGTTAATATTGAGATGAGAATAGTTTGTGAATGTATTAGCGACTCCACACCCTAAAAGGCATTTATTATGGAGTGTAAGAGTAAAACTACATCCAGACTCGAGAGAGGTCTGACTCGGCTTGGTGGACTTGATATAGCAGTGAAATGCTCGTGGTGAGGGGACTGTACGACGCTTTGGAACTTTCCATTGGCCCCGATATCGTTTTGCCATGATGAAAAGGGTCATGAACCGTGTCTACGACTGCATATCAGCTCCAGTATTTCATGCCCAGGGCGCTAGTTTTCGAACACATCTCAAAACGCCAGCCAATGACCGTCTGAGTCGGTCAAGGCTCCGTCTAAGCTGATTGGAGGCCTGACTAGTCAGATCGTAAAACGATCGTCATCATGGCCGCATCCTAAAACCGTGGCGGGAACCTGGCACTAGGACTGCAGGACGGGATCACACGGCGGGCTTCGTGTTAGATAGGTACTAAGACAGTTTAGTGAAGTTGATATTACTGGAGCAGATGTCTCGGGGCGACTCCGCGAATACCTTGGCGTTATAAGTAGGTTCAGTGATCGTCCAATGTATCTTCAGTGAACTCTCATTAAGAACAGCAGAAGTTTCTCTTTTGTTTCTCGAATAGGATAATAAACTATTTACAAGCCCTATTAAGCTGTTCTCTCTCCTCAACAACTGTCTTTCAATTAATCCAACCACAGGGCCTGTATTTGCCTTCGTACCATTTGAATCTCGCACTTACATAAGATCCAGATATACTCTGAGAGAGACAACTGGCTTGCTCTATGAAGATATATATATATATATTATTTCCTGTTATGTGCTTTGATAGATCCTTTTGTTGATTCTATTTGTTGTAGATCTTGAAAAATCGAATGTCGAGTGGCGGATTTGCCACAACAGCTTGATCAACAATCCGGGGCGAATTTCATGCTGAATCCTTGTATATCGTCAGTCTTACACAAACGGTGATAATTACTCTCTCATCGCCGATGTTCTCCCGCTTCTTTTGGACTCTCCAAGTACTCTTGTCTATAAACCCACATACACAAGATCCCTCCACAAAATGTAATCATGGCGTCACTATCACTACACTGTGCTTTTGCCTCTTTTTTTCATAAGCCTTACGACCTTCCTCCTTCAGCCGGGAGTCGTCCGGTCGAGTGAGATCAACCTGTGGCATGAGCAGAAACGCTAGCACGAATGCAAGGCTTGCGACACCTGCACCGATAAGAAATATTATCCGGAATCCTTGTCTATATGCTGGGATGAGAACTGAGCGGATTCTTTCAGCCTCGCTTGGTGAAACTGTGTCTAAAAATGTCTGAGGGTTACCGAGCAATGTTTTTGAGTCGTGTTTGTCTAGGTTCAGAGACGAAAAAGAGCCTCCTAGCACGTTGTTCCTAGGGTGATATCAGTAGATGTTGTTGAGGATGTCTTGGTGGCTTGACATACAGGACTGTACCGCATACTGCAAGACCCAAGGTCGCCCCCAAGTTTCTCACGAAGCTGTCACATTTTGTCAGCTTTGCTTTTGAGCTAAGTTCTGGATCTGTCACTTACTTGCGGAACGAGGTGACGACAGCCATATCACGCCTCTCGACACCAGCTTGCATAGCAATGAGCGCACTATCACCGTCAGTCAAAGCCCATTTGATCGTCACAATTTCAACTCACGGCTGCAGCGTATTACCAACACCCACTCCAATGAGGACCGAATAACCAATTTGATTCCCAACGCCCGTGTTCTCATCAAGAGTTGACATCAAGCCAAGGCCGATGGCCCAGCATAACCAGCCAAACAGGATACACTCACGGTACCGACCAATCCAGTGTACGATGAGTCCGGAGAAAGTACTACTGGCTGTCTGGAGTAGTGTGATGGGGAGAAGCATTACTCCGGATTTGGTGGCAGAGTAGCCGTATACGAGTTGGTAGAATGAGGGGATGTAGTAGACTTGCATGACGAAGTTCCAGCCGTTGATAGCCATCGTTAAACATGCGCCGTTGACGATTTTTGACTTGAAGATGTGCACTAACTCTATCAGAATGCTTTCGGTTATATGATGGGGTTTCTTACATGGTATCAATGGATATCGAGGACCTTTCCACTGCCACAGCATGAAAGCAACGGATACTGCTGTGCCCACCACTAATGTTGCGATAACCTGAGCGGAATTCCAGGAGTGCTCTTTCCCTCCCCAGGTTAATCCCAGAATAACAACAGTCATTCCAGCTAGAGCGAGAAATATGCCCAGGAAGTCGACGGCTTTGAGTTTTCTATTCATCACGTCAGTTTGGACCCTAGCATTTGCTTATAAAACTCACAATCTCCAATCTCCTTCAACCTTCTTTAATGGCATGAAGAACAGTACACAAAGTGTTGTAAAGAGGGTCAGTGGTAGCTGCATCCTAAAGATCCATCGCCATGAATCCGCAGAACTTGATGAGAGGGCACCTCCAATGACAGGTCCGATACCATTTGCGAGAGCAACGACGGCGCCCTTGGAAACATCGTCAGTCATGGTACTACAAGCTTCACTTGTGGTTAACTCACCAGTATTCCCTGGTACTTGCCTCTCTCTCGCAGAGGAACTACATCGCTCACTATGAGCTGTGCAACAGTCATAAGTCCGCCACCTCCAATACCTGTAAAGGCGCGGAAGATTGTGAGTTGTAAAACAGACTGTGCTAGGGATGAGGCCAATGATCCGGCGAAGAATATTGCAAGGCCCAGTAGGAGGATGATCTTGCGAGACCAGATATCAGATAGTCTTCCATACATGAGCTGCCCGACTGTTGAGGTTCTGTTGTTGTTAGCGTAAACCTGCACCCATTGTCGATGATGCTCACATGAAGTATCCGCTGGCTATCCACGAGACCTGGGCTGTTGACCCCAAAGCATTTCCGATGATGTATAAACTGGTCGCCAGCATAGTCTGGTCCATCAATGCTAGCAGGTCTACGCTTGCACATGCTAGAAATATCTAGGGAGCCGGTTAGCATGACGATGCCATTGTGTTTTGGGACTTACTGTGACGATGGCTCGCTTTGGCACATAATTTGTCTGCTCATTAAATTCAGGAGCCTTCTCATTGTTGCCTGAATTGACGACAATGGTATTTGTTGAGCCCATATCACGGCTCATGACCGCGTTGGCATCCGTATCACGATTTTCTGCCATTATGTTTGGTGTCGTGGCACATCGACCTCCTAAGCGCCAAGGTGGGCAAAGCTGCAGTGGGAGCTCCTTTAATCCTGACGGTAGAATGAAAGCCACCTTGACGGTGAGCAACTCCCTTCGCGGCGGCGTTCAACTTGGCTCAAACTTGCTCAGCGATCGGCATTGAGCAACCCTTTTGGCTGAAACATGGTTATTTCCCAGGTACACCGCTTCAACTACCGGTCAACTGCCGTATCCGGTACCTTGAGCGACGATTACCCCTTTGCTATTTGAAATGGATTTTATGTAAATACAAGTATTGTAGCCTAATGAAGTCTGGTGCGACTGGCTCTTAAACTGACGCAAAGGTGTCATCGCTGGAGATCGGCAGCTAAGGTTGCAACAGCGCGGGTTTTGCAAATACTGATGTTGCAACGCGGATTAAAGACGGCTCTAAAACACGCCACTATACTTTCTCATACGAGCTAATTGAGCATGTTTGCGTAAATTCGCGAAAAACATGCTCGTTGACGATTATGAGGCTTTCACGATGCTCAACAGACTTTCTCACAGGTCATTCTCAGCAACGATGCCTTCTTCACCAAACATGAAGTAATATATTTGATGAGTTTTCGAGAAGAAAACAAAACCTAATAGAAAGTCTATCAAGGTGTTTTTAAAAATTAATTAATCGGATCCCAAATTATGGATAATATTAAGCATCTCCACCTTGAGCCGCCCTGATGGAAAACTATCAGGGTCCTTTTCTCCCAGGGCTGATACAAGCTTGCGGGAATAACCGAGGCTATTGCATATCATACTACGACGAAGGAGTAAAAGTTCCTTGTGCAAGTAATACCTGACCAATTGTTTTGTCCCTACGCATGTAATCTCATAAATAACACCACCCTGATGGTCAATTTCTCGTATGCGCTACTTTAAGTCTCCAATGCATCATCGAAACAAGCATTAAGAACCTTAATGACCTGCTTGACTAATGTACCTCTAGTAATACTTCATCACGTAAAGTCCATTTACAGACGAAGATCTGTCGATCGTTGAGAAAATTCTAGTAAAACACTTTAACGAGCTTCCCTTTGGGGCCACTCGACTCAGTGACCCCTATCTTCTCTGTCAAGTTACCCACGATATTCTCTTGATCTACTCTCCAACGGTGAAGATCACAGAAAACCGCTCATGCAGTCTTGTGGATATCAAGTCTTCTGATTGGCATGCGGTTACACTCGAGCAAAAGATGCGTTGTTCAGTCAGACATCCCGCAAAGCCTGCTGCCACCCAAGGAACCCTTCCAAAAAAGGCTGGTAAGCCTACGACACACAAGCTTCGACTTATATAGCTATCCCGTACCCATGTTATCTGTTAGTTCTACTTCTGTAGTCTTCACGCCATAACCTTATTCCAACATGGCCAGCCCCAACCCCCTCAACGTGTACAAAGGACAAGACTCCATCCAGAAGTACTTCGATCCAGAATCAGCACCCCCGTTACCGCTTGTCGAGATTCCTGACTCGCTTAATCCATATCGCCAAGATGGAGTTCGTATCTATGCCAAGATGATGACTATGCATCCTGCAAACAACGTCAAAGCGATGCCTGGTACGGAACCTTGAGTCAGATTTTATATGCTTAGCTTATGTGATTATAGCGTTGAATCTTCTTCAGAACTGCGTCGTGCTCGGAAAGACCAAGGCGGTGGTTGAGTACAGCTCTGGATCGACTGTCCTGTCGATGTCATTGATTTCACGAGCTATTCATGGTGTTGATGATGTGAGAGCGTTCTTGAGTAACAAAACGAGTTCAACCAAGCTTCGGTTGATGCAATTCTTCGGAATCGATATGTTAGTTGCCGGCACCTTCAAGTTCATCCATTCCGTGGCTAAATCAGGTCTTGCAGTACGCTATTCGGAGGTCCATCACAACCGGAACCCCTCGACGAACGCGGTGGTATCCGAGCAGCTCAAAGACTTGCACAAGAGTCAGATGCAACCATCATCAACCCGAATCAATATGAGAACGATCTTGTAGGTCTTCAGCCACCCGCAGCAAAGAGCTAGTACTAACATCAGGACAGAACTGGAATGCACACGTCAAGTGGACGGGTCCACAGATCCATAAGCAGTTACCAGATATCAACGTCATCTGTGCTGGCATGGGGACCTCAGGTATGCCAAAATATTCCCACATGTGTAACTTGACTAATGGAAGAAAGGAACTATGACTGGACTCGGCACATACTTCAAAGATGCAAAGCCTACAGTATATCGACTTGGGTCAGTCGGGAACCCGTCGGCACGATGAACCACATCAATACTAACAGCTGCATAGTGTATGTACAGCACCTGGTGATCGAGTCCCCGGCCCTCGATCCTTCGCCCTCATGGCGCCCGTCCAGTTCCCTTGGAAGAGAGCAGTCGATCACATCGAAGAAGTCGGCTCCCACAACTCTTTTTCCATGTCTTTAGATCTCTGCCGAAACGGTATCGTCTGTGGACCTTCTTCAGGTTTCAACCTTAAGGGTCTATATCAGCTTATAGAAAAGCGCAAGGCTGAAGGTACTCTGTCAGACCTCGCTGGACCAGATGGAACTATTAACTGCGTATTCTTGTGCTGCGACTTACCTTATCAGTACACCAATGAGTATTTTGAAAAACTTGGGGGGAGCTATTTCCCCTCGATCAAGAATGAGGTAGGTGAAATCAAGGTCTTACTATCAACGGACTAACGCGGGTACAGGACCTCCTGAAAGTTGACCTGTATCGATACGATGAGAAGTGGGAGAGATCAGCATCCGAAGCTCTCGGTGCATTCTTTGATGTTGACCGAGGCGCACTTCTCGACATGGTCCTTGCCGACCCCAAGATTGGATCAGTCAACACCGTCGACCTGCAGAGTATTCTACGGTCCAAACAAGAAACCACGATTCTTGATCTTCACCAACCACATGATTTCAACAACTTCCATCTACCGGGCGCTGTCAACATGCCGTTCGTTCGAGACGGCACCCCAAGCCCATTCTCTGATGCCAAGCTATTAGAATCACTATGGAAGAACCTTGAAGGGACTTTCAAGGCTCCGGGAGCAGATGTCCAGTCTCTTCTCAATGGAAGACGCGTTCTTCTCACATGTTACGATGGCGATAGTGCCCGGGTTGCAACCAGTGTTCTGAGAGCCAAGGGATACGAGGCGGATAGTATCAGAGGTGGATTTCAGGCTCTGAGCAAGATGAGACAGAGCTCAAATCAAACCACCGCGACTGGCTCTAGAGAATCATCGCCATGGATGGACTTGAGTCAGGAGGCGCTGAGCGTTGGAGCATCGCAGTCTGCTCGAGTTTCGCTATAGCGGGTTTCAGTCAGTCTTGGCAGATGATACCCGGTATATATACTCAAGGATAGTATACGAAGGATGATAACAATAAATTGATATGCCGTACAGCATGAAATATCGTTAGTGATATTTAGTCTATAAGGCTCTCTCCCCATTGACAATTCGTCAAGGCGAGACGAGTAAGCTCGCCATGAATGTGCTGCTCAGTTATATAAATACTATGCTTCAAAGGTCTCTTGATCTAAATTGACATCTTTGGCACTCCTGAGGCCATGTCAGGAGCCGTCTAGCTCACTCCCCATGCTCCAAGAACGTTCTTCTTCCCCTCACCCTTCTCTTTTCGACTTCCGTTCTCTAATTTTCTAACTCTGTTCACGATCAATCCCACAGATATGGGCCCAATGATGGTACAGAGTGTAATAGCCCAGGTAACAATGAGGAAAATCTCTGATGACTGACCATCTGCCGCTGCACCGAAGATACCTTTGCTTTCAGCCAGTGCTGAAATCAGGTATCCAATTTCGCCTCTAGCTACCATCCCAATGCCAGCGATGCATGCCGGGTAAAGTGACAAGGCTTTCTCTGGCTTTGGTGTCGAATTACGCACTTGGGGAGAAGCTTGAGATGTATCTGTGTCAGTGATGGGCTCCAGAGGGACAGCATCGTGTCCTTCTCTTCCCAGTGCGGCACTAGCCTCATCGCGAGAGGATGAGTTGTCTGCGCATTGAGCACCAGGCACCAATCCTTTGGAAGAGTTTCTAAGCTTCGGTGTGAGTCTTTGGGCGAGCTGCGCAAGAATACGGAAAGGGTTTGTCAAAGACATAAGCCAAAGACGACAGGCAAGTTTAGCAAATATCATAAGGATAGTGTAGATCACGCCGCGCCAGACTATGGGACCTGTGAATAGCTTTGTTATGGGGACAGAAAATCCAATAGAGGCCTAGGATAGTTCAGTGCTTGTTCATGTCGAGTGGTTCATCGGCAGACTTACAAAGAAGAAAGGCTTGAGAATGCGTTGAAGAGCGGGCTCGTAGTAATGATGGAATATCTCAGCACCCGAGCCGCCTTTCATCACTTCCGGCAGAACCCGACTCTCCGAGGCTCGCTCCTGAGTAGTCAATTCTTCGGTAACCACAGTTTCTCCTGAAGCTTCAGTTGCATTTGTGTTGGTTTCCCGAGTTTCAAGATGAGGAACATCAGAGTCCCACCAACTGATGGTTGCACCAGCTATGTAAGCAGCCAAGAGACTCGAAGTGCCCGCAAAAGTCGCACCAATGACTATACCAAGAAGATATGCGGTATGTATGGCAAAGGCAGTCTGGCTCATGCAGAAAACCTTTGAAACTCTAGAAGTCGGATTGGCCTGTCGAAAATCATTGAGTCGAACAGTGAGAGGTAGAACGATGAACCTGCAGAGGACAGGAATGATAATTGCAAAACCAAGAGACACGACGACAGGTCTGACGACTGTGGTAGCATAAAAAGCGTCACCACCAAAGTTAGAGATAACTTGGACCATGATTAGGCCTATGGCATCATCCATCATGGCAGCACTTGTCAAAACAACGCCGAGACGCGTTGCAGAAAGACCGCTTGTGCCGAGGATAGTAAACGTCGTGCCGAGACTGGTAGAGCACAATGCAGCACCAGCAGCAAATGCTTGCAATGGGGTTGCGTTAAGCATAGGCATGACTGCAAATGACAGACCAATTGGAAGAAGAATTCCAGTGGTAGCCACGATAGATGAAAGACCAAGATTAGCCTTGAGAGATCTGAAAGATGTTGACAAACCACCCGTAACACGAATTAGAAAAGAAGTCTATGCATTCTCGAGATTCCATTTACCTTCAAAACTAGAAGGATAAGACCTAGGTATCCAAGCTGCACTATAGCATCCTCAACCTCGTGAGAGAGCAATTTTGCACCTGGTGTCCCCCAAGCTATACCTAACGCTATTTGGCCAATCAGACCGCAATATGCGATTTTATCGAGGCCATAGTTAACCAGACTCAAGAGAAGAAGAAAGCTTGATAGGATGGCAATGATTGTTATTGGGGGTTCGTGATACGGAAGTGAGGCCTCCATTTTGCAGACGGTGATGTCGGTTCCATTTTGCTAACCTGGAGTTGAAGCAGGTTTATATATGCCGGAGTTTTAATTCTCCGACTTGGTTCGGGAATAAGACATGTAAGACGCCATAGTAGAGCCAAAGTACACGAGCTTTCACAACCACAAACACCTACGTCCAATTTGATAAACTACTACTTTTAACAGTCATATGATTCTTATAACTCAAATGTTAGAAATACCCGTGCAGTCTGCAAATTAAACAAGGACTCGTCGTTCCGACATGAATATGAACATTGTAATTAGTTAGTTTCTATGTACATGATATCATTTTATACATGTGTCCTGTCCTTGGCCGTTACATCGAGACTAACAAGCTCGATGTCGCTTCTGTTGCTCTTCTTATCACTCCAGCCTCCAGCAAGCTCCGGGGAATGTGATCCTGTCCATGGGCCAGGACCGGGGTCGCCTTCTAGAGATGGTGTTTCGTCGATTTCTTCGAAGCCGCTTTGTGCTGCTCTGCGAACTGGTGCGCCGGAGGAGTTGTTTGGTCGGCCTGATGTGTTGTAGTTGTAATCGTATTTGGAACCCTTTCTGTGGAGATATGGCCGGAGAGCAGGAAGGCAGGCAATAATGAGGCCGATAAAAACGTCGAGTCCACTCCAGAGTTCTATGACTTGTTAGATAAGCTTGACTGTAATGATGATATAACTCACCAATCGTTGTGATTGAACGGAAGTCGCCGACGTTTGTAAGCTGAATAGTCAAGAAGCGTGTGAGTGAAAACGCAATGTCGATTATTCCGAGAAGGAACACACAGTAGACACCGATCTTGACCCTCTTACGCATATTGAGCTTATACAGAACTAGCCACGGCAGAGCAAAGACTGTACAACTGTTAGTTTCGGTATCGCCCAATAGGCCACGAGACTTACGCAAGAGACTTCCTACAAAGTGCAGTCCAAGCAACCTGGAATGTAGCGACCAAGACAAAGTCATCGCAAAACGGCTCCGGTCCCAAGATCGACCTGAATATGAGTTAGACGAGGAGAGCAACGACGAGAGATTTGACATACCAGTTCCGTTGAATTGGGAAGCAGAGGAATAGTTGCAGACATAGTGACACGATCAATACACACGCGCAATAAACAACTACACTCCAGAGGACGATCCTTCTCTTGGTCATGAACGGCGGGAACAGTTGGAGGTATACGACGAGAAGGGATGCCTTGCAGAGGTAAAAGGTCACGAAGAAGGGAATGACACTAGCCCACATATACTATAACATCATCAGCTTCATGTTTTGTTTCGTGATGATGATACTCACCCGCAGTACTTTGGATAGCTTCTCTGGTGGAACATCCCAATTAACAAGGGTGTAGTTGATCTCGGGTTTCAACACATCCTCCTTCATATATATGATTTGGGGTTCTGAGGATCACCGGAGCGAGTGACGGCGACCTTGAGTGCGAGGAACTCATCGGGAGGATCAATCTGTTTCTGTTAGATGTTTCAGACGTGAAAAATGGCGATACTTACAGGCCAATCGCTTCCATAAACAAGAGGTCGACCCGCCTTCTCAATCTCGGCCCAAGCCTGAAGATTGTCCTTTCGGTAATCGGCGAGAGACTTGAATGTGTTGGGGATGTAGAATGAGCTGAGCTGCGACCACTGGTAACTGACAATAGGATCGACTTTGAGCTTAGCAAAGCGAGGCCAGTCCTTCTTATGCGACAACTCATCGTGAGCGAGACCGAGACGGAAATCCTTGCGGGGATACTTCTTGCGGAACGACTCAGCTGCATTGAGACCAACACGGACAGCAAGATCACCGTCAACGTGCAATTGAGCGTCAAAGCCAGCAAGGAAGAGAAGCTCGAGGGTCTTGGTGAGGATGGCAGGCTTCCAGTAAGGGTCGTTGAGGGAGTTCTCATCGGGAGCCCATTTGCCGTCGAGGTCGGAGCTGTTGACGGGTGCCCAGTAAGGATCAATCAGAGCAGCAGTGTTGGCAGGATAAGTAATGACGCCATCGATGAAAGCCTTGATCGCCTGCCACTTGAGTGTAGGCTTGGGACCAATGGCCTTGTTATCGTGCCAAGGAGTCAGCTTCTTGACAACGTTATTGACAAGCGCGGGAACACCGTCAATTGACTTGGGCGCTTCAATGCGATAGTCGAAGTACGCGCGCGCAGAGAGACCATCCTCAGCCTTGATGGTGCTGAAAAGAGTGTGATGCTCTTCGCCAGCAGCGGCTTCTTGGAAGGTAGTAATGCCAGCCTCACGAAGAAGCTTGAGAGCAGCGCGACCAGCCTGGCCGTTCTCCTCGGCGGTGGGACGAGGAGGACCAGCGAGGAGGGCAGAGACGCCATCTGAGAGAGCGCCTGAAGGCTCTTGGCTACCAGGAAGACGAACAATCTTTCCATCGGCGGGGTCCTTAGTGCTCGAGTCGATGTCGGAGAGTTCGAGGGCACGCGAATTGGCGAGAACAGTATGGTAGTCGCTGGATCGTATGATGATAGGTCGCTTAGTGTTGAGCTTGTCAAGCTGCTTCATTCCAACATTTCCACTCTTCTCAACAAGACCAGCATAGTCCATGTTGACAACCTCAAGCCAATCATCATCCGTCTTCCCAGTCTCGCCATCAATGCAGCCTTGAATGTGCTCAAGAACATCCTCAATTGGCAGCGTCTGGTAGCTCAAATCGCACTTGAGAAGAAACAGACCACCGGAGAGAACGTGCATGTGTGAGTCGACAAGACCAGGCATGGCCATCTTTCCCTTGAGATCAATGACCTTTGTGTTCTTGCCAATGTACTTGTCGGCAGTTTTCTTGCTGCCAACGTACTCAATCTTTCCGCCGCGCACAGCTAGAGCCGATGCATGACCGTTGGAGGGATACATGGTGTAGATCTCGCCATTGACGAAGACTACATCTGCAGGCTTGACGACGGGCTTTACAGCGCTCGCCGTAGCGAGAAGCGCGCTGACGCAGAGGGTGAGAAGACCACGAGCCATGATTGAAGATGTCGATGATGGTGATCCCCTTCAATTGAGCCTGAGTTGAGCGATGTAAGATTGTTATAAGTACATTACTCAATGGTCCCTGCACTACAAGCTAACATGGGGTCTCCCAGCGGAGAGTTTGGCTAGAAATTCACAGTGATATTCCATGTCCAAAGAGGGTCAGAAGACCGAATTCCATGGTGCAGGGACGATGGCAGATCGTGGTGATTCCGGCGGCTGCATCGCCTGTAAATGGTTAAGTCCAGCGGATGCTCCCCCCCAAGCAGATAAGTGGACACCAACAGATCATAGTTAGTAATGAATCTATAATAGTAACTGACTGCAGGGTCTGAATCCCTCACAAACTATTGATCACTTTCATCCCACTGCCTCTGTGTGATTCGCTGCATTGTTTACGACGATTAGGCGGTGCTGGTGGGATACTGATGTTGCGACTCTTTACCTACGAACAGCATAGTCTTATGCGATATGATTTCTGTGGCGAAGACTCTCACTGGTCTAGATTTGAAGACTAGACGTTTGCGAATGACTTGATCGAGCATGATGTGTTGTGAGGCGCGTTGTAGAGTTTGAGCTACGTCTAAGGTAGGCTAACTAATAAGTTAAGGTTGCGGGTATGTAGATCCACGTGAATGACACTCGTAATACGACATCACTAGCCTTGACTTGCTTTCTCACACGCGATCAACACCTACAAATACGACTCTGGATATAAACAAAGTTTAGATATAATACCATCGCGCCTCTATTAGCCCGAAACATCATCATTATATACAAGTTACAACTAATCGCAATTTGCAGATCCTATCCCATCAAAGTCTCATATCCATTCTCCATCATGACATCCATCCAATACGCATCCTGTTTCTCCTCGTCCATGCAAGACCAAGTCTTTTTGACAAGTGTTAACATCCGACGAATAGGCTTTGCCGCTAAAATATTTTCAAAAGCAGAAAGGCGTGAAATGATCGTCTTTCTTGCTTGCAATACATCAAGACCAGCCAGAGGCACTCTGAACCTTGGACTAGTCGCGACGCTTGCCACGGGGGGTTGTTGTAAATTCGAGATCCCGCAGTATGATCTGTTCAAAGACATTTCGCTGCAGATACTCACGAAAAGCAGTGGTTGAATAGATCGGCTTCTAGACGTTGTTGGGATATCCTTGACTAGGTCCAACACGTGAAGAGCTAGACAAGTCAACCACGTATCTGCCAAAGTTCTATCATCCGGGTAGTTGTTCGCAGCATCTGGAGATCCTGACTGGAACGCTTGGTTGTTTGGGCTTCCAGATTGTATATAAGGCACCAGAAGATCTGGGAAGTTGCGATACAACTGGAGTAAGCCCGTGCATCTATAGGCTTCAGCAATGCTAACTAGATGGTTTGCCGGAGTCATATCGTCGCCAGCATCGACAATATCGTTCTCTGTTGGTAGCCGAATTGCGCACAGCTCAGAATGCAGCTGTTCCGAGGCAAGCATGGCTTCTTGAGCCCGCTGGATATCTTCCTGAGAAACAAAACGCCGTGAACGAATCCTCTTTCGCTCCTTTCGTACAAGACTTCCCACTTTGGCAACGAGTTCTTGCACTTCGATACCAATTCCTGTCTGCGGATGAGGCATACGCGGTTCTTGTAAATCAAGACATTCTGGGGGTGCTGGTTGAGGCTGGGCGTGTCTTGTGCTTGAATCCACGTCTGTGACGAAGGACAGCAGCATTTTCCAGTAAACAAGAGAGTTATAGAAGAAGAATTCCTTCTTCTTATCTGCGACGGCTAGGGCGTCACCGCGGGCTTCGGCGGACTGAACCATTCGGGATAGAACGTCGAATTGCAGCTGGCCAAGACTACTGGGGTCATGCCATGAAAGACTCATTCCTAGCATAACCAAAGCTAATAAAGAAGATGTCTCAAGTTGAGCAATCTTGGCTTCTCGGGATAGGCAGATCATGGCTTGATCTCGAAGTTGGCGACCGACTGGTGTGAAATTCGGTGATACTTCAGATAGACAAGCAGCTGCCATGCTTTGAGTGATGTAGTAAAGTGATTGAGATCCAGACCACATATTCGAGATGGTTGTTCGGTACGGGTTCATTGGGCTGTCATAGCAGGACATCATTCCGCAAACCTCTTTAAAATAGTACTCTACCAAAACAGACGAATAGTCCTGGAGGGCATGCGCCAAAGGCATCTCACCAACAGTCTCGACGGTTTGATTTTGTGGCTCCTGTCTAGCTAACGCTTGTGATGTTGGCTGTGCTGGCGGAATCGGTTGTGTCGGACTAATGGTGGTAACAGGCCAAAGTCTCTCATCAGTGGACCCTTGAGATATGGTATCAGGCGTCTGTCCAAGCGCCTGTTCCGGGTATAGCTGCAACACGTCATCCGGGAATTGCATAAGAGGTAAGGCTGTATCTAGCGTTTCCTGGCCTTGAGTATCAATACATCCAGGATTCATAGCGTCGTTGAGTTGATCCATAAGTTCCGTGTCATAGAAATTGTTGACAAACTGCTCAGCCTGCTGAGCCTGATAAGGCACATATGTCGAGCTCGGTTGCGGCTCAGCAGTGACATCGCTCCTAGGGGTTTCCGCAACATCCTTGGGCGATTTAGATCCGGCTTTCCATCGCAGCGGCTTTTGATATCCAGGGCATGGGATTCCTAGTCTCACACAGCGCGAACACGCAGGCTTGGATTCATCACATTTGAGCTATTTAGGGGTCAGGCAAGGTTCGGATGAGCGGGAGGGATAGTCGTACTCTCTTGGATTTACAGACGGCACAACCAGTGCGTGATCTGGTGATTGTCTTTGGAGCTGGTGCATATGATGAGGACAGCATGACGACCCGTTTGGATGTATCTGCGTTGATGAGTGGAGATGGCAAGGTGCAGATAGATGGAGTGATGAGGGCTGTCATCACGTGATGATACTATTGTCGGGATATGGGACTCGGCTTCAGCCTCGAGGTAACATTCCAGCGTGCAAACCATTGTGTACTATAATACTATAAACTAATTCCTAATAATGCTGTCTATAAATTCTGGGTTGGTTTGGCGACCCAGAGGACAGGAAAACAGCATATATGTTTCATGATGAACTACTAGTTTTAAAGTGGAACTCAGCCTAGATATATCCGTCCCCTTAGTCCCCAAGACATCTCGGCTTTCCTAAGCAAACCTGTATCATCATAATATTACTAAAAGCATACACTCCCTGATCAAGAATTCCTTCTCTTACCTTGTCCATCTCATTTCACATCCGATCCGAAGCAATGGGTAATATTCCCAAGGAAATCGCCATCGCATCTCGGTCCCAAGACTCACGATGCTCCACCAATCCTTACCAAACTCGGTATTTATTAGAGAAGGATATCAATACCATAAACGGAAGTCCTAAGCAAATGCTATGCTACGGCTACGGCACAAGATCACGGCTACTGTCACCTGGCCTTGGTCATCTGAAGACATGTTTGCCGAAGGACCCAGGTCTCACTTCACCTATCTTTTACCAAGGGAGCCCGCGCTTTGATGCTTCTTCAGCATCGAAATCTTATCAATCATGGCTGTTACTATTCCAAGCCCTTCTTTCAAGGTCGCTCTTGTGCAGATGAGGCCAAAGGTCAGCTAACGACATACAATCCTTTTATTTGACTGACACTTACATGCTCGACAGCCCCTGGATGCCGAACATAACTTTGCATATGCTGCCGAGCAGATCCATATAGCTGCTGATCGGGGTGCTGCACTAGCGGTACTGCCAGAATATCATCTTACAGGATGGGTACCAGAAGAGCCATCTTTTGCACTCACCCCTGAAGATGCTGGTAAATATCGAAAGAAATACCAAGACCTCGCCGCCGAGCTTCATATCAATATTTGCGCTGGCACATTTGTTTCCCAAGCCCCTAAATCTGATGATCAACAAAATGCTGATGTCAGACCCACGTTGTTAAATACGTCGGACTTCATCGATCATGACGGAAACCTCCTCGGCACTTACACAAAGACGAACCTCTGGATACCAGAGCGACGTACCTTAACCTCCTTTGTCGATCATGCTAGAAATATCTCCAAAGATGATTACGCTGCCCCCAATCCCCATCAAGTCATCGACACCCCTCTCGGTCGAGTCGGTATCCTCGTCTGCTGGGATCTGGCCTTCCCAGAAGCCTTCAGACAGCTCGTCCTCGCGGGCGCCAAAATAATTATAATTCCTTCATACTGGACGGCGCTTGATATGTGCAAAGATGGCCTTGCATATAACGCCGACTGCGAGAGGATGTTCATACAGTCTGCTCTGGTAACCAGGGCTTTCGAGAACACCGCCGCTGTTATTTATTGCAATGCTGGTGGGCCAGCGGCAGAGGGGTTCTTTGGCTGTAGTCAAGTTGCACTACCTATTGTTGGAACTGTACCTGGGAGCTTTACCGATGGCGAAGAGGCTATGCGTATCTTGGATGTCGATATGAGGACGGTGGATATTGCGGAACGTAATTATCAGATCAGACAAGACTTGGCCAGGGAAGATTGGCATTATGGTTACCTCAAGAACACGGTCGAGAGGCTATAGGATGTAATAATTGGTACTTCTTTAGTGCGTTAATATCAGCTGTGTCCTAATCCCTCTTACCTGTATCAAGCAAACACACACAAAACCAGCCATCCGGTGCATGAAAGGTTAATTGCCATGGAAGCAGTCGCCCACTGACAAGATTGCTGAGATTTACTGCCTAAAGGACCAAGGCTACTCTTGTTACATGTATATCACCAGACAATTAGGCCTCGAAGGAGATGGAAACGGATCATCTTATGTCTCAGAATGACGAAGTAAATTATTACAGTCTTCCCATGTCGCGATAGCCTCGAGCAAGATACAGCTTTTGATACAATGACAAATTCCCATGCTACTTAACTAAACAAATACCAATCCCTCAGATCGCTATACAGTAGTACCATGAAATACGATTATTCATCGTGCTTCGAGGTTGAGCTAGAGGAAATTTCTTTGGGGCCCTTCTGTGACACTGTATCTGTCACAGGCAATTCTTCCCCCATAATGCACTCCAGCTTGGGACCTTCGTAAGACTTTCTCTTTCCAAGCCATAGAGCTGTCACAAAGACGATAAAGATGCCCAATACTGCAGTCACGTAGTCTAAATCCGTTAGCTTCTGACTGGCTTGTTGACCAGATTTACTTACTCATGGTTGACACATTGATGGGAATTGCAGGAGGAAAGCAAAAGAACTATTAGGGAATTATCAGCATCGGCCTAAGTTGACTTTAGGGTTGTCATAAATGGCAAAACTTACAACAGAGGTGACAGCTACAAAGATAACTGCAGTATAGTTTGCGATGTAGCCTTTGACACGACCGAGAGAAAACTCGGGAGGCTGCGAAAGCACCATTTGTCGACCTCGAATTAGAAGGATAAGCACAGGTGCTGCGTATGAGAGATTGAGGAACAGCGTGCAGCTTGCGATGTAAGCGTTGAATGCCACCTCGGGACCTTTGGGAACATTAGTAGTAAGAAGTAAATAATGCAGTAGAGAAACATACCCAAGTAAAGAAGTCCGAACAGAAGGTTGAAAACAGCTTGCACGACAATGGCTCGAACAGGCACGTTGAGCTTTGGATGTAGATGCGAGAGACTTCACCAGGTTAGCAATGTTTAGCAGAGAGTGAAGAGATAAAGCTTACTATCGGGAAAAGGGGGTACCACCATCTCGTGCCATAGCCCAGATAAGACGACTGCCAGAGGTAACACAGCCATTTGCACCGTTTACAAAACACAAGGCAACGGCAACAGTAAGCACAGTTGCAGCAGCGCGGCTTTTTGTCGCTTGTAGTATCATCTCGGTAAGGGGGCTTTGTGTAGGCGATGCAAGGAGCAGATCAAGATCGACGAAGCAAAAGAGCATGACGATGATGAAGAAGATTCCGCTGAGGACAGTCAGATTGGGAATTTTGCAGAGACTGGTAAAACCTTACGTTGTACCTCCGACGAGGACTGCAGCAACCATAGCTTGAGGGGCATCCTTGGATGGTCGAGGCATTTCTTCCGTCATGTGTGCTACAGCATCCCAACTGCAACATGTTAGCTATGTCTGGTATAAATCAGTGTCGTACTTACCCAATGAAACTCAAAGCTGACTGTAGCAGTCCAAGCATCCAGGCCGTGCCATCACTCCAGCCAGTAGTATTAGAGAAGTTGGTGAAGACGAACTCGGCGTCCGTCTTTGGAGAGGTAGCGAGAAGGACGATACTGATCACGATGACGCTGAGCAAAGACCAGTACACTCAGGAAAGTCAGTTTAAATAGCAGGGTGGCCGTATCACGACCTACAAGCGCCCTCGTTCCATCGATTCAGGATGGGATAAGCAAAGATGTTCAAGAACACGCCAACGATAGACACAGCGACAAACATCAAGTACGTGCCCCATTGGGTGATTTCGTAGCTACCTCCGGAGCCAGCGACAGCAGCTGCAGCAAGGAATCGAGCTATAACCTGTAAGCAATTGTTTTCTTGGTAATAATAATTATATATACCTCCGAAGTAAGCTGCAGTTGTGTTGAGAGTCAACCAGCCAGCAATATTTGTCCATCCAACGAGGAAGCTCTGTTGCGATTAGAATTTTGCAATAGAGTAGTACTGGTAGATCTTACATTGATACCCTTCCATTTCTTGGATGAAAGAGCAAAGGAATAGTGATATTGTCCTCCAGCTGTAGGATATAGAGACGCCAATTCTCCAACATTGGCAGCCAAACAAATATTACAAACAACGCAGAAAATAAAGCCGTAGACGAAACTAAAAGAACCGCCCGATGGCATCACCAAACCTATTGATCCAGCTAGAGAAACCCATGTACTGTACTCAGTTAGCGACTTTCGTGTGACGCGATGGTACTCCTTACTTGAGAATGGCAAAAGCCATGCCGATCATAGTGATCTTTGAGAACCTCTTCTGGAGGTGACCCTCCTGGGCCGGTGCATCGCTCGTCATACTTGCCACAATCAATTGCGGAAGACTATAGACGAAAGGAAACAGAGTTGAGGTTTAAGCTTTTACCCTGGACCAGATATAAAAAGCTGAGCGTTGGTCTTATCGCGCGTTGGTCGGTGACTTACTCGCGACGGGCGTCCAATCAACGGGTAATGAGCTCTCCGCCTCCGCGTTGCGGGGGAAATTGATCAAATGATAGGCTAGGCCGAAAACGGTAAACAATAGCTTAGGAAAACTGGCTCGAGGCGTATTTTTGGGTTCCATTGTCCCGTATTTCTCGGCAGATAAGGCTGCGAGATAACGTGACACCCTTGTTCTAGAATCGGATCATAAGGGGGGTTGAAAAGGAGAGGATGAGGTGATGATAGGAGAAGGAATTCCAATTGATGTTGATAACATGTAGATTAGTATTCCTAAGGATAATGCTCAGTATATGGTACTTCTTGAAAGAATAGCATACATTTATCGTTAAATCCTTGATTGGTTCATTCGATACAGTGCAGGGTAAGGCGTAAACGTCCTCATCGACCTTTTCAATATGGCTTGTCTGCCTGTCTAAGCCGTCCAGGTCATAATTCTCTCGAGATAATCGCATACCATAGAAATGGTTCGCCGCTTAAAAGTTCAAGGATTTAGTACAGGATACTGCCAGATTGTGTTTCTTGTTGTCGAAGATTTTAACCAAAACTCTCAACGTGGTATTCTGGAGAACGCAATGATAAATATTGAGCCCCGGATAACCAATTAAAAATTAAAAATGAGTAAAATAAGGTAGTGTTAATAGTTTGAAAGGACACTTCTTAATATGAGATGTTATTCTCCTTGACTATAAAGAAAAAGAGCTGTATGGAAAGTCTAAAGGGAAACGCATGAAAGGAAACCAAGTTTATCTGCATAGTGATGTGAACCATTGGCTGTCAGGATGAGACTTCAAAACCGAGAAGATCCGGAAGTTCGAAGTCAGGATGAATATTTATTCCTTATCAAACTTCCTGGATCTACTGGAACCTGCCAGCTTCGACTTTGTGATCACATAGCTTGACAGACAGGAACAATATTCAAGAAAAGCCCGAAAGAGACTTCTCGACGCTAGCACATATGCTGGGTCCCAAAGCCAAAGAATTATAGAAACTCAATAGGAGTTGTTCATTTGAGCTTTATAGAGGTCTTAGGCCTTACGGATATATCTGTATTGGGATGAGATCGTCATTCACCATTGAAGAATCATGATTTGATCTTTGTCGCTAGTTTTGCGCGTAACTAAATTAAAGCAATAGAAAATAGGAAATAATACATCATTGACTCGACGGAGAGTCCGTCTTGGTAACTTCGACTGTCGTTATCATAGTCTTTGTGATACCACTATGATACTGGCCCCTGTATCCTGCATTACCCGCACTCTCATCACTTGACCTCCCCTCGATCTCAGTCTGTACCGTCGTCTTGTTCATCACTCCAGACGGACTGGCTATCCTATCTCGAAGCTCATACTCCTGTTGACCAATGTTGATAGCTTTTTGACTACTCGTCTCATCATCGCCCCTCCTACCACTGGATAAGACATGCCAATTTTTACCACTGCGCATTGTACCGCTTCGTAGAGTGCCACGACCATAGTTTGTGTTGCCTGTCGTTGGTGTCTTCTTGGAGTTCTTGCCATAGGTGCTGCCAAGGAAGCTTCGGAACAAAGGCCGCAGACAGGGTAGACTACCAGCGACAATACCGACGTTGAGCTCAACGCTGGTCCAGATGGTGATGTTGCGAGAGTCCCATAGCCAGTCACCAAGTTTACCGTAGTTGGTAACGTAGCCCAGCTTTGTAAAGGCAGCGGCGCAGGCAAAGACGCCAAGACCAAGAATGCCGATGAGTGTTATCCGTGTGCGGAAGTGCACGTTGAGCTTCCAAAGCATGGGTGTTGGGATGATGATAGCGAAGAGAAGATCAGTCAAGATATTGAACGCGGAGTTTGTGTAAGAAAGTGTTTGTAATGTCTTTTGTGACCAGCATTTCGAGGGTACGGTTGGATCCCAGAGGACACGAATGTCTGTACATTGAAAGATGACAGTCTACAGCAGAAAATATTAGCCGTTTGAAACGAAGCTCAACGTCGCATGGCTTACAAAGAAACATCCAATGGTGTAGATTGACATGAAGATCATAATCGAGAGAATCAACCATTTGTAGAACTTGGTGGAAGCAATTCGTATCAAGGCGCATCCGACGGACAGTTTGACTACACAAATTGCTATCAAGAAGATGGGTTGACTTATGAAGTTCAACTTCATTCCTGTCATATAGACATCTGGGTCAACATCGCCAATATGCTTTCCACCGCCGTAAGCAAGCTGGGCAAAGATTACACCTTGACCTGCCCAGGACAGTGCGATGGTGAATATCATGAACGCATCCTAAGCGCAGATGATTAGAAAGATTCAGGGGCTGGGAAAAAAAGCAGTGTGAATGGAAAAAGGATGAAAATAAACGACATGAGGTACTGGTGCAACTTACATCCCAACCAATGTTGCGAATCATAAACAACCGCACGTAAACACGAGCCAAAACAACAATACTCGCCAATGTAATCACCAAAACCGTAGAAGCAAGAATATCGACCGCTCCATTCTCGTCAGGATTCGAAGGGAGCTCAACTTGGGAATCCATGATGGACGAGGGAAGGATGTACAAAGGCCCAAGAAATTGAGACGATGGAGAAAGGGCAGGATAATAAGAAAAGAAACACGCATGAGAGAGGGGGCAACCAGGGGGTCGTCTATCGATCCTTTACGTTATGTGCACCACGTTTTTGACAGGGTGTTTTAGGAGCTAGAACACAAATTTCCACTGACCAGGAAATCAAGTCAAAGAGTATGCATAATGCCTCGGTTGTGAGTCCACTAGAAGGCATCTGTCATTGCTTTGACGCGGATGAACTATCAAGTTTAATCAAAGATTCTACACATCTTTTTGATCTAAAGAAAACCCTTGTATTGCCACTGTGACTCCGACGTTCAGGTGTATCATACGAATTCCCTAACAGGGAGTCTAACCCTGGCTGGTGGTGATTAGCCTTGCCCAGATTGGATTGATACACATGCAGGTACTCTGGATAAAGGACTTATGAAACGCACGCTCAGGTCTCGCTCTTGTTCTGCATTCAGGTTATAGCCGAGGCTAATAGAGAAGGTCGAGTAATATCCCTTGCGACCAATGCGGTGCAGGTCTTGGCGGCCCACCTGACGAGGTGAGTGAGGTTATCTCGACCTGAATGCATTATATGTGATACGCATCTCTATTACGCGATTTTGTCTAATTGACTATGTACTTGAATGTAACTCCGCGATCGAAAATGGGTGGATTATCATCTCTCCTCAAAGTGAAACATCTGGATGACATCGAGTGATTCGCGAGGGAGATCGACATAACGATCAGCAACAATCTTTTACTAGTCATGCTAGTCTAGTCGCCGGAGAAAAGTAGTCAGAACACGAATCTTTGTCCCGTCACTAACGGGAATGTCAATGTTCGTGTCCGAGATGTTATGGATCCAAAAACTCCACTCATCTTAGCACGGAACTGTTCCGGATCATCAACCCTAGATTCTCCCGTCGTCAAAGCGTTAATTTAGCGCTCACCTACGCTATTACTCCAGCATCTCATAGTCCCCTGAAACCCAGGGCTCTGGAATGTGACGAGAACGTTGGTTCATAGCTTGCATATATCTTCAGCTGTTCGGTAGAAACATGCATTTCGCCAGAGAAGACCTACCGTAAGCACTCTATTCCCCTGAATTAAGAATCGTCCGGTGGCGTAGTTGGTCCACCCCTGCAATTCTAATGCTAATGCAAACCCGCTGAGGATCCCTAAATCAGATTAGATTTAAGCTATAACTCATCTGGAAGAACGAACCGAGCCCCTCCGCCTTGGCAACAAGGGACGGGCTTTTAGGAGTCCACATAAAAGTTCTCTTCTACCGTTGGTTCTAGCATTTTAGTCAATGACCCTGCGTTCGTCTCGGCGTATATTCCCATTAGAGATGTAAGCGTACTTACTCCAATTGAGAGGCCCTAGGTCAAGATCCATGGATTGGCCCTGAACGATTATGCGTGGTGACCCTTGGCCTTGAAATGCAGGAGAAGGGGAAATGTGCAAGGGGATGATACAGTCGTATATAGCTCATCACCTTTCTGCATCCAAGATAGTTTTCACGCACTGGTCCTTCAAGCCAAACGCCGGTGCTGCAAAGAAGATCCCTGCCCTTTCTTTCGTCCCTTCTTTCTCTTGTCAAGGTTGCCATCATGCGTGCTGGTTTCATCTCCCTCCTGGCCCTCAACGCCGCTGGCGTTTTGGCTGCCCCCCAAGCCACCACCATTGACTCCTCTGCACCCGAGGTCACCAACATTGATGAGCTCGCAGATCTCGCTGCTGCTGCATACGACACTGCTCAGGAACTCGCTGGGGATAAGACCAAGCGTGCCAGTACCTGCAACTGGAGCAACGTCCGTGTTCGACGAGAATGGTAAGATCCTTGTCTTTCCCACAGTACTTCCTCTAACATTTGCTACAGGGGCACCCTCTCCAAGACAGAGAAGAAGTCTTACATTGACGCTGTCAAGTGTCTCCAGTCCAAGCCTTCCAAGTCTCCTGCGTCATTCGCCGCTGGTGCTAAGACGCGTTTCGATGACTGGGTTGCTGTTCATCTGAACCAGACTCAGATGATCCACTACACTGGAAACTTCCTCACATGGCACCGATACTTTACTTGGCTCTATGAGGAGGCTCTTCGAAATGAGTGTGGCTACAAGGGAACTCAGCCTGTAAGTATACTCATCATACTACTAAATTGCTCTCACTAACATTCTGGCAGTACTGGGATTGGGCTCTTACTGCCGTCAGTGGCCTCAATAAGTCTCCCGTCTTCGATGGCAGTGACTTGTCCCTCTCCGGTGACGGGGAATTCATCCCCAACGAGCCCGATATCATCCTCGGTGCCTCAAGCGGTCTTCCTCCCGTCTACCTCCCCGCTGGCTCTGGCGGCGGCTGTGTCAAGTCCGGTCCTTTCAAGGACATAAAGGTCAATCTCGGCCCTGCTGCCCTTGACCTTCCCGGCGGTGGTGTCGCTGCCAACCCCAACCCTCTGGACTACAACCCCCGCTGCCTGAAGCGTGATCTTAGCGACGCCGTTAACAAGCGCTTCGCCAACGCTACTTCTATCCTCAACAACATCCTCAAGCCCAAGACTGTTCTGGACTTCCAGATGCAGATGCAGGGTGTTCCTGGCACCGGTGACATCGGTATTCACGGAGGTGGCCACTACTCTCTCGGTGGTGATCCTGGTCGAGATGTCTTCACTTCTCCCGGCGATCCTGCTTTCTACCTGCACCACTCTATGATTGACCGTGTCTGGTGGATCTGGCAGATGCTAAACCCCAAGGAGCGTGTTAACGGCAAGAATGCAGTTCAGGGCACAAACACTTTTCTCAACATGCCTCCTAGTGCTGACACTACGCTTGATGATTATGTCAACATTGGTTGGGTTGGACCTGAGCGACAGATCAAGGATCTTATGAGCACGCTTTCTGGACCTTTCTGCTACGTCTACCTGTAAACGAGAGCAGAATGATATCTTGTACATAGAGCGTATTCGTCTTCATCCGCTAAGCGTTTCAATTATTAGACAAATAGACTGTAATGGTATCGATTGACTTTTATCTGTGATCGTCTTTTGGGTTACATTCTGACCCTAGTAGTTCATCCACGTTTCCGTGAGATCTTGATCCTCATCTTCCCGTAACATCAATCCCACCTAAGACGGGGTCTTGGGTTTTACGGCTAACTTTGGAGAAGCATCCCAGGAACAGGGTATGGTGGTATGATCGCACAACCGTCGCTTGGCACCGGGTGAGCTTTCAAGCGGCGGTCATTCAGGTTCCAGAACCAGGGGTTCACTCCGTTGCCCCTGATAAGTTCGCTTGCCGGGGCATCTTCCACAAGCAGTTCTTAGTGTAACCCTACATCATTTATTGTCGAGAAAACTGCCAACCGATTCTTGGCACGTGCTGTCATACCCCAGCATCCCTGTTGCATCATGCCATTTCAATCCCGAAAGAGATCACGGGCTGATGCAACCCTTTCCCCGCGAAAACCTTGAGGGTGGTATTCACTACCCCTGTAGCTTTCCCCTGCATCCAGCAAATGTTACCAAGCCGCCGTGGTTTTTACAACCTGGCCCTATATATGTCATCTTATACATAGCGAAGTTCGGGCTTTTGGGTTCGTTTGCTCGGAGGAATACTTCCTAGTTTCCTTTGTTTTCGGATGAAAACGGCCGGCTCGGCGTTATTCAACCTTGCATGGATTTGTACAACTTTGTTGTTCGGAAATATCGAAATCTTTGATTCACGTCTATTTAACTCCTAAGCCATCTAAGATTTCCCGTAGTCATAAAATCCTCGTCCGCTCTTAACGCCTAGATTACCTTCATCCAAAAACTTCTGCAAATATTCCTGGGGTGCACTAGGAATATTTCCCCTCGCATCAGCATAATGCTGTTCAATATCAAGAACAACATCTAAACCAACAACATCCATCTGCTCAAAAGGCCCTTTGGGTGTTTTCAATACGCCTTTGAAAATATCGTCGATTTCTTCTGGTGTTGCGGCGCCTTCTGATGCTGCGAGGAGAGCTTCTCTTTTGATAGCTGCCCATATTCTGATGGGATTGAATTAGTCGCTGTAAAAAGCGAGTCTTTGGGAGAAATTACCTGTTGTAGATGTACCCCATTGATGGTGACTTCACATGAAATGGTGAGAAGCCGTGGGCTTTGCACTGCTCCATCATCAATGTGATGTATGAAGGATTGGTTGTTTCATGACCCATGATCTCGATTTCTAGTCTTTGTTAGCAGCATATTTAGCGAATTACCAGACTTGTGATTCTTACCCGGTGTCTCAGGTGGCCAGTCTGTTGCCTTTCAGTTAGTACAGGTATTTCGCTGGCCTGTTTCCACTCACAAGAATGGGCACTCAAGAAACGGCTCTCGTTTCTCAAATTAAGTCCCTTTAATATCTCCGAACAGGAGTAACTGCTAGAGTTTGACGCAATGATAGTATCCCTTGGAGCCAGTGCATCAAGCTCCGAGATGACTTTCGTCTTGAGCTCGATTTGCTCGGGTACACACTTTTCAGTCAGCCTTTAGCCATTTTTTAATGTCAGGTTTGCTTACCTCGACTACCAACCACGCAGCTTGTAGAGCCTCGCGCAAGCTCTCGGGAGAATGAGTGATGATTCTTCCCCAGGAAGCATTTCTGTTGTTTGAACTTCGTCGAAACTCCTCAATGGCTTTGATACTGGCTTGAAGTTGGATTTCTTGGCCGTCGACTAGATGGACATCGTTCCCTCTACTCGACCACTGACATCTGACTTTTAGCAAGGGACTTATGAGGGACTTGAGAACTGATGAGGTGATATATACCATGAATGCAAGACGTCTCCCTTGAGTGCCTGCTCCGATCAGCGTGACCGACGTCCTAGGAGTTACTGTAAGAACCATATTGACAATATCGAGAGAATCAATTTGTTTGAAAGCTTGGATCTTTCCGGCTGAGGAGAAGAAGTTGAAATAGAAGCAAGAAAACATACGACCAGCAGATCTTGCTCAGCAAATGATCGTCATCATTTCGGATCCGGTCCATGATACCCCAGAAGCTAACTTGGTGAGTGGCGAATATCTCCACTCCATTTCGACCTCACCAGCGTCATCGGATCCGAGATAAAAGCAGGGTAATCGTAACCGAAAATTGTCTCTGAGGTCAGTGGCTGAACTCGCCTGAGTTGGGGTAATTTGATTACTTATTCCGCATCGCGGAAAGTTACAGCGCCAAGTCCATGGCGCCGCATCTTCTACAATCGTAGATAGCAGACTATTGGTGTCACTCAAACAAAGGGTTTGCATTTTGAGTCGGCTGATGGGAACGCTTGGCATTTAGACTAAAATACTAGGATGTGCACTATTTTCATCAGTCGCTGTTGAGAACTTTGCTATGGCTGCCCGCACAGACTTTGAGCTCTGCGGCAAATGCCTCAACGTCCTCTCCAACGTAGATAATAAACTCTGATAAGTTTCTTCGGTGATTTTGCCAATGCCGAAGTCGCGATCAATCGCTTTCCTAAGTAGCTGTACGCCAGCAACAGCATGATGCGGATATGGATCAATAGAAACGATCGGTACTGTAAATACCGTTTGTCTCCTACTCAGACCATCGCCTTCGAATGAATCGCGAGGTCGTTTTAGCGTGAATGTGTTGTGCAAACCGAATGCTAGGGTATTCATCACTGTGTTTTCAGCATCGATGCATATGTCGGTTATATCTGGGAGAAGGTCTTGGCGGTCTGTTGCTTCGATAATGTCTACTAGCATAAGAATGCTGAGATGGTAGTGAAGCATGAGAGAAACTAGAATGTTAGTCAGCGGAGTTCTTTGTCGTAGGATATCGTGTTGGTCTTACACCATCGAAGCTTTGTCTGCTGCCCAAGGAAAGGCATGCGTTTATGGCATTCATCCAAAAGCGGACGATAAATGATCCCAAATTGTTTAACAGAGTCTACCACAGCCAGGTATGCTCTTCGAACTTCTGACTCCTCATGGCCATCTCTCAGAGCTTCTTTGAATATGGCAGTTACCTTCCATCCAAGAAGTTTCCAAGAGGCCCCAGCAGCAATGATTTGATTCGCCCTTTCGTCTGTCATGTCTGAGCTCCCTTGTTTCCACTGGCGGGCGTTCTCGTCGAACATCTTGGCACAGGTTTTGACGAGACGCCAGGGGAGTTCAGACTCGAAGCCAAAGAGACCCGAAGATAAAAGGGAGCGGCAGTTGAGGGTGAGAGATGCAGAGGTGTCGAATGTCAAGGCTGCCCAGTATACAATACTTTCGGCGTTTATGAAGCCTGATGTTTCGATTGACTCTGGCGTTGTGACGATGGCTTGTGACTTGAGAGATGGAGAAACTTTGGAACCACTGAACTGCAGGTTTCTCTGACGTGCACGCAGAGTTTGTATCTGCTGCAACGCTGCATGAACACAAGCCTGACCAGATATCCCATCCGTCTCCTCCTCCTCTGAAATACCCTCAGGTATTGGTGTTAGAGCGAATAGAAGTAGAGACAGCATAGATCGATAAGACGGTCTGTTGATGACACGTAGCATATCTCTTCGAGCATGCCTCCAGAGAGTCTGAACAAGACTGCAGTGATCCTCGTTGGAATTTGGCTCTGGAGATGTAACAGGGAGCCATCGTGCCGCGAATGCAGAAACAGTGCTCTGTAGAGACTGTTCAATGTCTCTATTTCGACCGACTAGTTGACTGTCGCCAGAATCTACTATGCATCCATCAAGATGGCGACAGAGGTCAGATATACTGACGTATTTGTCTGCTAGATTGTGACCGAACCTGTTCATGTAAGCATAAGTGGTAGAGACGCTTGGCTAGCACGTACAAGAAAGGGCAAGCATATCTTCCCATCCAAGAACCAAAGACCGCCTCGAAGCCTTCTCTGTAGAGAGTATCGAGCCATCTAGAGTCCACATTTTCCATGTTGACACTCTCCTCCGGATTTCTCATCGGACTTGGACACCATGGTAAAGATGCTGACTCAGGCATTGCCGATACAGTTGAGCTATCTCTGTAGGTATCATTTTCTAGGTCATTTGCAGGACCTTGATCAAACCCCGACTCATGGGATGCATCCGTGACTCGACTGCCGCGTGTTGATGATGTGTCACTTGTAGTCCGTGTTGTCCCTCGACGCGACCTACGCTTCGCGCCTCCATTGCTTGTCTTGGCATTCTGAAGCCACTATTCAAGAACTTAATCATCTATTGGCAAGTCCGAAACCGTAGTTACATACCTTGAAGGTGCACGCATGGTGACGGTTCCGACAGCGTGTACACGAAGAGGTCCCTTCGCTGCTCTGGGCATCACAAGCCACGCGCGATCTACGACACTCATCGCAGCTGGAGAACTGAGTACGACGTGTAACGAGACCCGCTGGCATATCGGATCCACTATAGTTGAGGGTTGCACTGGTATAAATTCGCAGTTCAGGAGTGAATTTCGGATCCGGATGTTGTTTGTTGGGAATGAAACGAGTCCACTTTATTTAGGAGAGAGAACAAGGAAGTCTTTCATCAGATGATGCGGGGTAATGTAGATCCCCCAGTTCAGCTTTAGTCTGGGGTTGACATTCAAGGTTAGACCGTTTTGACGGTTGATGATCACATTTTTCACCACTTTCGAGATGACTTCTGCAAAGCTCGATTGGTAAAAGGGGGAGAGGGTGAAATTACGGTTGAAAGCTTAATTTTGGGGAAACTCTTGTCATTTCGTCTGGCTTGTTTGTAACGGGCGCCGCCACATTCTGTTAGTTAACGATGATCACTGGCGAGAAAAGGGAGCCATGTGCTGACAGGGATCTTCGGAACCGAGACCATGACACTCTTTGTTATGACGTACAAGCTTTTGCATTGCAGTAACCCGTCTTTGGGTGAAGAATTGGGACTTAAAACCACGAGAAATAGGTGATAACGATAGAGATATATACAAAATCAAGGGTAATAGGATATCATCTCACCGCTGTAGCAGATTGATCTGAGATCCATAACCGACAATCGAACCATGACCAAGAGTGACTCGCCCATTCAACACGACCATCGGATCCGGTTCCAACCCAAATCCCCGCAAGAGAAGACCACGACCTGTTTCTCAGTTTCTTATTCCAGATAAGCGTTTTCCGCCTCTACCGTTAGTCCTATTCCGCCCCTCCCCCGTCTCCATCTACCGCGTTCCTCACAAGCCTCTTACGATCCCACCACTCAAGATCAGCAACATTAGATATTGCGGGGAAATCATGGGGAAGACAAGGGTGACGCGACATACTTAAGTTCGCTGATCGTCCCATCTTTTCTGGCCATTTCGAAAACAGAGACACAGCTTTTTTGTCTAGCATTCTTCGCTATCATCATGGCTTCTTATTCTACTCCCCCAAATGAGAAGGCTGAGGTCTTTGAGGCCGAGGCAGCTGGTAGAGGACAGGTTGATCGTATTGATGCTATGGCTACGGCACCTGGTACAACCCTCGAGTCGTTTTCTCATCTTGATGAGAAGAAGATTCTTCGCAAGGTTTGTTCTAAATACCAATATTTATCATCTTATCGCTAATGAGTCTCAGATGGACATGCGATTGATCCCCATGCTCGCACTTCTTTACCTCCTCTCTTTTCTTGACCGTAAGTTTACCACGAACCCCATGACAGCAACCCAACTGATCATTTAACTACAGGAGGAAATATCGGAAACGCAAAGATCGAGGGTCTTCAGGAAGATCTCAAAATGAGCCCGGACCAATACAACTGGTGTCTCACTGTCTTCTTCTTCACATACGCCGCCTTCGAAGTCCCGTCGAATCTACTCCTCAAGAAACTCCGTCCAAGCGTTTGGCTTCCTACAATCATGATTGCATGGGGTATTGTGATGACACTCATGGGCATTGTTCAGAATTACCATGGTCTTCTCATCGCGCGCATCTTTCTTGGTGTCACTGAAGCTGGTCTCTTCCCTGGTGTCGCTGTACGTCTACGTCACTTCTCCAACCTCTGCTGGTAAGCTAACATGTTCTCAGTACTACCTTACAATGTGGTATTGTCGTCACGAAATTCAATTCCGACAGGCCCTCTTCTTCTCTGCAGCTTCTATCGCCGGCGCATTCAGCGGTCTTCTCGCCTTCGGTATCGCAAAGATGGACGGTGTTGGCGGTCTCGAAGGATGGCGCTGGATCTTCATCCTCGAGGGAATCGTCACCGTTCTTGTTGCCATCTTTGCATTCTGGGCGCTTTACGATTTCCCCGAGACTGCAAGTTTCTTGACAGAAGAAGAGCGCGCTTTCGTCGTATTCAGACTCAAGTATCAGGGCCAGCAGAAGGCTGCAGGGCAGAGTCAGTCTCGTGTTGCGCAGGCTGACGAGTTCAAGTGGGAGTATGTCTGGGCCGCGTTTAAAGACTGGCAGATTTGGGTCAACATCTTTGTTTACTGGGGTGTAAGTCAAGACATGAGCTGCCATAACGTGATTAGTGCTAACCATGACAGATTGTCTGCCCACTATACGGCATTAGCCTTTTCTTGCCCACCATCATTCGCAACCTTGGCTACAGTTCCAGCAAGGCCCAGCTTATGACCGTTCCTATCTACATCACTGCAGCTATCCTAGCTGTGATCGTCGCTTGGACATCAGACCGAGTTGGCAAGAGAAGTCCATTCATCGTGTCTTTCCTCTGCGTCATGGTTGTTGGCTTTACAATGCAAGTTCCCCATCAAGTCACATTGCTTCAGTTCATACTAACTTTCTCAGGTGCATTTCTACCCACAACCCCAAGGTCGTCTACGCCGGCGTCTTCATCGCAGCATGCGCCATCTATCCTGCGTTCCCTGGAGTTATCACTTGGCTAGCCAATAATCTGTCAGGAAGTTACAAACGCAGCGTTGGAATGGCCATCCAGATTGGAGTTGGAAATCTCGGCGGTGTAAGTGTAATCCTTTTCCGGTAGCAAGGCTCTTCTCACTAACAAACATAGGCTATGGCATCAAACTTCTACCGACAAAAGGATGGGCCTCGCTACATTTTAGGTCACGCTTTGGAACTCGGTTTCATTGGCGGAGGCATCATTGCAGCTCTCATCTTGATCTTCAGCTACAGCCGTATCAACAAGAGCCGTGACAGGAGAATGGCAGCTGGTGAACATGAGACGATCTCTGAGGGGGAACTTTCCGCCAAGGGAGATAAGGCTGTAACCTGGCGATATATGCACTAAATGTACCGTATATGCTGATTGAATTACACAATGAGATTGGGCTGTATCGTATTAATTTCCTTCTCAACTGGTTGATGCATTTTCCCGCAGAACATAATGGGTGTCCTGGGGATTGCTACAGTGAAAACAGCGTTCATTGCCGCCTTCAAGATAAAGCCTTTCATGATAGGAATGAAGGACTAAAAAGCAACAGAACCAAGTTAGTCTAGTCTAGTCTCGTCACTTTCAATGCGCGCCCTTGGTTTAACTTTGTAGCCCCACCTAACCCCGCCTCGTTGTCGTTGACGCCCAAGTTTCTCAACATCATCCATCCTTAGATAGGTATTTGTAACGAAGTCAATTCCTATCTTGAGTTTGTTTCCACGTTGACTCTAGTAACCAGTTACCTCTATATCTTCAAAATGTCCCTTTATGCTCGACAACTCAACATCAATGACCTAGAGCGGTCACTGGCCGTTGAAACTGCCGCATTTCCTCCCGCCGAGGCCGCCACTCGCGAAAAGGTTGTGATATCCATGGGAGGCCTGAGGTATATATCTAATCTTGATCTTAGATTGAGTATCGCTTGACAGTCTGTCCTGAGATATGCATAGGTCTCTTTCTTCGTGCTGGCGCCAGCTTGCCATCTCCCATTCCTCAAGACATCCCATTCGTGGAGGAATCGTCACCCAGCGACGATGTGCTCCTCGCGCATGTCATCTCCACTAAAACTACCAACAAACCCGTGAGAGATGAAGACATGGACTATCCTCGCAACTGGAAGCAAGACCCCCAAGGTGACTACGCCGTGGGTCACAAGAAGAATGGAAGAACGATTGCTCTCCATGCTCTTGCTGTCGCTCCCGATTACCAGAGGGCCGGGCTAGGCAAGGCCATTATACGCGTTTATATCGAAAGAACTAAAGCATGCGATGCTGGGGATCGTATATCGATCTTGACGTACGACCGTCTTGTTCCGTATTACCAGAGGCTTGGGTTTGAGCACTATGGGAAGAGTGAGTCTGAATATGCTGGGGTAGCTTGGCACGATCTTGTGAGTGACATCAAAAAAGCCAAAAGACCAATTCTAACTGGGATGTAGTCTTACATACTATCTTCTTCTGTGTGAGAAATCCTTACAATAGTGATATGAGATGTGCAGCGTGGTGGACTTCAGATTGAAGAGGCTCGCGTGGTACGGCTAAAGTGGTCTAGATATACAAAGACAGCCTGCAGGCAACCCCACCATTCGATTCCCACCCAAACCTCTACTGAAAATCTGGTGAGATGAATTCTCCGACAGTCTCCAGCTACATACTTTCCACCAAGTTATCTTCAGTAAAGAATAAGCGACGCATGATCGGAGGGGCCGTGACATGTACCATAGATAAATGGACGATAGGTGTCGGCTCATCACTTGTTTGAAGACGACTTCCATTGACCAGGTTAGCCCCCATTGGCCGAGCGAGATCGAAATGCCTCCAATCTTAACTAGCTCAATTCATGCACAGCACTCTGGCGGGTGGACGGAAGGCGTTCTTCGCCTGTCGCGATACTTATGGGATCACTGCAACGAAACCCCTTCGAATCAACTAATCGTGTGTCAGTGTGGATGTCCGTTACTCAGAAGTAGGTTTTGGGATGTCATCGTACCCCACTGGAAGTCGATGGTGGCCAGCCCGACCCGCACCACGACGGTGAATTCGATCACGACATCGGGCTTTCGAGCCAGATGAAGTCTCGAAAGCGCCTCTCTCGTTCCAGTTAGCTCAACTGCTTGAGGGGCTTGGGAAAGATCGATATCTAGGATCGAACGGATACGACAGTTATCTGTATATAATTAATATCTGTTGTGCGTCGTTGAGGGATCAAAGTCTTACCCTCAATCATCAACCGCTCTGTGTCACTCTCAAAGCTAGTGAGAATAGCAACTTCCCAGATCCGCTCCTCGCTTGGGAGGTCCGGACTAAACGTGGCCGTCTGGGTGAAAGTAAAGAAGTCGAGGTCGCCAACAGGTGTCCCCTATTATCGTCAGCAAAGGCAGCTCGATGACACCAATCTCAGCCTCTAATTATTACCTGGATGGCAATCCACTCAATCTCCTTTTCCGGCTTTTTATCCATCGGTAGATGGAAAAGAGCTCGCTTGATGAAAAGTCGAAGGCGACTCTTCTTTATCGCATTTTTCAACATTTGTGACGCTATGCCCAAGCTGACTCGGTGCAGCCGGCGGGGGAAAAGCTGCGGGCTACGCCCAGCATGATAAATAAGGCCCAGACACACGGCAAGGCGCGGACGAACCGAGGTGAATACCTCGGTTTTCTCTGAGAATTCGGCCAGGGAATCGGCGACCAACTGTTGAATCCTGTGCTTGAAGTAGGGAGAACTTCCCAAGCCGCCAGCTAGTATGATATAGTTCTGCGTGAATCAGCCACGGCGCTTAGACAGACATTAGGGCTGGAACATACACGGCTGGTGTCTACAGTGTCTCTTCTTTTCTCGAGTTGTTTCAAAAAAGCTTTTATTCCCTCCTTGATCCGATTAATCTGTTTATCGAATAGAGACGCCATAGTAGTACTAAAAATGAATCAGAATTATATTCAGACAAGGCTTTGGTGGAGAGGACGCTTACGCAGTTAGACTGAAGGGCTTGATTCGGGGAAGGCTTTCTGATTCGCCTGTATCACTCTTCTGGAAAGGGATTGTGAATGTCAAGTCCTCAAAGGGCTGGGGGCCAAATTTGTGCTTGCAATCTCGATAATCGTCGTTATCTCGTACGTGCCAAGCAACTTGTTCGGGGGATCTTGTGAGAAGTCCTCTGTGACTTTCAACGTGTTTCTTCACCAAGTCTTCGAAGTCCTTATCGATGTTGACGGAACCAATTCCACAAGCTCGGGAAATTAGTCGACGTTTCCACAGGAGAAAGCTACATACCAGATACTGGTTGTGTCTCAATAGCCTGAGATGATTTATGGACCTCAGATGTTCCATGGAATTTATCTTGGATCTTTAGCAAACAGAAGTCCTTGGGTAAATTAGCGCAATAAATGCAATCAGGCATTGAGGATGTATTTACAGTGGTGCCGCCGCCAGCGTCGACGATTAAGACATGGTCGCCGTCCTGTGGGTTGAACATCAGAGTTGTTTTGTGAGGGCTATGAGGCCACGAACCTTGGTTTGGTCAGACGACTGTGATCGGCACATCTGGAACGCAGCAACTGCTTGTGGCTCAGTCATGGTCACATGAACAGTGTGGTCTTTGGCATGGTCAAATCCGGCGTTAGAAATCAGTTGTTTGAAATTGCTGACGAGAGCTGGGTCCCATGTGGCGGGAACACTAAAAAGAAAGTTAATGGTGGATTCTTCAAAGGACTTTCCTCCTAGAATCTTTGGTGTAAACTGTCTGAGCCTCAGTTCCTTGTATAAACAACCAAGGAAATCGGTGTAAAGGCTCTCGACCTGCGTCTGGTCGGCATCCTTGCTTCCAAAGTCCACCTTGAACCATTCTCGAGTTGTAAACGGCTTCGCAGAATCATCGGGGACTTCTAGTCCCCATCCAACGAGCTTTGGTGGCTGATGACGGTCACAGTAGAACAGCCTGGTTGGGATTTTTTCGTCTCTCCCCCACTCCAAAGCTGTTGGTTCTCTATGCCACTTCAATTTATAGGCGATTCCAGTCCCTGTTAAAAGTTGTCATCAGCCCATCTTGTTGGAGTGATGGCTCAGATTTGGGGATCAATAGATCGAGTTCCATACATACCGGTCATCCCAATGTCGATGCCAACCACCAAGTCTGCTGCCATGGTCGATAAAGTTGATTGATTGGTTGGTTTGATAGAGGAATCAGCAAAGATTCAATTGAGAATACAGAGAAAGAGAGAGACTTTTAATTACCTCGGCGACTGTCGAGGAAGGAGAAGAAATTCATGCCTTGTGCGCTGCCATCTGTAACCTGTTTTCCACCGCCAGGTGAGGAGACAGACTCAAGAGGCATCGCGTTCCGTCTGCCGTCATATCCCGTTTCCGCTCCCGATTGAAAGGTGTCACAAATGAGTTGTCACCAGGATTACCGTGCAACAATTTGCCTGGAGTGCCACAACGGCAATAGAGCCAAGGGTGCTGGGGGGATTGTGCGTAGGATCATTTGTTGGACGAATTATGTTTAAGCTTGTGCCAACCTCACTAAAGCATCTCAGCGATATGTACCAAACACTTGTAGTCTGATTATGTGCGGTTCGGGTCCGCGCTCTAGCTCACTCACTGAGGGCAGCTGATTTGAATCTGTTGGAGTCCATGAGGGAGGGCTGATCCAGGCTCAAACCAAGCCAGCCACGCTACTCCACTGCAACACAGTTTCTTTATTCAAAACATGTTTGCTTATGGACAGGATGGCCAAACTTGCGCTAGTGGAGCATTATTGATAAGGTAGTCATTTGGACATGTTTGGTCACTTCAACCAACGGACCTTGAGTCCTGATTGCCCACCCATCCACACCAACTCATCCCACACTTTTCACTTGGGTATTTCAACTCCCTTGTCCCAACAACGACAACAAGCACTTTTTTTTACTCTTGCATGTACACTCTGCTATCACGCTTTTCGCTGCTGCAGAAATGGCTCTCTCATTTACGGCATCTTTCTTCATCGGCTGGGCTGTTGGGGTCTGCACGATTTCCCTCGCCATCGCAATCATCGTCCTGGCTTTGAGAGGGACGGCACGTGGAGCCTCTGTCTTCGCCTGGCTAAGCAACAATCACAATCCCGATGCTGCTGAAACCTCTACCAAACAAACAACTTCAGCTACGAATGTTCCCATTCCTCGACAAGTCACAGTGGACTGGGATGACCCGAATCCTATCACAGCGTCGCACAGGAGGTTGGACGAGCGTGTCGGTACCATCGTGGGACCCAAAGGAATAAATGAAAACGTTGGGTTCGAGCATTTTATCAAGTTTCTTGCTCTGAAGCTCGTTTACGGCGGCCAAGATCCTGCTATCAAGCCTACCATTATGCCAACCATCGAGAGGTCCATGTTCGATGATCAAGAACTCGTCCGTCTTGCGGGCAACCCCCGGAAGGTCAGGCTTGGTCTGAGTTGATATCAGACCGAGATACCCGATACTACGCCATTTGGACATTCCTCATCCGACTCCTCTACAAACGAATGCATCCCACTCACAACAAAGTTCTGTGTGGTGATTATAAGCTCTCAGCCACAGGGCATCCCACTCGCGATGTTGAAGAATGCCTGTTGCCTCCTGAGGTCTCAAGCTGTTTTCAGCTCATCCCTAATCGCTACGCAGGTCAGAGTAAGTTCACCATCCATAGCAGGGCTGCAGTGGGCTCTACTGACATAATCTCAGCCGAGGACATGGTTTCGGTCTAGAGAGAGGTTCTCTTCATGTTGCTCATGCCTCTGTACAAATTGATATACATACCCGCGACCGGCTTCCCCATTGACGAGAAAGACCCGCGGCAGAAGAGAATTGACTCCATAGCCTCTGAAGTCGCCGACGCGCTGAATATGGAGCTCCTTGATGCCTGTGGCCGATCTAGCGATTTGATCAAAAAAAGGCTGAGCAATGTATTTGGCCTCGCAGCAAACTCCGCGCTCATTTTTTTCGGACAGCCCTCGGAGTGGGAGGCTGACTGGATCTCAGACCCAGGCCGCCTCGTTGCCCCAAGGATCCGATTCATGTGGAATGGGCAGATCAAATGGACCAGGCCTGCTGCCCTGTATCCTGGAACCCCATGGGCTCCCATCGCGGTGGATAAACTTGATGAGTAGTCTACCTACCTTAGCCGGTAGCTACGTGTGTATCATGAGCTCCTGATTTCCTAGGCTCGACATTTAATTGCTGGATGTTTTGAGGTATCTTTCTTGTCTGATACAACCATTTGTATTTAGTTTATCATTGAGAGCCAATAAATGAGTCAATTCGTGCTCTTTCAGTTTGCGTAGAATAGCAGAATCGCATCGAATATATTGACGTGTAACAATTACTCCACTAAACTTGGGACGAGAAGCAGGATGATAAGGAGCAGCCATTCATACGAGCAAAGCGGCCTGCGATCCCTGACTGGACTCCGATGGTCGAAGCCCAGCAGCTCGTTTAGTGACCTCGGGTAATCCATGATATAACTGATGACCAATGGCTAGATGTGACTGTGCTGCAGTCTCTGTTGACTCCTGTCATGTGTTGAAGACGTGTTGCCCCAAGCAATGCCAATGTTGCGGAAAAAGGACTTGCGGTAGGGGCCCAGGCTGACATATCACAATCACATCCTGGTAAGTTCAGTTTTCCATTGCAAAATATATTAATAAGTGGCGGAAACATGCTATGGACCAGTACCAGACCTCTCACTCCTCCATGCCAGAATGCCATCTGGAAGTTTCCCTCTGTTGCGGGACACGAAAAACTCTAGTGCCTTGGACATGTCCATGCTGACCCTCCAAAGACGAAAGAAACCAACAAAAAAATTAGAAAGAAGCAAATGAGACGCTCCTTCAGAGCAAGCACAAGACAATTGACGATCCAGTCGGAAATCACAGGCAGATAACCCTCTACTCCTCAACTGCAGGTCTCCGCTTAGGGGAGCTCGTTTGTCGTGGGCCCCGGGAATTCGGGAGGCATGCTGCTTCCCCAGCGTGGCTTTGGCTTGGGCTTCCGGGTCAACTTGAGCTGGTGCATGGCGTTGATAGTAGCCATGAGGGAAGAATGGTTAGCTCCAAGAGCCTTGCCCCACTCTTCCCACTTTCTCTCATTTTCCAGCAAGGCTTTCAGAGTTGCACCCTTGTCGTTTTCGTTCGGGGTATAGCCGTTATATTTGGCGAGAGTGTCGTTGGTTTCAGAGATTGTCCCGGCAATCCAGGTGAGCATGCCCTCATGATTGCAAATCAAATCTCTCGAAGTGGCGAGGAGGATTTGAGCATAGTCGACATCGTGCTTAATTTGATTGGCCAATCTTGCGCATGCCTGAGCATCCCGATGCATGCCACGAACAGAGAGCCCAATCTCTGCTAGCTCCTTGCTCACTTTCACCGTCGTAGCGATGATGGGAATCGCGATCTCAAGGCCTGACATTACGGTAGAAGTGTTGTGTGTGTGATGAGATTGTAGGTTTGTTGTTTTGTGTATAAAATACTCTGCCGGCTGGGTCGGGCAAGCGATGTGTGATTTGATCAAGATTGACGAGCAGAGACTGATGAAGAGGGTCAGGTTGTTAAGGTATCGTAAGAGTGCAGAGTCCAGTTATTTAAACCATCCAGTGACCGGTAATTCGTAGCTACATGTTTATTATAGGCAATGACTAGGGACGCATGACACATTGGCTAGGGACGCATGAACCTTTCGGACGCATGACTTTTATACTCTCTTATTGGCTTAAAAATAATTGATAGTGTA